>CM053622.1:320603772-320671381 GCA_028646595.1 Phalanger gymnotis | reverse complement strand
TACATTGCTGGTGGAGTTGTGAACTGATCCAACCATTTTAGAGAGCAATTTGGAACTATACCCAAAGGGCTATAAAAATGTTCGTACCCTTTGACCCAGCAATACCACTTCTAGGGTTGTATCCCAAAGAAATCACACAAGCAGGAAAAGGACCCATATGTACAAAAATATTTATAACGGCTCTTTTTGTGATAGCTAAGAACTGGAAATCAAAGGGATGCCCATCAATTGGGGAATGGCTGAACAAGCTGTGGTATATGAAGGTAATGGAATACTATTGTGCTATAAGAAATGGGGATGATACGGACTTCATAACAACCTGGCAAAACCTACACGACATAATGCTGAGTGAGCAGAGCAGAGCCAGGAGAACATTATACACAACCACAGACATATGGATTCTATGAGGACCAACCCTGACAGACTTCGCTCTCCTCAGCAACACAAGGTACAAAAACAACTCCAAAGGACTCACGATGGAGAATACTATCTACATCCAGAGAAAGAACTATGAAGTATGAATGCAGATTGAGGCACACTTCATGCTAGCCTTTTTTTTTCCCCTTTTTTTCTTTTTTTCTCTTTTTGTTTTTGGGTTGGTTTTTTTTTTTTTGGTCCTGTTTTTTCTTTCTCATGATTTATTTCATTGATCACAGTTCTTCTCCATAACTTGACTAGTGTGTAAATTAATTCAATGCGAAGTTATACATGGAAGCTATATGGGATTCCACACCATCTTGGGGAAGGAGGTGGGGAGGGAGGGAAGAAAATCTGGAACTCAAAATTATGTAGAACTGAATGTTGTAAACTAAAAATGAAAAAATAAATAAATGCTAGCTAGAGTTATTACTATTAAGTTTTTCCTTATGTGGAGTCAAAATCTGCCTTTCTGCAGCTTCTGCCTATTGCTCCCACATCTGGGGAGTATTTAAAGATAGCCACTATATGCACTTCCCCACCCTACCACACACGCACACACACACACACACACACACACACACACACATCTTCCCTCTGTCAAGCTTAACGTCCCTACTTCTTTCGGCTGATCCGCTGTGGTATGGTTTTCAATAACTTCAAAGCACTGCTTACCCTCCTCTTGGCATATTTAGATTTGTCAAAGTATTCCCTAAAACACGGCCCCCAGAATTGGACGTAAATGCACAGAGTAAGTCAGATCTAGGGATCTGAAGAATATAGTATAGTGTGCTTTAAAGATAATTTAATTTGCCATCAAAAGACCCTTAGTCAGAATACTGTCTCTTCTAATGACTGTGTGACCTTAGGCAAGTCTCTTAGCTTTTGTGGACCTTAGCTTCCCTAAATGTTCAGTGAGCAGGTTGGACTGGCTGATCTTCAGGTGTCCCTCACAGCTCTAAGTTCTATGAAACTTAACCCTATAGAGGGGTGGGGAACCTGTGGTCTCAAGGCCACATGTGGCCTTCTAGGTCCTCAAGTGCAGCCCTTTGACTGAATCCAAACTTCACAGAACAAACTTGGACTCAGTCAAAAGGCTGCATCCACAGGTTCCCCATCTTGCCCTATGACCTTCCTCATTCTGGGTAGCTTTGAAGGCTGCTATCTCACACTGTTTGCAGTTATGTTTATACTTTACTAAACCACCAAAGTCGTCACAAAATCACAGGCATCCGAAGCTGCAAAGCACTTTAGGGGTCACCTAGTCCACTCATGACCAAATAAAAGTGACGTCTCTACATCCCTGGTGACTGGTTATCCAGACTCTGCTTGAATTCATTATTTCTCACAGCAGCCAATTCACTTTGGGACAGTGGACTGTTAGCAAATTTATTTCCTTATATGAAGAGGAAATCTGCCTACCTATAACTCCACCCTTTGCTCCTAGTTCTGGCTTCTGAGACCAGTCACAAGAAGGTCAATCCATATAGTGCATGTTAATCCCACAAATACTTGAAAACAATTCTTGCAGCATTGCCCAAGCTTAGCATCTCCATGCGGTTCATGTGGTTCAGCCTACTCTCATTCAGCACAGGATCTGGTTCCCACACCATTCTCTTCTCTGAATGTGGTATCTAAACACAGTGCCCCAGATATGGGCCAACTAGGTGAGAATACAACAGGATTTTCACCTCCCTTTACTAAAACAGTCTAAAATCACAGTCATTCTATGAGTTGTTCTTGCCTACTGTTGACTCCTTTTTCCCTTGCAGTCTGCTAAAACCTCCATATCTCCTTTTACAAGAAAATTTCGAATATTGATTTTTATTTTTATTTTGAACTTAACAAAAACCCAATAGAATGGACATTTACATATACATAGTAGAATAGAAAAAAAATTTTACCTAAAACTTCAGTTCTCTATTATGCAAAACTTGATTTTCTTCTGAACTATTTAGCAAGCTCAACCTGTATCTTTCTTTCAAAACTCTACTGCTGATCTGGCCTTCTTTCTGATTTTCTTCTGGAACCACATCATCACTCCAAGATAACCAAAATCTTCTAGATAGATTGGCTTGACTAGCTTAGATTTATTCATGTCATTTGTTATTTATTATGCCTGATTTAGTTATACCCACCCCAACAGATACTTGCAGTGTTAGTCTTTAGAAGCCAAGAGTAGGACTTTACATTTATCTCTATTACATTTCATGTTGTGATATTCAGTCCATTTTTTTTATCCAGTTGAGATCTGCTTGGATCCTAAGTGTCATCCAACATATAAGTTATCCCTCATAGCTTTGGAGTATATGAAAATGTGATGCTTTCAATCTAAGTCATTGATAAAAGTGCTGATTGAACAGATCAGAGTTAAGGGCCAAGTATTTAAGCTCAGAGTTTCAGGTTAAGTTAGTTTCCCTTGGCAATAAACTAGAGCCTCTTTTCAAGTTCTCACAGAGTCTTTAATTACTCTGTGGATCTAGTCATCCAGTCAGTTCTGAAGTCACTTAACTCTGCATCATCTCATCCACACCTCTCCATCTCATCGATGGGGAAAACTTAAGAGACTTTGTCAATTCTTTGATATATCTAGGTATACAATCTGTCAGTCTATTACTCCTGTCCAAAAAAAAAAAAGGAAATGAACTTATTGCAACATTCATGACCTGTTCTTGATTCATTTATTACTTCATTCAACAACATTTATTGAGGGCTTACCATGTGCAGAGTACTATGCTAGGTTCTGGGAGAGTTCAGAAGTTCAGAAAAGACATGGTCCCTGCCTGAATGGAGCCCATTGAGATGGCAGTGTATTTTAGTGGATAGAGCACTATACTTGGAGGCAACTGGATAGAGCCATGGGCCTGGACTCAGGAAGACCAGAGTTCAAATCCTGCCTCAGACAGTTACCAGCTGTATGATCAAGTTACTTAAGCTTTATCAGCCTCAGCCTCCTTATCTATAAAATAAGGGTAATACCAGCACCTACCTCATAGGGCTGTTGTGAAGATCACCTGAAACAATATTTGTAAAGTTCTTCGCAAACCTTACAGTGATATATAAATGCTAACTGTTATTATTATTTTAAATGCATTGGGAGAAAAACAAAGCAAAATACTGAGGTTCGTCCCTAGCATATTGAGCTTAAAAGGACCTTATGGATCATCTAATCCAATCCCATTATTTTGCAGATGAGACAGCTATGTTGAAAGGACTTATCTAAGGTCATACAAGGCATAAGGAGGAGAACCAGGATTTGAAAACAGGCCTTTGGTGCCAATCCCAGGCCTTCAGCACTGTGTTGGCAATCAAAATGGGCTCTTAGCACTTAGTTCAACCATGTGCCCTTGAAGAGTTTGGCCTTTATTTCCTTGATTAAATTAGGAGTCCTTGATGACCTCCTTGCATCAAGGGAAAGCCTAGTTTACATGGGTTTGAGTGACATATTTGTGACATCAGAGGCTTTTAGGCCACGTGGGTTTAAGTCGCCTCTTTGTGATGATTTTAGGTCACCTGGGGGAGTAGCACCCTTGACCCTGAGAAAGATATAAAACCAGGGGTTGGCTTTCTCTTTTTTGGAGCTCTGACCCACAGCCATGTAGCATGCGTGATTCTGGGCCAGTCCTTGTTATGAGGTCCCGGGCTGAACTTAGATGTTGGTAACTATGAATTGTATTTGGCCTGTCTGTCGATATTTGTAACTTGTTTATATTTTCTCTGAAGTTCAGGGTGCTGGCTTTCCCCCCTGAACTAAGTGAATGGTATTTGTATGCTGAATTAAAGTAAGCCTGTTAACCCTTTAACATTGTTTTCCTTAGTAAAGCAGATCAAAAGAACCTGGGCTTTTGTAGCATTCCGTGAGCTGGTTGTTGTTGATTTTACACCCCTGCCACAGCATCTTCTAGCCAGATTGTTGAAACAACCACCCAAGAACATCACCGGGGAGCCCTCTCGGAGGAGGTAGCAAATTGGGACAGCCTGGAAATTATGATCTACTCCATCATCTTCCCAGAATGCATCAGCCTATTTCCAATCATCTTTATAGGATGGGTAGGGATTGAACAGACAAAGAATGGGAGGGAAGGAAAATATGCCAAATGTTTGAAATAGAACGAGCAAGGACACAGAGATAGGAGAGAACAGGGCATTTTCAGGGGCCAGTGACTTCAGTTTGACTTCCACGTAGAGTTGTGCATGGAGGAAAGCAATAGGAGATAAGGCTGGGAAAGTAAACTGGGACTAGATTACAGAAGGTCTCGGATTCCCAGAAAGGAACTTGAACTTTACTCAGTAGACAACAGGAACCACTGAAGATTTCCCAGCAGAGGAGTGCCATGTGCATAAAGAAGGTTATTCTGCCGGGAGTATGGTGGATTGATGGCAGGGAAAAGAGAGAGAAGACAGGGCAATGTTAGGAAGCTATTATATTAGTCTAGGTGGGTGGTAGTAATGACAGCTAACATTTCTGTAGTGTTCTAAGAATTGTATAAAGTATTCTCTGTACATTATCTCATTGGACCTTACAGTGAGCCGGTAGGGATAGGTATGACAGTAGGATATTATCCCCAGTTTGCAGATGAGAAGACTAGGGCTCAGGGATGTTAAATGATATATTTGCATAGCTAGTACGTGTTGCAGGATGTGAACCCAGATCTTTCTGACTTCAAGTTCAACACACTATCCACTACCGTGCATGAATAAAGAGGAGAAACAGAGGCAGGTATGAAGGTCAAGTACAGATAGCTTGCTGTACTTAGAGTCAGGAAAATCCAGGTTCAAATTCCTTCTCCACCACTTAATACCTGTGTGATGAAG
Source organism: Phalanger gymnotis (assembly GCA_028646595.1). Taxonomy (NCBI): domain Eukaryota; kingdom Metazoa; phylum Chordata; class Mammalia; order Diprotodontia; family Phalangeridae; genus Phalanger; species Phalanger gymnotis. The sequence continues at coordinate 320,666,149 of CM053622.1, read as the reverse complement.
GATAATACAACTACTCTCAGCTCCAGTTTCACATCAGTAGAATATTATCTATCATATAAAGTCGTAAGGAAAATGTTTTGTAAACTTTAAAGTGTTATGTAAAGGAAATTTCAGAGGTAGAATCAATCCTAATATTGACAGTACGTGCCTTACTGGGTAATTAGGGGACTCAAGCAAGATCATGTTTGTAAACTCTACATTTCCCAATTTAACAGCTATTGCTGGTGTTTCTGACAGAGGTAGTTTGAAGCAGCTTGTGGCTTGCTATATCTAGGAAGGGCAGAAGGTGGCAGCCTAAACTAGTGTCACACCAACTCACTCAACTGATCATGTACAAATGCAGTCATTTCCCTGGTGCTGAGTTTGCCCCGTGCTGCACAATTACGCCCAAATAAAGCATTTCTTATCTCAGTGACTCACAATGTTCTCACTTACTTGGATTCCCATTTTGCCTCTCTTCTCAAATTAGAGGCAAAGAAACTCATTGACTTTCCACAGAGGCTAAATTCAATTATTATAATAAAATTTAGCTCATTTGATCCTAATTTGAAGTGAAATTGAAAAAAAGAAATGTGTTAATGTGTTCTAGTAAGAGCTGAATTTTCATCTTTCTTATTCCTCTCTTCCCACTTTCCTCCATTCATTCATTCGCATACCTGACTCAGGGAGGATTTTGGTGATGAAAAGAAGTTGTAGGACCTCAAAACCTACAAAGTCCTTTACAATTTGTTGGACTGCAATGCCCTGCCCCCTTTCAAAAATGGGGTAATGTAAGCCAATAATCAGGAAAGATCTGAGGGTAAAAGAGACTTTTAACATGAGTAAGAGAGAGTCTTTCGACAGGGACGTTGCTCCTGCTAGCAGGAAGAAGTAACTTCAAAAGACACACTAAATGTCTTAATCCAAGAGTGGGGAACCTGGGATCTCCAGGCCACATGTGATCTTCTAGGTCCTCAAGTGTGGCCCTTTGACAGAATCCAAACTTCACAGAACAAATCCTTTTATTACTTATTATTATTGTTTATTGGATTAAGGCTTAATCTAATTAACTGACTTGATGGACTCTTTCAAAAAAAGCTTTGCCCCTAGGGCTGACAAAGAAACTCAGACAGAAAAAGAGAGAGCTGAAGCCCAGTAGGTCAGAAGAGCCTGCACAATGTTGGGGGTGGGAAAGAGAGCAGGGGAGGAGAGGGTTGAGGTGAGGGGCAGGAGGGAGAGGGTTGAAGTGTGGGCAAAGGAGGGAAAAAGAGACCTCTCCAGAGGATACCAGTGGTCTTACAGTGTTGGAAACATCATCATACACATGTATATAGCATTTTACACTTACTTCATCCTCACAACTCTGGGAGGTCGATGCTATTATCAATCCCATTTTACAGATGAGGAAACTCTAGTGTCTGAGGAAAGATTCAAAATCATTTTCCCTTTCATGTGTGCTAGCTACACATGCTCCCTATTTGTTTGCAGCCTTAGGTGTGACTTGATCACAAATGTTCTATGTGCCATACACACTCCTCCCCCACGATTCCTATGCATATGTAGTCTTCTGAACCATAGTGTGTGTGTTTATAGAACTGAATTTGTGTGGGAGAATGTGTTTTCAGTGTTCTTCTTACTACATTATTGCATTAAATTCCTTTGAGTTGTGTCTTCTATCTGACCAATTAAAATCAACCCATTGGTAAGGGCTCCTGAGTGGATACAGCCCCAAAGAGTACCTTGAACCTGGGATAGCTTTTCTGGGGGCTCATTTGTGTTGTGCTTTTATAACAAATTCTTCCTTATTGGTCAGTCAGGTCCAGGACAACAGGTTCCTTAGTAATCTCCACCTTTTGAAAAATGAAATGATTGCCATTCACGTCTACCTCGCCCTCTCTACTAATTTAGATATTAGGAACTGTCATGTGCCAATTCTTCCATGTCAACTCTGTGCTAAGCCCCTAGGACTAAGGGACTATAAGGAATTTAGAGCAAGGGGAAATCAAAACACAAAAACAAAAAAATTGAGCTAACTTCTCCCAAACTCTGTCATCTAGAGCTTCAGAATCAAGGCCATTCTAATCAGCTGTGAGAATGCGCTTAGTCTGGAGATATGACTGGCAGATCAACAACATTGATCACATGGCTGTGTTGTCCAGAATGCTGCTTTGCAGACACTTCCAGGGAAAGGTGTGATTCGGTTTGAGTTTCATCAATGCAGAAAGAAGAAATGCCTTGTCTTTCCGGCAGAGGTGAAGACTTAGCAGCCACACCCTCATTTCTTTCCTCAGAGACCAGCAGGCTTTCCCACTAGGTTTGCAAGATGCTTTACAGAGACCATTACAATGTGGTGTTTCCATGTACACCATTGAAGGGATTTTCTTAGCCCAACAAAGCCAGATCTTGTCCGTCAACAAATATCTTGAATGGATGCCTTACTTCAGAATCCCCCGGATCAGAACATCTAACACTATAAAGGATCTTAGAGATATGTAGTTTGACCCCCTTATTTTATGAGCAAAGAGACTAATGGAGACATTAAGCAACTCACCCAAGGTCACATAACTTTGAAGTGTTAGATCCAGGATTTGGAGCGATCATTACCTTTTTTAGGAGACCTTGACTTCCACCTTCCCTTCTCCATTCCCCCCTCCCCACCCACAGCTACTAGGACATCCATCATATTCCTAAAAAGGAAATTCACTTTGTATATTCACTTTATGTATTTAAGGAGGACTGCTAAGGGTCCCATACACATTTATTTTGTATTTATTTATATGCGTACATGTTGTTTCCCTCAAAAGAATGTAAGGTCCGTGAGGGTAAGAACTGTTTATTTTTTGTATCCTGGTGCCTAATAAATGCTTGTTTATTGATTGACGACTCAAAGTTGGGTGGCCATTTTCAAATATGCAGGGAACAGTTTCTTTAAAAAAATACCAAGGCTAGGTAACGATAAGAAAAATTAAGATGGTGTTCTGTTTCTAGGTTTTTGTTTAGGACTAACTTGAGAAGACAGAAAGAAATTAGGAGCTGAAGGAACACATACAGTCCCAGGCATTCATTGGTTCAGTAAGCATGATTCCTCCTCTCCTCTGAGGTAATTAGTTACCGGAAGTGCCTTCAGAATGAGTGGTTTTGTTGTTATCCTAGAAGAATTATTCCACAAAGCATTCCTGGTTCCTGATTAAGGCCATCTATGGTCAAAAAAGGGAACAGTATATTTCCTACATTTCACTGGTAATTATAGTACGTGCGTCTGGGCTGGGTTAAAGTGTTTTCTAATGATCAACTACTGCCAGAGGAAACTCCAAGGTGGGCTTTGTGGGGCTAGAAAATTGTAATGGGCCGCCTGAAGTGTCTGCTGCGGCACCTCTGATCATAACCACAGGCTGAATTACCCACAGTCGCCAGCGCTGTCCCACACAATACAAGGCTTTGCTCAGAAAAGATATTTGAAAAACACTTATTGCCTCCCTATAGTGTTTTTCTTCTTTATTACCCTGCTTGGCTAAAAGGATTTCTAACCTGCCTCACCCTTTCTTTTTAATACACCCTCCTTTTCTCACTGCATATCCTCCTGTGACCCACAGCTATCGTCAATCTGCCCAATGGGCTCAGCTTTTCACAGAATTCAGGGCTAGGTTATTATGCAACCCCAGATGGTTCTCTGGAGTCGATACGAGGTAATGCAAAGAGGCAACCTAGGTCCCAGAACAAGGCAAATGCAGTTCTGGTTCTACCTGCAAGGGAGGTTCTGGGATGGCTTCTTTGGGTAGGGGAATTGTTAAACTTCTCTTCCATAGAAAGAGACCTCAAGTTGGCACTTGAACTAACTAAATAACTACTGACAGCTAGTGTGCTGGTTAGAAGGTTTGCAAAAACCATTCATATTTTGGGGGGCAGCTATTAAAAATGATAGAGAAGGAAATGGCAGACCCCTCCAGAATCTTTGTCAAGAAAACACCAAATAGAGTCACGAAGAGGTGGACATGACTGAACAACAACAAATGAAAAATGAGTGATGGCTTCTAGAATATAAGATTAAGGGATAACCTTCAATGTTGTCAGAGTATAGGGTGTGATAGATGATGATATGATTTTCCATGACCCCTAATATCTCTCCTACTTGTCATGGTACCTGAAATTCCACCATTAATGATGTATGTCTTTGACTTCTCCATCTTCAGATTCCCCTGGTATGCACAATCCCTAGAAAGGCCTAACAATTTGTTAGCTAATAAATTAGTAGAGAGGAGTTGTTCTTCAGCCATTCAATCATGTCCTCAACAAGGCCCTCCCATCCTCCACTATCTCCCAAAGTCTGCCCAAACTCATGTTCATTGCTTCCATGACACTATCCATCTCATCCTCTGTCATCTCCTTTTCCTTTTGCCTTCTATCTTTCCCAACATCGGGGTCTTTTCTAACGAGTCCTGTCTATTCATTATGTGGCCAATGTATTCATCCATTCTTCCTTCAGTATTTGATCTTCCACTGAACAGTCTTCACGATTTTCTTTAAGTATTGACTTAATTGATGGTCTTGTTGTCCAAGGGAAGGAGTTGACAACTAGATAAATTTGAAGTTCTACAAAAATGAGACGCAGGAGAATCCCCCCTCTCAGCATAGTGCCTGGCACATTGTAAGGACTTAATTAATGTTTGTTGACAGACAAAAAAGAGGAGGCAACTCCCAAAAAGGGGAGGCAGGAGGGTATCAAGGCAAACTTGGATCTGCCTCGGAAATGTGCCCAGGGCTACTGCCAGCTAGAAGAATTATTACCAATGAGGCAAGTCAATGACAAATAATGTAGTAGTCAGATCATGGAGCAAAATACACTACCAGAGAAGAGGCCTTGTTTTCCTGCCCTCCAAAGGAGAGGATTTCAGATCCCATAAGGAGCTAAAAGATCTGAGTGTAGCCCAAGTAACATACAACAAACAATGAGAGTCAAAATTAAACTAGATTCCTGCAAAAGATGCTGTCCCTAAAAATCGTGGCAGAGCACAGGCAGGCCCTTCTTCCTCCTACAACAAAGAGGGGGCAATCCTGTCCAGGCATATTATTCAGTTGTATGTGGGTGATGTGGGTGGCACTTGGCTGGCCTATCTGATGACTTCCCCCAAAGCAGCTGCCCTCTATTGAGTTTGCCCATCATAGAATCACAAAGTTTTCCAGTTGGAACATCTCCCTGAAAGGGAATTCCTACTACAACATGCTCAACAAGTAGACATTTCTTTCTACGTTTTCACTCGTTAGGAAATTTTTCCTGACGTGAAGATAAAGTTCACTCCTTTTCAAGTTATACCCATTACTTAAGATTTTATTGTCTGGGGCCTAAGAGAACAAATCTGATCTCTCCTCCGTATGCTAGCTGCTCAGATACTTAATGACAGCTATCATAGGTAGCTTAGGAGGTAAATTGTTGGGGTTAATATTTAGCAGCTAATAATCAGGCTATCCAGCTTCAGTGTGTTCTCATCAAGTAGGTTGCGATGGTCTTAAGCAGAAGAGGAAATGAGGCTAAGAAGCAACCACAGTACAGACTGTTGGGTCTTTTAAGTGCTAGGCGAATGGCCTTTTTCCAGGTTGTATAAGCTGAAAATATTGGGGGTTACCGTGAAATTGACCAAACTAATAACCAATCATCGAACAACTCAACAAATATAATCTCTGTTGCATGGGCCTTCTCTATTTCTGGACTAAAGCGATAGCATTAACTTGCCTTTTCAAAAGAATTTTAATTTTTATTGTGGATGTTGACATATCAGGAGTTTCAAAACTAAAGGACTAAACAGATTGGGAATAATAGACTAAACAGATTGGGAAAATATAAAGATCGGAAGATCCTTCCTCCACAATTATCGACAGCAAAGCAGTTCAAACAAAATATTGCTCAAGAAACATGGATTTAGTCGAGATCGAATAGTACAAGAATAATGACGTGATTTGCTCAAAAGAAATCTTTTTTACACAAAACAAACATTATCATGTGATATAATTGGCGCTTGTAGACCAGAGTCATTTAAGGATATTGATTCTTTGAAAGGGGCCACCTCCGGTTTAGCTCAGGATGCTTTCCTTCATGTCAAGAACCTGAAGTAAGGATTCCAGCATCTTGAAGGAGAGAAAAAGAAAAGGAAAGAAAAGGAAGAGATGAAGAAGGCAGTGTTTAATGAACATTATTGTCAATCACAAAGTCAGATTCTGGGAATCCACTAACAGGAGACACCGTACCAGTCTATTCATTGTAAACACCATCTTGGAGTAGCTGAGTGGCAAAGTGGATAGAGCGCTGACTATAGAGTCAGGAAGACCTGAGTTCAAATCCCACCTCAGACATTTATTAGCTATGTGACACCTGGCAAGTCACTCAACCCCAGTTGCCTCCCACAAAACAAACTCTATACATACAATCTCTGTGGTTGACAAAAAGTATTAAGAAACTGAAGGCAGGTGGGGTCTAAACTCTGGCATCTTCACAACCACAAATGAGGACTTTTAACTACTCCTAAATGGAACAAAGAAATCATCAGTGTCTTCCACCAGGTATCTATCTGTCACCTCAACTAAAGAGCAACATCTTTTTCCTTCATAGGCTCATAGGTAAAAGGCATTGTGATGCAATGCAAAGAACTCTGGACTTGGAGCCAGAGGTACTAGATTCAAATCTTGGCTGTGCTAGTTTGTACCTTTGTGACCTTGGGTGAGTGGTTCATCTCCCAAGGAAGGCCTCAGATTCCTCGTATGTAAAATGAGGGGGTTCAACTGGATGCCCTCTATTCAAAGAGACCCTAGAGATCACCCGGTTCAAGTCACCCATCTCTATTTTACATATGAGGCATCCCAGGCCTACAGGGCCCAAAGTCACAAAAGTAAAGTATGTGAAAGCACACAGAAGAGCTAGGATTCGAACCAGGTATTCTGACTTCAAATTTAGTGTCATTTTCACCGCACCGTACTATCTAGCCAAAAGGACAGGGCTTGCACTAGAAGGGAAACCGTATACTAGAGGCTATCTGTCTCCACCTGATTTAATTTCACTAAGGGACAAAGTTGTACAGCGTGTTAGCCAGACCGCTGGCTCCGAAACCCAAGGACCCGGGGTCTAAACTTGACTGCGGTTTACTCCTTGTTTGCTCGTAAGAGAAGCCGTGACCTCAAGCAGAATCATTTGTAGATTCTCTTCCGCTAATAACTTTATGGTTCTTGGAGATCATCTGTTAATGCTGCTGGTGATCACAGTAATGGAAGCAGCTTTCATTTATAGAACACTTTAAGGCTGTCTGGGGTAATCTCATTTGAGACTCACAACAACCCTGTGAGTGCTATTATTCCCATTTTACGGATGAGAAAAGCGAAGTTAAGAGATAATGAGTGGCTTGCTCATGGTCACAGAGTGAGTAAATGTCTGAGGCAGGATTTGAACTCAAGATGTTTCTGACTCCAAGTCCAGGGCTCTATCCACTGTACCATCTACCTGCCTTGTCTAGTCCAACTCCCTCAATTTATATGTGAGAAAACAGGACAATAAGATTAAATGACTGATTCAAGTTCATGTTGAGACAGAGCCATACTTAGAACATGAGGCACCTGATATGGGGCCCCTCTTTGCGCTGTACCATCTTTCCAGCTGTGAGAGGGCTGCAGGTATTCTTTAACTTCTTACTGCAGACCACAGTGGCTAAGACAATTGGGAACAAGTATTCACTTGGGTTTTTAAGCTTCGGTTGTAGCTGGCTAAGATTAACTATATTGAAGAAAGGAAGGGTAGTTATAAAGGGAAAATACTACCTTGTTCCTAAAGAATGCTTCATCCATTTAGATGAAAAAGCACCTGACAGCCGTGCTCGTATTAATCTTCCTAAGATACTAAAGCACTTCAGGTTTTCTGACTGCCAATTAACAACTTACTAGCAAATAAAGGACGGACGGATATCCCAGGTGATGTTATTATATGGTCCATGGCTTGACTGTTTTGCCTAGGATGACAAAGTCCTGAGTTCAATTCCCATATTGACCAATTAATTTCCCCTCTCTTCCATCACAGCTTGTACTACTAACCCCTGCCAGCAATATCGCAAACAGCAGTATCATCCATCTTGCAAATGTGGGCCATTGGTTATGAAGGGGGGCAATTTGAGGGGGAATGGATAGATTAATAGAAATCTGTCACTGTCTCAAAGTGAATGTCCTGCTGTTGATTCCACGTCTGGCCTAAGTGGATTAAAGAAAGAAGAAAAAGAGAACCATACTATTCATGAGCACCACAGAGAGAGAGGGTTGTCAAAGACAAAGGCCTCTGAGCCGGACCTCTTTTTGAAAAAAAAAAGTTCTTGTTGAATGCAATGCTATGAAAAAAAGAGGACTAGCTTTGACGTCAGAGGATCTGAGTTCAAATCCCAGCTTGGCTATTTACTACCTGTGTGATTTTGAGTCTCTCGACTCCTTCCTCTGGACTGTCTCATGTACAGAATGAGGAGGTTCAATGAGACAATCTCCAAGCTTCCTTCTGGCTCTGGATCTCTGACCCTGAGTGGGAAGAATCCATAGATTCTCACAGGTGCACGATTATTAAAAGTGAGTGTGCTCTCAGGGGTGGGGGGAGTAAGGGAAGGAGAGAGAAAATATAGAACTCAAAATTAAAGAAAAAATGTCAAAAATTGTCTTTACAGGTACTGGGGGGGAGGCGGAATAAAATATTTTGTAATAACAAAAAGAAATTTTTCAATTAGATTTCTGTAAAAAAAAATGAGTATGCTCTCAATTGGGAGAACTGATTCTGCTTTTTACAAGGGAATGACCAGGCCATTCAACATGCATGTGAATGATTCTTGTCTGCCTCTGAGTTTTCCAGTCATTAGAACTTTTCTGATTTCAAACACCTCAAACAGGAATAAATAGAAGCCACTCAGTGAGGTAATCTACAGGGATATGCCCAAAGCTCGATTTTCTTCCTCTCTTTTCTTTCCCAAAGAGCTCTGTGCAGTCTCTTTGCCCCATGTCTGCCAGAGGGAAACATTCAGGGTATTCCTCTGAGGAACCACTTAGACAGGGAGAGCTCAGATTATCTTGGATTATAGATGAAGCCCTAGAATAAAACTGGATTCAGAAATGCATTCCCGAGATCACTGGAAAGCAGTTCCAGAAACTGTGGATGGAGTGTAGAATTTGAAGCCAGAGCACCTGAGCTGAAATACCAGCTGCGCCATGTCACATCTTTGTGACTCAGGGCAAATCATTTCACTTTTCTGGGCCTCAGTCTCTTCATCTGTAAAATGAGAGGGTCAGGGCAGAAGGCCTCCGAGGTCCCTTCTAGCTTTAAACTGATCGACTCTGACAAGTGGAGAGCCGGGAGGAAGATTACTGAGCTGTTGACTTGGCTGAGGCCTATTAAGGCCCCTGAGCCTTGTTCTCAGTGACACATCCATTGTTTTATAGTCTGGGGGCACAATGTGAGCAGCTCTTCCTCCCAGAGCTGAGGAAATATGTATGTAATCAAAGGCAAGAAGACAGGCTCCAAATTATGAACTGCAGCTCAGCGACAGCCAGTAACAGGGCATGTTGCTTTACGCCTGAGATGGAAGAGAGAACATTTTCCTTCAAAACAAAAATAGGGATAATTTTAAATCTGAAGTTCTTCACTTCCTGATTATGTCTGAGTAGATCTATCTGAAAACTATGCCTAACTTTAGAAATGCTCAGTGACTTTGTAACCTCTTTATACCATCATCTGGGGCCACCAAGAGACATTCTTTGGGGGACTGACCAGAACTATGATTCCTTTGTTGTAAAGAACGTGGACATTCTCTCAACCAATGAGATGGACAACTGGTCTATAATGACCTTTTAGAATAAAGAGCTGCCAAGGATCACACAATAAATATGTGTCATGGACAAGACTTGAACCCAGACATTCTTGACCCCAGCTCTATCCACCATGCCACCGATGACTCTTACTGGGAGGCCCGTGGCTTCCTATGTTCAAGGTATGCCCTTTCTGCAAATACAGGAACTTTTTATGTAGCCAGTTTTTGACTAGCACATTGTCATAATAGGTGGAAAATAATCAACACAAAGGAAATGACAAGCTACCTTGGCTAAGAGCTAAAATACAGAGAAATCCCCTTTAAGAAAAAATTTAAAAGATTTGGTGCTTCAATATCCAGGAACAAATATATGACATATGGTAGAATAGAGAGAATGAACTTCTCAAACTTTTTTTTAATGCTTTCTTCTTTTTGCTCTAATAGGAAATAGAAATGATGAAATTTGCATATAAGTCTCACAGACTAGTTCTTGAATGTGTTTTGTGAAAATTTGATATCCAAATGAGCATTGTTTCCTTCAAGATTTTGAACTCAGATCCTCCTGACTCCAGGACCAGCACTCTATCCATGGTGCTGACCTGAGGAGGTCTCATGACTAATCTGCTAATGCTGCCATTGCAGAAAACACTTCTGGGATTTCTCTATTAGAACTGGCTTCAGAACCAACGACATATTGTTTGGAATAGTTTTGATGCCGGCAAATGTTTGCCCTTTGAGGAAAGTTTTAACGTCAGGGGAATGGCCAAAAACTATTTAGATCTAAGCCTGGTGAATGAGGTCTGTGATCAAGCTGGGGAATATTGTGTTTTGTTTTGTTTTGTTTTGTTTGTCTAAAAAAAGAAAACAATTTGCAATTATGAAGTTAGTACTTTTCTCACTCCCAATGTACTCCTCTAGTTTAATTTGTGATGTTGTTACATGTTCTAATTTGCATCATACTTCTCTCTGTATATTTCCTATCTTCCCTGCTAGATTTTCAAGGGAATCCCAAGAGCTGGAGTTCCCAGGATACTTTGAGCAATAGCAGCAGCCCAGAAATGATGACTGATAGAATAGAAGCTCCCTGAGGGCAGGCCCTGTTTCATGTTTGTCTTTGGCTTCCTAGTGCTTAGCACATAGTGACATTTGTTGAATCTGAATGTTTGAATTGAATAAGAGTATAACCTCTCAAGGGCGACATTTGTAGGAGACAATAATCACTTGAAAGTGGATGGACTGATAAGCTTATGAGTCTAATTACTTTATAAAGATACCTGGAGGTTAGTTCTAAATCCTTTAGAAGTCTCTTTTTCACTTTAATGGATAAGTCCACAGGAATGGTTATGTCCATTGTTAGTTCACATCCATCTGCAGTCAGAAACTAGAAGATAATGTCTGGATTGAGGTTTCTGTTATGAGCTTAATGTTTTTTGCCCTCATTAGAGACTGTGATTACATCTAAATATTGGATTATTCAAGATGACGGTGGAAAAATCTCATTTGTGCTAATTCATTTATTCCTAAACTGGTAGTGGAGTTCTTAAAAATATATTATTTTTGATGAATCCCTCAGATCACAAAATTAAAGCTGAGATCTAGTCCAACTCACTCATTCTACAGATGAGAAAACTAAGACCCAGGATCATAGCAACCTTAGCATCTAATGCATGGGGATTCAACCAGTAGAGCTTGTACTTGGGCCCCTGGGCTGTCTTTTTTTTTTTAACTTTGTTCTTTCCTGACCTCAGGGAATGAGTATTTATCCCAAGATGAACATATCTCAGCTTGGAGGATTTGAGTTTGGTAGGTCCAGAGGTTCTGGATCCCATTGGTTCAGAGCTGAAAGGATCTTATTTCAGTGCTTTTAGAAAGAGTGGCCCCTAGAGGATTGGCCCAAGCATGGCTATTTAAACAGAAAACATGTACCAGAAGTTGTTTGAACAGCTCAGGGCCAAGGTGAAATATCAAATATCTTCTTAGCGGTTCTAACTGCTTTATATATTTGATGAGGTTTAAGCATTAGCCTCCCAGAAGATTATGAGTAGTTACAAGTTAAATAACTGTTTTAAATCATTCTGTTAATGCATTCAGTGAGTCTTAAGTTTAGAATTTATTTTGTGTGTAGGAATGATTACTGTACGAGAAAAATTGTCCCATAATTGATTCATATTGAATATCTTTTTACTCCTCTTTCTGGAGAAATCTTAGGCAAATTTATCCCCAATGGTGCTGTGGTCGAGGGAGGGGTATAAGGAGCCAAAGAGTGTGAGAAAAGGGAACCTAACCCTCCCTAGGAGTGAACCCAGCAGTGTGGTGCAGTACAGGAAACGGGCAGGAAGAATCAGCAGCGTTTCTTCGATCTTAAAACTACTATATAGCATCCAAATAGAAAAAAAAAATCCCAACCCCCCCTCTACTTCCTTCCCACACAACCTCCTCTCCCTGCCAATCACACTCAAGGCTATTCCTTGCCTCTACTTACATCTTTAGTGCTGTCATCACTGTCTAAGTCCCCAGTTGGCTGACGGTAGCCCAGGAGATGGTGCCGAAGTAGCTGGCTGCTTCTGCTACCCTTCCCTTCTAACAGGGGCAGTAAATTCTTCTCTACTTCTTCCCACCGCAGGTATTCATTCAGCGTCTTGGAACCGTCAGGTACTACAGGTGAAAGTGGTATCTTGTCTCCTCCTTCATAAGCATATGGGAAATCTCCAGTGCTCTTTTTTCCCATTAAGTGTCCTAAGAAGAAAAAACATTAGAAAACCACCTACTTAGCCAAAGAGTAATGGGAAAATGAGAAAGAAAAGAAACTGGATTATTTGGGGCCATTCTCTGCCAACTGGAAAATAAAGTCAATGTTTAAATATGCTGAGCTCCATCTTTATGGACTGATCCCTCCTGAGGTTCCCTGCCAAAATGTGGGAGGCATTGTGGGGAAAATATCTAAGACTAAAATATTAAGACTAAGCATTAGGACACCTGGGTTCTGATCATGGTCTTAAAACATGTTCATAGCTTTAAAGCTAAAGGGGACCTCAGAGTTCATCAAATATAACTCTCTCATCTTGCAAATGAGGAAACTGAAGCCTGTTTCAATGACTTGTCCATGGTCACATAGACAGTAGAACCACATCCTCTGCCTCTAAACCCAATCTTCTTTTCTTTATACTATACTGCCTCCGATGTCCTTCATATCTGTGAGACCTTGGAGAAAGCATCTCTAGGCCTCAGTTTCTTTCTTGGTAAAAATGAATTTGGATTACATAATCCCCAAGATCCCTTCTGACTATAGCATCCTCCAATGCTATAACAAGTTCTATTCCCAACTGAGAATGCCGTTGTCTGAATGTTTTCCCTAGCTGTATTTTGAATTACTGCTGATATTAAGTCTCAAATCTTTTCTTTGAGATGAAAAAGAAAAGTTCTGTAATCCAAATTGTCACAGGAATTTTTTTCATTAAACTGTGCTGAAACTTTAGCCAAGACTGAATTTGGAAAATTTCATCCAGAAATGACAATTTTTAAGAAAGCAATAATGAGAAGGGAAAACCTCCTCCAAACTTTGGCCAAAGCTTTCCTCCCACAAAGCTGCAGTGATTACTCCTGACACAATCTATTTAAGGCCCAGTTTTTCCGATAGTATACATCTTATTGAGAGATAAGTTTCCATGAAGTGGGCAAATCCACTGAATGGATGGAAATTTACCAGGCATAAGGAGCGAGATTTGTTGCAGATCAAACAGTCTCAGCCTGCATTATTGAATTTAAGGTTCAGATTGTTCAATTTTTAACATTCTTATTCTTATCTTTTGCTCCTCTAAAACCTTCATTTCAATATAAACCCATGCCTCCTCCCTTACCCAGCAAGCCATCCACTTGTAAAAAAGAAAAAGAAAAAAAGAAAGATTCAGTTAGGTGACAGCTGGATAGAGCCCTGAGCCGGAAGACCTGAGGAAGACCTGAGTTCAAATGTAGCCTCAAAAACTTACTAGCTGTGTGGTCTTGGGCAAGTCACTTAATCCCCATCTGCCTCAGCTTCATGGATTGTAAAGTGCTGACAAATGATAAATGGCACTTACCTTCCAGGGAGAGTATATGGATCAAATGAGGGATTTTTAATAGTTTAGCACAGCGCCTAATAAATATTTGAACAAAATGAAAAAAAGCAATTTGTAAAAACTAGCCATCATAAAACCCAACACGTCAACTAAGCCTGACAGCATATGCTATGTTCTATACCTATAGTCACCCCCCATTCCCACCTCGGCAAAAAGGGAAGAGATTGCATTTTGTCATCTCTTGTTCAAGAACAAGCATGCGTCAATATAATTACACCACGTTCAGTCTCATTTTCGAGGTTCAGATCGTTGATAGATGAGCGGCTACATGTGTTCGCATTAAGTCATTTCCTTTCTTAAATGGACTTGCTGAAGCTCTCGATATGTAGGAATGGGCTCTGCAGCACAGCCAGGCTGGTAATATTTAGAAATGTAATATGCTTTTGATTTAGGCCTCACAAGTAGAGAGCTCTTTGAGATTTCAGTTTTGAATTGCTTCAGGGTCAGCCTCGCTTAAGGAGACGACACTACCAGGATTGAGGGTTTGCTAAGCCTTTCTCCACTGCAAGTAGAAAAAGGCTTCCATCCTACTGATTCACTCACTCCTGGGTAAAGAGCAGTGACTTCTTTTACAGGGAAATTTCCAACACTTCCACGTGATCATCAAATAAAATTCCAGTAAGCTCCTGAAGAAGTAATGAAAGAAATTGCAGTGTCTGGGAAAAGATAATGACTGTTACCAACTTTCTACAATACTATGGGGAAGATGACATCTGCATATCGAACCTATATATGAGACACAATTTGTCATACTATGATTGAGTCTGTGGAATATCAAGGACCATTAAGGCAAGGTTTAGTCCTTCACTAAGTAGTGTCTGGCATACAGATTTCTAACATAACTAAACAAACTGTAAGTTAAATCTAGTGCCTAGAAATAAGTCCGTAGAATCATAACTCTAGGCTTGAAAGGGATATTAGAAGTCATCTAGTCCAAGTCCTTAATTCACAGATGAGAAAACCGAGGTCCAGAAGCGAATTGACGCATTTAGAGTCACATAGATAATAAGTGGTAAAACAAGATTTGGGACAGCTAGGTGGCACAATGGATAGAGTGCCAAGCCTGGAGTCAGGAAGACTCATCTTCCAAAGTCTAAATCTGGCCTCAGATACTTTATAGCTGTGTGACCCTGGGCTAGTCACTTAACCCTATTTGCCTCAGCTTCCTCATCTGCAAAATGAGCTGGAGAAGGAAATAGAAAACTCCATTATCTTTGCCTAGAAAATCTCAAATGGAGTCATGAAGAGTTGGACAGGGCTGAACAACAACAACAAAGAACGGGGATGCAAACTTGGACCCACCAATTTTAAATCCAAAGCTCTTTCCATAATATGTAAGTCTTAAAGAAAAGAACATTGGCATGAGTCAGAATTCCAGGCAATGGTCCTAGCTAATGGTGTGAGGCGCTAGACAAACTTGGGCTCCACCATGTGAAGCCTCAAACTTCCTCATCCGTAAAATGAAAGTTCTGGACTAGGAAAGCTCTTAAGGTGCCTTCCTTTTGGTATTTAATAGGGGTTAATCCACATGACTTTTCAGAAGGCAGAGTACCATTTAGCCTTAGGCAGAACTGAGAAGATGGGGCTACCAAGAGTTTCCAGCTCTGGGGGTAGGTGGGTGGGTGGGTGGGATTCCATTTTTTTTTTTTTTGCTATTCTTGCTTTCTGGAGTTTAATGCCATCCAGAGAGGATGCAAGTAGTAGGCCGGAACACAAGAATCTTTACCTGCCTGGCGTCAGAAAGAAGGGAGGTACATCTTGTTATCTCTTCTTCAAGAACAAGCATGGTCAACATTAGTGCAGTGTTTACAAGAAAGACTTCACAACAGTGAAAGCTAAAGGAGCCTGAAATGTGTCAGAGGAAACTTGGAACATCTTATCTTCTCTAAAGATCTTTAAAAATAAGAAGTTTTCTTTAGTCTGTATAGATTTTGCAAACATTCCCAGGACTGTAATAGATGAGATGGTTTTAATAATGAAAATAACAACTGCTATCAACAACAAAAATAGGGAATAAAAAGTAAGCATCATGCTGAGTGAGGGGAGCAGAACCAGGAGAACATTGTACACAGTCACAGCCACATTGTGCAATGACTGACTTTCACAGACTTGGCTCTTCTCAGCAATGCAAAATTCTAACACAGCTCCAAAAGGCTCATGATGGAAAATGCTATCCACATCCAGAGAAAGAATTACGGAGTCTGAATGCAGATTGAAGCAAACTATTTCCTCTCTCTTCTTTGTTTCTTCTTTCTGGTGGTTCATTCCATTGGTTCTAATTCTTCTTTGCAACATGACTAATGTGAAAATATGTTTAATGTGAATATATATGTAGAGCCTATATCGGATTATATGCCATCCTGGGGAGGGGGGAAGGGGAAAGGGGAAAGGGGAGGGAGGAGGACAAAATTTGGAACTCAAGAGCTTGTCGAACTGAATGTAGTAAACTAAAAATAAATTAATTAATTTGAAAGAAAAAAGAGAGTAAGCATCAGTACCAGGAAGGCTTGAGTTCATGACTTGCTTCTGACATGGTCAGGTTCTCTGATGCTGGGCAAGTTACTTTTTTTTTCTTCTCAATGCTCCAAACAACCCTCTAGGACAATAAATTGCAGAAAAGTTGTAAATCTGCATTGCTAAAGGAAGTCTCCTTATTGGTCAGTTCTCTATACCAATGAAAGAAATGTAACAGAAAAAATAACAAGTTTAGATTGTTCTACTGTGCTTTTTTTGGTTTGAATTGTATTATAATTCACTTACAAATCTGCAAATCCAGTCTAAAAGTAAATAAAAGCTCATATTTATATAGTGCCTTAAGATTTACAAAAATTATTTTTATTTACTTTTTTGTTGCATGTTAAGTTCTGAACTGTTTCTCTCCCTCCCTACCCACCATTTGAGAAGGCCACCATTTGAGATACATAGATAGATAGATAGATAGATAGATAGATAGATAGATAGATAGATAGATAGATAGACAGATAGACAGATAGATAGATATGCATCTATTTATCAGTTCTTTCTCTGGAAATGTATAGCATCTTCCTTCATAGGTTCTTTGTAGTTGATTTCAATATTCATAATACTCGGACTAGCTTAGTCATTCACTGTTACTCTTTGAATAATATTGCTGTTACTGTATACAGTGTTCTCTTGGTTCTGCTCATTTCACTCTTCATTATTTCATGCAAGTCTTTCCATGTTTTTCTAAGATCCTCTAGCTCATCATTTCTTATAGCACAGTAGTATTCCGTCGCAACCATATACCACAACTTGTTCAGCCATTCCCCAATTGTTGGTCATCCTCTCAATTTCCAGTTCTTTGCCACAAAGAGAGCTGCTATAAATATTTTAGAACGTATAGGTTCTCTCCCTTTTTTTCCTCTGATTACCTTGGGAAACAGACATCATAGTATTGCTGGGTCAAAGGGTATAACAGTTTTATAATTCTTTGGGCATAATTCTAGATTATTCTCCAAAATGGTTGGATCAATTCACTGTACCACCAACAGTGTATTAGTGTCCCAATTTTTCCATATCCCCTCCAATATTTGTCATTTTCCCCTTCTATCATTTTAGCCAATCTGATAGATGTGAAATATCTCAAAGTTGGTTTAATTTAAATTTCTCTATCAGTAACGACTTAGAGCATTTGTCTTACGTCGATATATAGCTTTGATTTCTTTATCCAAAAACTGCCTGTTCATATTCTTTGACTATTTATCAATTGGGGAATGACTTATATCCTTATAAATTTGACAAAGTTCTCTATACACTTGAGATATGCAACCTTTATCCTAGAAACTGTCTATAAAATCCATCCCCCCCACCAGCTGCCAATTTTTTGCTTTCCTTCTAATCTTGGCTACATTGCTTTTATTTGGACAAAACCTTTTTAATTTGGTGCAATAAAAATTGTCCATTTTATATCTCACAATGCTATCTCTTATTTATTCATAAATTCTTCTCCTATCCATAAGTCTGATACTTTACAAAGCAGTCTAGATGAAAACACATCATCTTATTTCCTGATGGGTATGTACAAATACTTGTATCCCTTCTGGATTCTTTCCCAGCTTTGTTTACATTATATAGTATATAATAAACCCTTCTTGGATACAATCCACTGTGGTTTCCTATTTTTATGCCTTTGGGTTTCATTACTATCAAAAAATCCAATTGTCTCCACAGTATCAATAACATATTCTTTGTTTCTCCACCAAAAGCCTTTTGTTAGATGATCTCACTTTATACATATAAAAAACTCAGCATTAGAAAATAAACTTTATTTCCAGCAAAGCTTTAGTTTGCCATCTTCACTTCACATCAAAGAAAGATGTCAGGACAAGCCAGTTGGTAAGACCAAGAGCCTCAGGGACAGTAGTGCTACATAGACCACTGGCACTGCTTCTGGATCAGCCACCATTGCCATCAAGAGGAGCCATCCCACTGAAGAAGGGACCCACCATATTTATCACCTGCCTGCCACCCACTGGGCAGGCAAAACAGCTTGGCTAGACGAAGCAGCAAGTCACCTGCAGAAGAGACAAGAGGTGGCATGTGCCGAGCTAATCCAATTCCTGCCACCATCTTGACCATCACTTCCCTTCCAACTAAGGTGGAGGCAGCTCAGAACCCTGAGCTCAGGAGCCCTGTGAATAGCAGTGACTTTCCTCTCTCAAGACTACCAACCTTGTCTGACAGCCATCATCCACAAAAGCAGCCCTTGGGATGATGTAACCTGGTAACCACCTCTTTGCGTGCTGCAGATCCTGCTCCTTCTGTAGCCACAGCTACTGGGAGTAGGGGAGGAATCATTCATAGACATCCTTGGCATCATCAAATGCTTCAACATCAGAAATGAATATGGTTTTGTTAGCAGAAATAGTATTAAGATGATGCATTACCATGTGCTTTGCCACTGTAGCCCAAGGTTTATGGGACCTTTTCCATTGGACTTGGAGCTGAAACCTAGAGGTATATTATCTCTCTCTATTAGAACATAAGCTCCTTGAAAGCAGGGACTATCTTTGCTTCTCTCTTTGTGTTCCTAGTTCTTTGTAGATATTACACACTTAATAGATATTTTTTCATTCATTGACTGAGTGGTATGGAGGAACTTTTAGAGGATGAACATTCCTGAAATCAACGACTCGATAAAGACCATCATCCAGTCCCAGGACTAGGGACAAGCCTGGCCTGCAGAGTCCATGCTACCAGCCTATATTACTGATAAAAACAGTACCATAACAAAATCCTTTGGGTTCTTTGGAAACAAGTCTTTCTGGACTGGCTCCAAGGCTTCTTTGTCCCACTCTAGAGTCTATCGACAAGGAGCGTCAGAAGGAATCTCTGGTGTATTTCTCCAATTTCAGGCTCAGATGTACATTTTTCAATTCAGAAGCAAAACATTCCTATAAATATCAAGCCAAATGAGGCCGTATTAAGTTTTCCATCTGGAAACTTGTTCTCCATTAACAGTTTAGATTGCTCTATCATGCTTCTTTCAGATTGAAGGAGTAATTCACTTACAAATCTGCAAATAAGTGCTGACAACTTCCTCCTGGACACCAATATATAGCTACAGTTTGATGTAATTAAAACTAAATCATGAAGGAGGATGTAGCATTTGCTTGTTGTATATGGGGGCCTAAATTTAAAACCTTACCACCATTCTCATTCCTCATCGGTGTCCTCAGATAATCAGCATAGGCCTGGTCTACACAAAGCATGCTTTTTCCAACCTCACTGTTGGGTTAGAAAAGTGTTTTTCCTCCCCTAGCTTTACTCTCAACCTCCTTTGTCTATGTACACCAGCAAAGGGAAAACAGAGAAACCTTTAGCACCAAATATTATAACAGCTTTCAGTGATGCCCTTGAGATCTACATTTTAAAGAGTTCCTCATGGGGAAGCCCAAGAAAGTTTTTAATTTTGGTATTATTTTAGAGACTCTAGGGATGGATTTAAAGGAATCTAAGGTTTTAGAGACCCTAGGAATGTATCTTTACAAGCCCAAATAAGCCTTGAACTGTAGGTCTGAAAACAGAAACAAATCAGTTAGAAGTTGGCATTCCCTGTAGCTGTGAATGAACAACCGGTCCTAGAAACATGTGAAACCTTAGAAAGTCATCCTTGGTGGACCAAGTTGACATCTACTTAACGCCTCTAGTGATAGAGGACCCACTACCCTTGGAGACAGATCATTACATTTTGTTTGGCAGCTTTAAATTATAAACAATTTTTCCTTTTATCCAGACGAATCTGACTCTTGCACTTTTTACTGAGGAGTCTTACTTTGACCCTCTTAGGGCCACACCCAACAATCTAACGTGTAGAATTTTAGATCCCAGGTCTTCCATTTCCAAGTCCAATGCGTTTTTCAATTGTCATAATAATAGTAGCAAGAATAATTATACTAGCAGACATTTTATACATATAGCACTGTAAGGTTTGAAAAGTGCTTAAATTCCCTGTTGCCTCCGGGATCAAATATAAAATTTGCTGTTTGGCTTCTAAAGCCCTCTATAACCTAGGTCAGGGGTGAGGAACCTGCGGCCTCAAGGCCACATGTGGCCTTGAGGCTACAGGTTCCCCACCCCTGCTTAGGGCATTCCTACAGTCTTTTAATACTTTACTCCAAGTACTCTGGGAAAATATATGTGAAGTACTTTGTAAACCTTAACATTCTATGTAAATACTGTTACTATGATACATGTCTGTTCTTTGGAAAAGAGGCATTATAAGGATCCCTCTCGTTTGGGGGTGTTTCCATTCATTCTCTGGGTTACAGTGACAATGGCCTTGCTGTTCCTCAAATATAATGCTTCCAACTCCTGAATCAATGTTTTCCCTGGCTCTTCTCCACCTCCTCCCAACGTATGCTGTACATATCTTATTTGTACATAGTTGTTTGTGTGTCCTATTCCCCATTAGACTGTGAGCTCTTGGAAGCAGGAACTGTTTTTTGCTTTTCTGTGTACCCCCAGCACTAAGCCCTGTGCCTGGCACATAGTCGGTGTTTAATAAAAGATAGTTGACTGAATGACATATGTTATTTCATGTGGTCCTCCCAACAACCCCATGAGGTAGTCACAATTATTACTCCTATTTTATGTATGGAGAAACTAAGGGTGAGAAGTTAAGCAGCTTGTCCAGTCACACAATTATCATTATCATTATTATTATTATTATTGAATAAGCATTGCATTTGGAACCAGAAAACCTGTGCTACATATTAGTTGTGTGACCTTGAGCTGTCACTTTGCCTTTGGGGCCTCAGTTTCCTCATTTGTAAAAATAAGAGGCTCTGAATCACACGGTGTCTGAGGCAAGATTTGAATTCAAGTCTTCCTAACTCCAGGTCCAGCACTCTAGCCATCCCACTACCCAGCTGCCTCATTCCGCTATATCACACTGATTCTTTTGTGCTTTCTCCTCTACCTGAGGACTCAAAAATTATTTGAAAAAAACCTCTAATTTCTATTCTTTCCCTCCATATAATTTTTTCCTTCTACAGGCTAAACAAACACTCTCTGGTTTCTGAATGGGGTGGAATGGATGGAAACACCACCCCAACAGAGACTGGTGCTATTAATGCTTCTTTTCCTTAGAACAGAGAGTGCGCCAAGGAAAGATTAAAAAGAATAAAAGGAACTTGGCAAATATAAACCCCACCTGTTTACCAAAAACATCACCTCTAGCATATCAAGTATTAGAGGCATCGCCTGCCCAGTGAGTTTGACTTCAACGGCCGCGGCATCCTGACCGTGCAAAGGTAGCATGATCACTTGTCTCTTAAATGGGGACTAGTATGAATGGCATTACGAGGGTTTAACTGTCTCTTATTCACATATTATAATGGCGGTAGTTGATATTTACGTAGCATTTTAAGATTTACAAAGCACTTTACATCTGTTACCCTCATTTGATTATCACTACAAGCCATTGAAGTAGTAGCTACAGGAATTAGTTATATGGTGTAGTAGAAAGCCCTCTGGCTCAAGAGTCAGAACCTGAATTCATAGCCTACCTACTTCACAGAGGCTTTGTGAAGAAAATGCTTTGTACAACTGTAAAGTATCACTCCAACGTGACCCGTTACTATTGTCCAGAGGCGGTGTAATGGGAAAGGTCAACCTTAGGAAGACATGGGTGTGATCCTACCTGTGACACACAAACCTGCTGTGGCTAGAGGACTAACCATTCAGTGTTCCTAAGCAACGCAAAAACTTTGAAGTTTTTCCCAGGAGCTTTCTGGACTGATAAAGCCACAGGTTTACCAAAAATGTTTTTGCTGCTGAGTCCCAAAATCATTATAATCTTTGTGTGGAGATGGAATTTTATAGCAAAAGGTCAACATCTACCTAGACAAATGCAAACGAATGTATACTCCAAGAAATACAGTCCTTACACAGCTACCTGCTGTTGACAAAACTTTTCAGGAACTTCCTTCCTTCCCTCCTATCCCAATCTCTCCCTCCCTTAGATCCTCATTCTCCTCTGACACTGCCACCACCCTAGTACAGGCCCTCATCACCTCACACGTGGTCTATTACAATAGCCTGCCAAAAGTCTCTCCCCACTCCAGTCCTTCCTCAACTCAGCTGCCAGAGAGACCTTCCTAAAATGCCTTGGTACTACTCAATAAACTCCACTGGCTCCCTGTCACCTCCAGGGATCAAATATAAAATCCTCTAGATTTTAATTCAAAGTCATATAACCTGGCGGATTCTCACTTCATTTCCAGGCTTCTTATACCTTATACCACCCTCTCCCTTATTCTTCTTGCTGTGCCTCAAACAAGACACTCCATCTCCCAATTGGGCATCTTCACTGGCTGTCCCCCATGCATGAAATTCTCTTTCCTTTTCATCTCTGCCTTTTGGCTTCCTTCAAGTCTCAACTAAAACCCTGCCTTCTACAGGAAGCTGGTCCTGATCCCCTTTAATCCTATGGCCTTCCCTCTGCTGATTATCTCCACTTTACCCTGTATATAGCTTGTTTGTACAGTTATTGCATATTGTCTTCCCCATTGGATTGTGAGTTTTTTGAGAGCAGGGACTTTTACCAGAGCTTGGCACAGTGCGTGGCACATAGTAGACACTTAATGTTTGCTGACTGATTACCACTGGACCTATCACCACTAAGGTCCCTTGCAGGTCTAAATGCAAGATCTTATGATCCAATTACTGGCTAGAGATAGGGGTGGCCTGGAGGCAGGGGGATGATGTTCTTGAACCACCTGCAGCTGGGGAATTTGATCGTTTTAGTTCAGCCGAATTTGTCTGGAACAGTCCAATAAGACAACAGCATTTCCTATCTTCTCAGTAACTGTTTTGAAGTAGGAAGAAACACAGATGCCTTCAGCTCTGTGGCATTTGAACAGAAGTGTCTGCTCTCCCACTTCTTTCCCGCTTGTCTGCTAAGTTTGAAGAGGTCAACAGGCAGAGGAGACTTGGTGGCTGAGGACAATGGGCATGCTGCCTTTGAAGAAACTGCTTCTTTCCAGGGGACCCAGGAGACTGAGTGAGGGCAACACTGGGGGAAGGGCGTCGCCTGGCCTCAGGCTGGGGCAGAAAGTGAGGGAACTTACAAGGCAGACAAAGGCCCCAAAGCCGGCTTCCCTCCTCTCACCGCTCCCGCAGACCCCCTTTCCTCCAGTCCCCCGACGCAGAGAGAGACAAGAACCCTAGCTCCCCGCACCTGTTTGCCAGGCAGTAAAGGAAGAAGGAAAAAGAAACCTCGGAAGAAAAGCGGGAGGGGAAAGGCTTGGAGGGGAGAGAAGAGGGCGACGCTAGTCAGGGGTCCTCTGAAAGCAGGAGCGGCACCCCCCTCCCCATTCCAGCTCCCTTGGACGCGTTATTGTTGGCATGGAAAAGGTGAACTACACCTTCCTGAGAAAGGAACTCTTTGTAAACTGGGGAGAGAAGGAGAAATGGGGAATGTCGCGGAACAGCAACTAGCAAAGAGCCAAACACGGAAACAGAACCACGGATAGCAAACCCCTCTGCCCTCACTCCAGAGCCCTCTGTACTCGCTCTTGCCTCCTACCAACAATTTGGCGCACGGCTAAAGAGCTGCCTCTGTCTAGGAGCCCAGAGCAAACCCTGAGCCACCGCCAACAGCGGGGCTGGGGGCAGGCATCCCGACTCCCTGACAGCCCGAGCCCAGCTCTTAAAGTTGTACTGGGAGGTGGAGGGGTGGGGAGTGGCGTATGTATACAAAAGTCTAAAAGTGGATCGATAAGCCGAGAGCCATTTCGGGGGAAGACCCCGAGGGGGCTTCACTTGATTTGCCCACTTCGCGGTGTAGGTGCAGATCGAAGCTCAGAGGTTGGCAGCACTGAGTGACTGGCAGGTGGTGAGCGGGCGCGGGTGAGTTGTTAGAGGAAGGTAGCTTTGAGTAGACACGTGTGTAGCTAGCTAGGAACCGACTGGTGTCCCACAGAGGCTTGGAGGGACAGTCCGGTGGCGATGCTACTGAGGCTTGGGATGAATAGGGGCAAGTGTCTAAATGGAAAGGCTAGCACGTGTATGGCTGGAGAAGTGCATGGACTGAGTCCAAATCCCAGCCTTGGTCCAACAGTGAACGCGGAGTGAGGGCGAGAGGACTCAACAGGCAGGTTAAATAAAACAGCCCCCCCACCCCACCCCGCGTTGAAACCCCGGCGGAGAAAAAGAGCGGGTGCAGCCCTGGGACACTTACCTACAGCCCAGTGGTTCCCCCTCGGGTATATCTTGGCCATCAGGTTCTCCAAGCCAACTGATGGCAAGGGAACCGCGGTCCCCCAGGGCGCTTCGCAGAGGACCAGGGCCAAAAGGACCAGGGAGATCTCGCAGCCCCGCATGGTAGCGCCGCTGCCTGGTCCCCGGGATAGAGATCTGGAATCTCCTGTTCGCTGCGGTGAGTCGGGGTGGCAAGTTCGAATCCTGTGCTGTTACCTTCAGAGGCTGGGGGTAGGGGAAGAGGAGGGTGACTAGAGGAAGAGGAGCTGCCACCACCGCCTCTGCCGCTAGTTGCAGCCGCTTCTAGTAACCCGAATTTATATGGAAATCCTGGAGGTGGGGTGGAATGGGAGGGGGTGCAGTTAAACTACCAACTTCAGCAGACTGACGTCTCCCGATAGAGTAGGCGGGAGCTACCGCTATCATCTCGGAAAACCATCCTTCTTCCTAGTCTGCGTTTCATTACCCACGACGCACCCCTCCCCCCCCCCAACCTCTTCTCATTATCTTCCCCCACTCCACTCTCATCCAGTTTGAGCTTGATTGGGTACTCAGACTTTCCACCTTCATTTCTGCTCACCCCACCTCTCTTCTTGGCCCTTCACAAAACAAATTCCTCACTCCCCACCCACCCCCGGGACAGCTCCCAAGAGAACTCTCTCTGTCTCTCCGTTCCCACCCCCAAATATTCCACAGCATGATACCTTCTGGGCGGTAAAACCTAGAGGCTTTGTTAGTGGGGTTTAATAACTGGAGCCGGCTAGCTCTGAGAAACTGTTTCTAACTCTCCAAAACCTTCCTCTGCACTATCCCACCTTTCTTCTCAATTTTCTTGCGACTGGCCCCAGGGTCCCTTAAGCCAGAGAGGGATACGACCCAGCAGCAAATACAGCCAGCCCTTCCCATGGGTCACAATTCACAGGTAAAGACTGCATTCATTTTGGTAGTTGCATCCTTTGTTCCTAACTTAGTAAGACATGGGCATATAGTAGGCACTTAATAAGTGCATGTTGAATTGAATACAGTCCATTTGCTTGGTAAATCCCAGCCAGATTTTTAGAATTATCCTGCTGGTCTATTCTCAGCTCTTAGACACTAAACACACACATACACACACCTTTCTGCTTCTCAGGTGTGGCTCTGTGTGTCTGTATGGATAAATAATGCAACGCTGAATAGGAAGAGAGCCCTGTGCTCTGATAATACAGTTGCTAATAATAGTTTCATTGTACATGCTGTCCTCTTCAGACACGTATAGCTTCTAGACAATACATGAATAGGCTGTTTTTAATGAAAAGGCATTTAGTTAGAGGGTATGAGTTTACATCTCTCTATTATCCTAAACTTTGTCTAACAGGGCTGTGATTAAAAAGAAGCCCCATGGACAAAGAAGAGGAGGAGCACGAGGGCAGGATCCCAGCCCCACTGCTCCCATGTTATCTAGGTTGCCACTTAGCCTCATTCTCATACTTTTTAAAATCTGTAAACCAAGGACAATCAGACTGGTCACCTGCCTAAGTCCTGAGGTCTAAGTGCCACAGGTACTATGGTGATAGGCACCAGAGAAATGCAATGATAAATAGAAGCAGGTAGGCTGCAATTGCCTATGTGTTGGCTGAAAGAACCAGTAATTGTGTTTGAGTGCTTAGATGGGCATGTTCCTCATTGCAGGTCTGTTTGCTCTGAAAGTCGCCTCTGTCTATGATGGGTCTCTTGGTAAACTAAAGAGATGTTGCATTCCTCTTCTTCAGAATAAGTTGCTATCTGGATGCATTTCTTTGTACTCATCCAGCATTTCGAGGTTGGGTATTCAGTTCTTGGCATGCACTGGACAGGTAAATCTTCTGAACGTCTGAGTATTCTTGGATTGAGAAGCGGGGAAAGGGAACAAAGCCTTTGTTAAGTGCCTACTATGTGCCGAGGCATTTTATAAATATTTCATTTGATCGTCACAACAACTCTAGGTATTGCTATTATCCTTATTTTACAGTTGAAGACGTTGAGGCATATAGGAGTTAAATGACTTGCCCAGCTAGCATCTGAGGCAGAATTTGAACTCAGGTCTTCCTGACTATAGGCCCGCCACTCTATCCACTGTATCACTTATTTGGCAGCTTATTTCAGCATATGGGGATTGGTACAAAAGGGGAAAATGATCAATTAGCATCATCGTCAACATGTGAAGACTGGAAAGAGCCCTAGTTTTGCAGTGAGAGGATCTGAGTTCAAATTCCTGTTCTTCTCCTCTTCCATTTACTAGATTGTGACCTTGGAGAAGTCACTTCATCTCTATGAATCTCAATCTATTCATCTGTAAAATGAGGGGCTTGAACTGCATAGTATTTAGGCTTCCTTCCAGCCCGACATCTATGACTCTCTAATCATCTTCCTCACGAGAAACTGTTCTAGGAAAGAAATAGCCAATGTTGTAGGATAATAGGTGTCATGCTGAAAAAAAGACCTCAGGCTTCTCCTAATCCAACTATGTCATTTTACAGATGAGGAAAATGAGGCCCAAAAGAA
Source organism: Phalanger gymnotis (assembly GCA_028646595.1). Classification (NCBI taxonomy): domain Eukaryota; kingdom Metazoa; phylum Chordata; class Mammalia; order Diprotodontia; family Phalangeridae; genus Phalanger; species Phalanger gymnotis. The sequence continues at coordinate 320,638,995 of CM053622.1, read as the reverse complement.
ATGAAGTGACTTGACCATGGTCACACATCTTGTAAACAATAGAGCTAGTATTTGAACCTGGGTCCTTCAAATCTTTTTCACATATACCACACTCCTTTTCAAACCATATGAGACTCTGACTTTCTTTTCCTGTTTTCTAACTTTCGTTGTTTTAAATTTGTCAAGGCCCTCTTCGGATTCTAGGGCAACTCTAGCTAACACCTTCCTACCCATTATCCGTTGGCCCAGGCCTGAGGAACATGTGTTCTACTACCTACCCTGGCAGAAACATAGGATATTTCTTTTCTCCTAAGTTTACTTGAGAGAAGAGTTGGGAGATTGTGGGTTTTTTTCTTAAAGATACCTTTTTTAAGAAACTAAGATTTTTAAAACTATAATTGATCCCAAGATCCTGAGCTGACTCTAAATTACACAGTTTAGATAGGCTTACAGAACACTTAGCCCCCAGTTCCTTTCTTTTGATTCAGGCTTTCTTAGAGAACCCTGGCCCAAAGTCTTAATTTAAGATCTTAGGTGTTTATTTCTCCCAAGTTCTCCCTGTGGTCTCCCTTCCTTCCCTGGAAAGGCTTGAATGGAAACCTTTGGTAATAGCCCCTAACACAATAAGACAATAGGCTGTTATGCACCAGAGGAAAAAATTAAAATCTACAAGATACATGACCATATGCAAACAGTTCTCCTTTGGGGTCGATCAAGCTTCAGGTTTTCTTTGAATATTGTCATCTTCTAGCTTCAAGAGAGAGTTGTTGAAGGAAAAGTCTCTGGGAAGACATGAAAGGGGTGGATAGTCTCCATCATGTCCCTGTTCCCCATCTGCTTCACTACAGACTATGAAGAGTTTACTCTTGGGTGAGATACAGGACTCTCTGTCTTGGTTGAGTTGATTCATCTTGCTCCCAGTGGGAGAACTCCTTCCCCCTGTATTGTCAGGCATGTATTATCTTATGCATACCTTCTCTGATTTCTGTTTTGCTATGATTTGGATAAATGGGCTTCTTTGCTATTTGATTTATTTGCTATTCTTTGCTATGTGTGTTACTGTGGAACTGGTATTAGGTGAGGAAGTGATCAAACCTGGGGTTCCTCTTACCTCCAAAATAACAAAGCTGTCAGAAGTTAGATGGAAGCCAATCATATCCCCTAGAAGAACAATATTTATAGACGTATCTTTGATGACAGAGTGATGGCCTCCAGCCCCAGCCTCCTGCTTCCCCTCCTGGCAGGAATGAAAGTCTCACTGGAAGAAGGGTGAGAGAAAAAGAGTCAGAGTCTACTCTGCCTCCCTTCAAGCCACACAAGGACAACCCTTCACCACACTTGGTGTCCTGACCTACAGCCCTTTCCTTGCATTATATATTGCTGTCTTTTTGTTTTTAAAGCCCTTCATAACCTGGTCCCTCCTGGTTTTCCAATTTATTCACACATCACTCATTCCATGTATTCTCCTATTCAGTAACACTAGCCTCCTTATTTCTCACATACAACACTCCATGCCCCATTACCAGACATTTTTACTGTCTGTCCCCCGTAACTGGAACTCCTTCAGTTTCCCTCCTCATTTTCCTTCTCCTGGCTTCCTACGGGCAGCCGGCGGTGTAATGGATAGAGCACTGGGTTTGGATTCCGGAATATCTGAGTTCAGATCAGATCTCAGACACTTGATAGTTGTGTGGCCCTGGGCAAGTCACTTAACCTCTGTTTGTCTCAGTTTCCTTAACTGAGATGGGGAGATGGGGACTAGAAGCACCTACCTTGGGGTCATTGTGAGGATTAAATGAGATAACACTTATAAAGCACTTAGCACAGTGCCTGGAACAAAATAGGTGTTATACAAATGCTTATTCCCTTCCTCTGCTTTCCTAGATTCCTTTAAGTTCCAGCTAAAATACGACTTTTTATAAGAAGTCTTTCCTGTTCCTCCATAATGCTAATGTCTTCTCTGTGATTATTTCCAGTTTATCTTGCATATGTCTTATTTGTATGTCGATGTTTGCCTATTGTCTCCCCTGTTAGACAGTGAGCTTCTTGAGGCTGTTCACATTTCAATTGTGTTTGACTCTTCGTTGCCCCATTTGGGGTTTTCTTGGCAGAGATACTAGAGAGGTCTGCCATTTCCTTCTCCAGCTCATTTTACAGATGAGGAAACTGAGGCAACCAGGGTTAAGTGACTTATCTAGGATCACACAGCTGGTTAAGTGTCTGAGACCACATTTGAACTCAGGAAGATGATTCTTCTTGACTCCAGACCTGGCACTCTATCCACTGTGCCACCTAGCTGCCCTTGACCTATCATTAAAAGATGAAAACTTTCCTTTTTCCCCCAACGGGACAACATTCACTTAATCCTACAATGTTTCTCTCACTCACCATGATTTTTTTAGAAGGCACCAACAATGGCTCAAAAATCATAACGTCTAGTTTTTTTTAGTGTTGTAGGACACCGGTGATCTGTGTCCTCTGTACAGACTGGTATTGGTGTATTGAGCTTATTGAGAAGACAGCCAAGTGCTCTCTTAAAAGATCCCTACTTTCCTTGAATTTCAACTCTATCTGGCATTTAAAGCTCTTTAAAACCTGGCCTTGTGCTATCTTTCCAGTCTTCTTATGCTTAAGATCCCTCCACAAAGTCTGCTATCCAGTCATACTGGCCTACTTGCACATGGCATTCCATTTTCCGTATTCATGCCTTTGCATATTCTCTAACCTTCTCTGGAACGTTCTCCCCTCTTCATCTCTGATTCTTAGTTTCCCCAGCTTGTTCAAGATTTGGCTCAAATCTCAGCTAGGTAGTGTAATAGATAGAGCGCTGAGCCTGATGTCGAAAAGACCTGAGTTCAGATTTGATCTCAAATCCTAACTGTGTGACCCTGGACAAGTCACTTAAACTATGCCCCAGTTTTCTTAGCTTAATAGAGATAATAATAATATCTACCTCACAAAGCTGTTCTGAAGATTAAATGGGACAATATTTGTAAAGCACTTAGTACAATGCCTGGTGCATGATAGATAGATGCTTAATAAATGCTTGTTCCAAGTTGTGGCACATTGTGCTATAAGAAATGAGGAACTGAACGGTTTCAGAAAAACCTGTAAAGACTTACATGAACTGATGCAAAGTGAAATAAGCAGAACCAGGCGAACCGTATACACAGTAACAGCAATATTGTGAGATGATCAGCTGTCAGTGACTTAGATATTCTCAGCAGTACAGTTCTGAAGGACTTATAATGAAAAGTGCTATCCACCTCCAGAGAAAGAACTGAAGGAATCTGAATGCAGATTGAAGCAGACTATTTTTCACTTTATTTTTCTTGGAGGGTTTTTTTTTTGATTTGTGTTCTCTTTTGCAACATGGCTAATGTAGAAATGTTTTGCATGACTGCACATGTATAATCTATATCAAATTGCCTGCCTTCCTAAGGAGAAGGAGAATTGGGAAGAGGGAGAGAATTTAGAACTCAAAATTTCTAAAAATGAAAGTTGAAAAATTGTTTACATGCAATTGAGAAAAATAAAAATAAACATTTGTACAAAAAATGCTTGTTCCATCCCTCCCTGCCCACCTTCTACAGGTTTTTCTTCATTCCTCCAGCTACTAATACCTTTCCCTTCTATTACCTTCAATCTACTCTGTATATAAGTGCTTAGTTATTTATATGTCATTTTCCTTATTAGAATGTGAGCTTCTCAAGTTCAGGGACCTTGATTTTTTCTCCTCATATTCTCTGTGCTTTGCACAGTGTCTGGTACATAGTAAGTGCTTAATAAATACTTATTGACTTGATTTTTGTGCATCAGAATTTCATTCTTGAGAGCTCCCTGTCCCCAGTAGAATTTTAGACATGACATCCTGTCTATCCTTTCTGCATTTTATGAAATCTGCTCTCCTCCAATCTAGGCTATGTGTCAGATCATACTCAGCTTTTCCTGCTTTGACTAATATGAACTCTATGACGGCATGGTCACTTCCTCTCCATCATTTCCACTTCAGCAACCTAGTTCTCTTTATGGGTCAGAATGATGTTCAGAATGGCAGTTTCCCTCTTTGCTTTCCTAACATTTTAAAGAAGACTTACAGCTTCTTGAAGTTGTCGCTCTTCTCTTGTCCTTATAACAATCCTGTGAAGTCAGTAATAGCATCATCCAAGGACCTGCATTCAAATCCTGCTTGCTATTCCGTGACCTTGGAAATGTCATGAAATGTCCCTATAAAATGAAGGAGTTAGACTACATGGCTTCTGACATCCATTCAAGCTGGAGACCTATGATCTCCATTTGACAGATAAAAAAGACATCCCTACCTTCAGCTTCTCTTCCCCAAAACCTCAGAATTTCTCTCTATCTTTACTGATACTCTCTTCCTTCCCTTTAGTGGTGGGGGCAGGGAGGGGAGGGAATCTCAGTCTTAGACATTTTTAAGGCTAACTCCAATGAGGACTTGCTTTACTGATTATTCTTCCTTCCCCCTCCCTCCCCTGACCCCCATCATCATCATCATCAATCATCGTTGATACTTTTTGCTATCTAATTAAGAGGTCCTGAAGCTCCCCTAAATCTGGAGTGGGAGGACCAGGAGGAGAGAGGAAGGAAGGCATCGTCTCCGGCATATCCTGCACTTCCCAATCCCCAGCCCGGCTGTGTGCTCAGCACAGACAGCAGGCAGTGTTGGGGGATCACTTGGATCTCATAGGAAGGCCTGCAACGAAAAGAGACAAAAATGAGGAGTAATCATAGCCAGGTACTGCATAGGGACCAAGGATTCTCCCGAAAATCAAATGTAGCTAGCCAACTGACCCTGAAGAAGAAACACACACACACACACACACACACACATACACACACACACACACACACACACACACACACGAACTCTGTCTGTCATTTAAACACCAAATGGTTTTTGCAAATAGGCTTGCTCACAGGAAAGGTTTTGAAAACCTAGATGAGTCATGGCATTAGTGGACCGCTTAATCAATGTTTCTTGGATCAAATGGGAAAATGCTAAACTAAATTGTGAATCTGATCAAAATGTTCTTCATCTATGTATATATTCAGGGCCAATCTAGGCAAAATTATGAAGAAGGCCTAGTTTGTTGTCCATGCTCCCCTTCCTCATAGTTATCCCCTCCCCCCACCCGAGGTATCTTCTAATACCATACAGACACCCACACACACAGAGACACCCACACAGACACACACCCACACAGACACCCACACAGACACACACACACACACACACACTCCTCTTGTCCTCATGCTTTTCCCAATACAGTCACTGCTGAAAGTCATCTAACAAAATAATTCACAGGGAGGAGACAATATGTTACTGCTTCCAGGGGAGTTTGCATTCTAATAATGGGGAGGCGGAAAGAAGGGCTAAGGAAGTGGCTTATCAGATAGTAGGGATTTCAGGCATTGTAGTAGGTGGATGAAGGAGGTTGGTGGAAGGGACTTTCCTTGGGTCAGTCAAATCCTACCACATAGATGACTATTATTCCACTTACAGGAAGCAATTACAGACTGCTCCCTATGTGCCAGGCACTTTGATAAGCCATTGGGGATTAAAAGACAAAAATGGATGTCACCTCCCTCAAGGAATTATATTCTAATAGAAAGAGAACATGTTCACAATTAAGTAAATACACACCATATACAGGGTCGATACAAATTAATTTGATTGGGGGAGAGAGAAAGCACTAATAACCAGGGAAACTAGGAAAGGTCTGTTGTAGGAGAGAGCTCAAGAACTTAGCCTAGAAGGGAACTAGGGGTTCCAAGAGGAAATGAGGAAGGAGAGCATTCCAGGCAGGGGGGCTACCTATGCAAAGGCATGGCGATGGGAAATGGAGCGATTAACAGCAAGCAGGGGGGTTTGGCCAGAACAGAGCACGTGTGAGGGGAGGACGTGATCAGCCTGGAAAGAGAGGCTGGTGCCCAACTGGAAGGGCTTTAAACAGAGGAGTTTATATTTCATCCTGGATGTAGGAGGGAATCCCTGGAGATTCTTCAGTAGGAGTCTGACCAGCCCTAAGCTTCAGGAATTGCTGTAGGTTTGGCAGCTGTATGGAAGAGGGATTGGAGAAGGAAGAGCCTGGATGAAGGGAGAGCAATTACAAAAGTGCTAGAATAGTTACTTACTATTATTAGTCATTATGATATTGTTCAGAGTCACATATGGCAGCCAGGTAGCACAGTGGATAGAGCACTGGGCTTGGAGTCAGGAAGATTCATCTTCCTAAATTCAAATCTGGCCTCAGACACTGACTACCTACGTGACCCTGGCCAAGTCACTTAGCCCAGGTTGACTCAGTTTCCTCATCTGCAAAATGAACTGGAAAAGGAAATAGGAAACCACTCCAGTATCTTCACCAAGAAAACCCCAAATGAGGTCATGAAGAGTCAGACACAACTGAAACAACTGAACAACAACAGTCATATATATTATATAACAGTATATTATAAATAGTTATACATTATATATAATAGCCAATATAGTATTAATTATGTAACATACTAATATATTATTAGTGCTCATATATTATTATATATGAGTCAATGTGATTAGCCATATGTTATATATTACATATAATTATATAATATATTATATATCTATCTTTCTTTAGTACCTTTCAGTTTGAGATGACTATGGGACATTCACTTTGAAATGTCCAGTAGGGTGTTAGCTGTGGAAGCAACATATGTGTATAAATATATGTATATACACATACATATATATACATATATAGTATATATGTGTGTGCATGTGTGTATGTATATATGTATATGTATATATAAACATGATAATTATATAATAGACAATATAGTCTTAATAGCCATACACTATATTTTATATTTATTATATAATATATACAATATCATATAGTATTTATATAATATATTATAGCCAACATATTAAATTACATAATGGTCGATGTCTTATATTAATGTTATTATATATTAGTCAATATACTATTAATATCCACATAGTTATATAATAATCACTATACTATTAATAGTTATTTATCATAATATTATACATAATAGTCACTATATTGTTAATTGTATCTAAAACAGACCCTAATTAGGCATTTATTAAGTACTTACAATGTGTCAGGCACTGCTTTAAGCATTGGAGATACAAAGACAAAAACAAAACAGTCTCTCCCCACGGAAGCTTATATACCAATGGGGAGACAAGATGTATATACATATATATACACACATGTATATATGTATGTATATGTATATGCATGATACATAATGTATAGATATAAGGTAATCTTAGAGAGGAAGGCACTAATAGTTGGAGGATCCAGGAAAAAAGCCTTTTACAGAAGGTGGCAATTGAGATGAATCTGGAAGGAAGCCAGGGCTTCTAAGAGGCAGAGTTGAGGAGGAATCAGGCAGTAAAAAGACAGAGATGAGAAATAGGAATGTCAGGTGTGGAGAATAGCAAATAGACCAGTATGGCTGAATCTCAGAAGGTGTGGAGGTCAGTGATGTAAAAATAAACAAACAGACAAATAAAACACCAGAAAGATAGGAAGCAGCTGGGATAAGAAGACTTATAAATATCAAACCTAGGAGTTTATAGTGGACCCTAGAGGTAATAGGGAGCCATTGGTATTTATTGAGTAGGAAGATGATGTGGTCAGATCTGTACTTTAGGAAAATTGCTTTAACACTTGGGTGGAGGGCTTGAATGGATGAGATTTGAGTCAGGGAGACCAATTAGAAGGTTATCACAATAGCCCAGGTGAAAGATGAGAAGAATTCAAACTGGGATGATGTCTGTGTAAGCAGAGAGAAACAACAGACATTGTGGATATTGAACCAACAATATTTATCAGCTGATTGGATATGGGGAGGAAGGTTGGCAGGGGGTAGAGGAGAAAGAGAGTGAAAAGCACAACCGTATTGTTAACCTAGGTGACTAGAAGGATAGTGGTGCCCTCAATAGTAATAGGAAATTTGGGAAGAAAGGAGGATTTGGGGGAAAAGATGATGAGCTTTGTTAGATAGAAAGAAAGGTAGATAGAGAGACAGACAGAAGGACAGACAGACAGATAGATAGGTAGATAGACAGATTACTTATTTGGCACTTAATATGTGCCATGTTACATGTGCATATGGTGAGTTTGAGATGACTATGGGACAATCATTTTGAAATGTCCAGTAGGATGTTGGCCATGGAAGCAATAAATATATTGTGGAGCTAGATGGCATAATGGATAGAATGTTGGGCCAAAGGGAGGAAGAGCCGAGCTCAAATTGGGCCTCAGATGCTTCCTAGCTATATGACTTTAGTTAACCCCCAAACTCTGTCTGCCTCGGTTTCCCCAACTATAAAATGGAGATAGTAATAGAACCTTTTCCTCAGGGTCGTTGTGCGAATAAAATGACATAATATTTGTAAAGTGCTTTGTAAACCTTAAGGTACTAAATAAATGCTAGTTATTATTCTTATGGAGATGGAATTGATAGGATAAATTCAAGTCGTGCACCTGATACCTAGTGATCATGTGACCTTGGATAAATTACTGCAAGCATATCAATGCTGCAGGCAATTCTCTAAAATTATAAGCTCCAGAATAGTTGCAATTTATACTGGTAGAGGGAGGGAGCAAGGAAGGAAGGAGGAAAGGAAGGAAGTAGGAAGGGAGGAGGGAAGGAAGGGAAAGGAGTGAGAGAGGGAAGGAAAGAAAGGAGGAAGGAAAGGAAGAAAAGAAGAGGGAAGGAAGAAAGGAAAGGAAGAAAAAAGAAGGAAGAAAGAAGAAAAGAGATAGAGGAAGAAAAGGCGGAAGGGAGAAAAGGAAGGAATAGAGAGAAAGAAGGAAGGAAGGAAGGAAGGAAGGAAGGAAGGAAATGAGCACTTTCTAAGCATCCACTATTTGCCAGGCATTGATTGAGAGTTCCTTACGCTGATGAAATTACAGGTTGGAGGCAACAAAAAAAAAATGCATTATGAAATACTATACTGTACAGTTTCGTATAGTGTAAGTCAAAAGGATTTATATTTTCTCTGATTTCTTCTTCTCGAGGTTGGCCTTGGTAGGGAAGATTCTTATCAGAGGAGGGCAGAAGAAGCCTTTCGGCTGGATATCTGGTGTGCCTCCTTAGCTGTACAGATGAGGGCAGCGCCATCTAGAGGATGAAGTGATCTGCCTGAGACCACACAAACATTAGCAAAGCGGGTACAAGCCTGGTAAACCTGCACACAGAAGTTTCAGGACCCCTAAAATCTTTTGCTCTCTTTTGACTGACACTTGTCATTTTACCACCGTAGTCTCCATTTAACTTTAGCTAAAGTCTTGCTTCCTGCTAAGATGAAATTTCCTGGAAGAGCTGTTATCAGTCATTTATACCTCTGTGTCTATGAGATTGTCTTTGAGTAGGCTTTTGTGGTTGGAAGGGGAGAGAGCGGAGGTCCTAAGTTTGGGTTCAGGGTACCCATTGGCAGCAAGAAAAAACTTCAGGAAGGAAGTAATAGGGCACCAATTTTTTTTTTTATTTCACAGTTTACCTTAGCCTCTGTAGTGGTTGAGAAAGTGTGGGCTGCACATGTATAGGGAAAGGGGTATCATGTGTGTCTAGGGTTGTTGTACATTGTGGCACAAAGGGAAGCAAAATAGATATGTCTAGTCTCTTTGCCCCCCACCCTTCTCCAAGGAAAACTTTCATTCATGGCAGGAGGGGAAACAGGAAGTTGGGACCGGAGACCACCACTCTGTTCTTGGAGACAGGAGTTACAGGGAGAGAAGTATTTCCATCTGCTCCCTTAAATATTGTTAGTATAGGAGTTCTGATCAGGTTCCAGTTAGGATCACTTGGTCATTTCTGGGGGGAGGAGGGACACAGGCTCTGTCTCCAAGACTTGAACCCTTTCCCACCTAATACCTGTTGCATAATGAACATACCTAGTGAGTAGCAAAGAAGTCCATTTAATCAAAACGCAACATATAAATGAGAGAAGATAAACATAAGAGAATATATGTCAGACAACACAGAATGAAGAAGCTCTCCCACTGGGAAAAAGATAACAGCTCAATCAAGATAAAGTGTCCTGGATCTCACCTAGGGAGAATCTCACCAAAGTCTCTGGGGCAACAAGCTGGGAATAGGGATATGATGAAGACTGCCCCTCTTCTCATGTCTTCCCAGATTATTTTCCTTCAATAACCTGAAGGGGGGGGTTGGTTTCTTCCATCTTTTCTTTTGAAGTTGGGAGCTGAGTGTGGAGAATCCCAAAAAGGACTTGGAGGGGACTCTGACTGGGGAAGTCCCAAAGGGGGACTGGCTGAGAACTGAAGCTTTCATCGATTCTGCCCTGCCCCTCACACAGGACAGGGCCTCATCTCCACCACTGGGGAGACCTGGGGACTTTGGGACAAGGGTTACATATTGTAGAATGTTAGAGTTAGAAGAGACCTCAGAAGTCATCTAATTCAACCTCTTAATTTTAAAGAGGGAGAAACTGAGGTCCAGAAAGGAGAAATAACTTCATACAGCTTGGTCTTAAACCTAGGTCTCTGATTCCATATCTTCCTGGGGCCTGGACTTGGTACTCCACCACCTCCATTCTTGAACTGGCCCTGGTCTTTAGAGGCATTGCTGGTAATTCTGGTGCCTGGAGCCAAGCTGCGACAGGTTGAGGTGGGGTATGAAGGCCAAAGGATGAGGCCAAAGAGGAAGGAGGCTTAGGGAAGAAAGTTCTGCCCTTTCTGGCTGCACCTGGCCATTCTTAGGAAGAAAAATGCACAGAATCATTAATTTAGACCTGGAAAGGACCTTTGAGTCCATTAAATCCAACCTTCTCATTTTACAGATGAAGAATCTGTGGATCAGAGCAGTTAAGTGACTTACCTAGGTTGACCCAGCAAGTAAGCGCCTGAAGTAGGATTCAAACTCAAGTCCCAACATTTAGGTCCCACACCAACTCCTCCATTGGGTTGCCTGGGAATGAGAAGGGGTAAAGAACAAACATTTTCTAAGTACCTGCTATGTGCTAGGCACTGTGCTAAGTGCTTTTCAAATATCCCATTTGAACCTCAAGACAACCCTGGGAGATAGGGTGCTATGGAGCTATTATGATCCTTATTTTGCAGTTGAGGAAATCAAGGAGGGTGGAGGTTAAGTGATTTACCCAAGGTCACACATCTGATAAGGATCCGAGATGGGATATCATTTCAAGTCTTCTTGACTCCATGCCCAGCTTTCTATCCATTGTGCTTCCTTAGGTGGCTCAAAGCATCATGGTAAGATGCTATGATCCTAAATGTATAACAGTAATGAAGATGGTGGTGTTACAGACCTGAAACAGGAATCTGGCGAAAATGATTTAATTTCTCTCAACAAAGCCATAGTGATTCAAATCTTTTTCTGAAGTAAGCCAACCAACCTAGAGGACCAGCAGAAGGAAGCATCTAACATCAGAGACGAAACAAATGTCCCTCTCTGTGCATGCTGTAGTCCAGTATGGTTTTTTTTTTTTTTTGGCATATCTGGCCTCCATCCTCCCAGGCCCCATCAAACTCCCGCTCTGAATTCATGCATGTAGCCTCAGTCAGAGCATGGACGTGGGTGGAAGTGGTGGGAACCCATCTAAATCTACCTCTCTAGAGAACAAAAGACTCATAGTTTGGTCTGCAGCAGGGATGACCAGAGTCCCATAAAAGAGCCCATGGAAACTGAACAAGATGTCAGCTCACATGTAGGTCCTGTTACAGTAACAGAGATTCAGAGCATTTCTCATTCAGAGCAACATTCTTCATAGAAACAGATTTGAGGCAGACTAGACAAAAGGTCAGTGATTGCACAAGAGGGACCAAACTTGGCTCAATTCCCCCTGGGGCACAGCAGACCATTTGTCTATGTGACCTATGAGCTAACCTGTACTTTTTTGACTTTTCAAGGCATGGGGAAGGAGAAATTGGGGACTGAGTCCTTGGAAATTGCTTGGCAGCTGTGGCCATGAGGACTTGCCTACTCTGCTTTATGTATGTTGTTCAAATGTATTTTTTTTAAATCCTCCTTTTATCAGTGATTTTGTTTTAACATAGTAATTTCCCATTCCTAATCCTTTCCTGCCAAATGGAACCTTCCTTTGTGATAGAGAAAGTCAAGTAGGCAAAAATGTCTGGTACAGAAACCTTGTCTGTCGACGTAGGTAATATTCTGTCCCAGCAGTACTCTCTTACCTCCCGCTGTCTGCTGTGAGGTAGGAGACATGGTTTGCTCATTTCTCTTCTCCAGGACTTATCATTGATTTTTTCGATTACTCAGAATCCAACTTCATTTTGATGCTCTTTTTTTTTCATATCATTGTAGTTATTGTCCATATAGTTCTCTTGGCTCTATTTATTTTGCTCTACATCAATTCATACAAATCTTCCCACATTTCTCTAAATTCTTCATTTTCATTATTTTTTACTGTGACTATAACATTCCATTCCATTCATATTCATGATGTATTACCCAATGCTACAGTTAAAAGTTTCACCTTGGCCCACAAACTCAACCTGAGCCTGCCACTGATGACCCTCACTGGGTCAAGGGAAACATTACTAAAGGGTCACATTGACACCAATATTCAGAAAACCACCATTGTAGGGGCTTTGCAATATATGTAGCTCCAGACGCTGGCAGGCTCAGCACCCCCCTGGACAGCCCTGGGATACTGTGCATGTGTGTGGAGAAATGACTCCTGAATGGCTAAGAGACAATGGACAGGAAGAGGAGGGAAGGTGTGGACTTAGAATGGACTTGAATTTGACTTCTCTCAGAGCCATGAGAATAGAAGAGAAGGTCAGCCCCCCAGCATGCCCACTGATTCCCAGCACTTCCAGAGATAGCTAATAATGGACTATGCAGGTAAAATCATTTTTTCCCCAGTTAAGTTGAGATTTCATTTCACTCCTGGGTCACAGAGCTGCTTTTATTCTGGTGTATTTGATTGACTGAACTTATCCATATGGTTTCTCTGATTACTGTTTTACTATTTTGTTTGTTAAACATGTTTATTTGTTGTCTATGATTATCTTTTATATTGTAAGGAGAGAGAAGATTAAATTGTCTGAGATTAATACATTACCATCCAGATCTGGGTGGAACTACTCTCCTGATTTTTTTTCCTTTGGAAACCCCAAAAGAATCATATACTTAGACTTTGAAAATCTGGTATCTGATATATATCGGTATAATTCTACTCCTAATTATGTAGCTACCACCTAGACAGAAGAAGAAGGAAGGAAGGAAGGATCACACAGTCATGGTCCCACAAGAGTAAATGCTAGCCTCCCAGAGAGGTGGAGGGGGGCACTTCAGATCTATCTAAATCTCTGTTTTACTTGGACCATCCAGTTCTATATTACAGATTTTACCAGATATGTAGGTAACTACTTACGCATAGATAACCTACATATAGGTAACTGTTAAACAGGATCTTCAGAGAAAGATACTTAGGTACTTGATTTAGGGATATTTCCCTACCTTCTGTCATTTATTTGTACCCTTCTCTACCTTGTTTTGTCAGTATGCAGAGAATCATAGATTTAGAGCATGAAGAGATCTCAGAGATCATAGAGTCTGACTTCTTCATTTTACAGATGAGGAAACTGAGGCCAAGATATAGAGATGACTTGTCTTATTTGACATGCGCATGTTGTGTTGCTGTTCTCTCATGGTACTCTCAACATAGGAGACTCCCAATAGACATGGCTGACAAACTGGCTCTATGGGAAAGATGATGAAGAATATGATCCTCCCCTTCCTTGGTAGAGAAGTGGAGGGTCTACAGGTAGTAAATGTTAGTTTTGCTACCAGGTGAGGTTACTATGCTGGTTGGTTTTGCTAAACCATTTATTCTTGATGTAAGAGGGTTCAATTAGGCATGAAGTAGATCAGGAAATGACTGGTTTAAAAACAAAGAGCATCTATGAAACATTTAAAATATATTCATGTACACAGAGAGAACCTAGTGAGTTCATTGGCAAAGAGATCTCCCAGATGAGGAAGCTTCCTCCACCAATGCAGGCTTCCACCTGCTCTTCAACTTAGAGAATATTGAGAAGTTAAGTGACTTGCCAAGAGTCACATAACCATTGTATGTCAAAGGCAGGGCATGACTCTGAAGCCAACTCTCTATCCTCTACTATATAAGTACCCACACTCATACATACACATGTATGTTTGGATTGAAAGGTAGTTGACTGATTTACTACATGGAGACCATTACCTTTATTGTCATTATTGTTGCTGTCCAGTCAAATCCAACTCATTGTGACCCCATTTGGAGTTTTCTTGGCAAAGATATTGGAGTGGTTCGCCATTGCCCTTTCCAGCTCATTTTACAGATAAGGAAACTGAGGCAAATAGGGGCAAGTGACTTGCCCAGGGTCACACAGCTAGTGAGTGTATGAGGCTGGGTTTGAACTCAGGAAGATGAGTCTTCCTAATTCCAAGCCCAGCGCTCTATCTACTGTGATACCTAGCCACCTGTCCATTAGCCATATCATGCCAAAACACCTGGTGATATTTAGCCAGCTGTTTAAAGTCTTTGCTTTGGTGTCGCATAGCTGATGAGCATCAAAGCAAGGATAGCCAGGTCACATCTTGCAGGCCTTATAGGTCTGGGCCAGGGGTGGGGAACCTGAGCCTTGAGGCTACGTGTGGCCTTCTAGGTTCTCAAATATGGCCCTTTGATTGAATCCAAATTTCACAGAACAAATCCACATCCGTGGACCCAGAAGGCCACATGTGGCCTTGAGGCCGAAGGTTCCTCACCACTGGCTGGGTAGTCAAGAGACCAAGTCCAGGAAAATCAAAGAGGAGGAGGGCATTTCCAGAGTCCAGGAGGTCTTAGTGGATTGATAAGAATGGCATTAGTGGACAGGTATCATCAAAGATGCACTCCTATCCTAGATAAAGATATTTCCAGTTGGGAATAGATAGCTCTTTTCTCTCATACCTTTACCCCGACAGTGTCCAATGTGGCACAGCACATACTGTGTTTTGTTATTTTAAAGTGCCTAGTTCAAGAGAATTTGGGGAGACAAGCTGTACTCAGATTAGACTGTTAACAAGTACATACATACATGTGAATAATGGGTGGCTATATATATTATATATGACATCATGACTGATAGATAGATAGACACCCATTCCTCTTATAGCTCGGTGCAGGTTTAAAGCATTGATTTGTCACTTCCAGTCTCTCTCTCAGCCGAGAGAGACTGGAAGCTTCTACTCCAGCCCTAACTCACAGCAGGCAGGTCACTGTTCTGGGAGAAGGCTCACCCTGCTTCCTCCCTCTAGTCCAAGGCCACAGTTATTTTTTTCCAGCTTTATTGGTCTCTCAGGAAGCAACATCTTTTTTTTTTATCTCTTGTTCAACCCTCAATTTCAGATCAAAACTGTTCTTCCACCAGATACTTTAATCATAATTCACTAGAGTCTTCTGGGACTCGGCCCACAAAATTCCCTGAATTAGCCTCCATCTGTTCTGGGCACATAGCAACCCTGAGGTATCCCTCCAAAGTCAATCACCTACTCTACGGTCTCTCTTCTCCTCTTTAAAAGGTCCAAGGTCCATACACACATGTATGTATGTACACACACACATATATATACTCATATACATATATAGTGTGTATATATATGTTTAATAACAAAAAAGTGCAAAAAATAGGAAATAAAATTCTACATAGACCCTTTAGCATTTAACAAGGTAGAACCAAATAAATTAACAAATAAGCAAAAAAAAGAGGACCAAAGTCATTTATAACCTAGCTCTCCATTTCTTTCCTTTTTTCTCAACCACTTCCTCTTTCCCCTTCAATCCTCCAATTTCCGAAAATCTTTTTTTTTCTAATTTACATCTTTCCCTGCTATGTTCCTTTCTATGACATTAACTTCCTTAAAAAGAAAAACACATTTGTGTCTCATCTCTGCTACCCTAAGGTTTCCTATTAAGCCACAGTAATATTTGAAAAGGAATTCTTCTGTTGGTTTTTTTGTTTTTGCCACAAGAAGTCTCCTAGAATGAGTTGGAGCCAGTTCTGTCTCCTATCATACTATGTGTACACTTTCAGCAATAATTTGTACACAGTTTGCTATTTGTTCTCCCTATTTCATCTCTCCCCAGTTCAATTCGTCTTTCATTGATCTGCCAAGGTGATTTTCCTAAAGCACGTATCTGACCATGTTGCCTCACTACCCAAAAGAGGCAGCTAAGTGGTGTAATAGACAGAGGACTGGGCCTAAGCAGGAAGACCTAATTCAAATCCAGCTTCAGATTCTTATCAACTATGTGACCCTGGGCAAGTCACTTAATCTCCGTTTGCCTCAACTGTAACATGGGGATGATAATAGCACCTACCTACCAGGTTATTGTGAGGGTCAAATGAGATAGTATTAGTAAAAATTGCTTAGCACAGCGTCTGGCACGTAGTGAGCAATATAAATACTTATCCCCTTCTTCCCTTACTCCCTAATGAACTCCAATGGCTCCCTATGACCCCCAGGATCAAGTATAAATGCTTGTTTGTCATTTAAAGCCCTTCATAACCTGGGCCCTTCCTGCCCTATCTCCAGGTTAACAAGGGTTCCCAGAGAACATAACTACAACTAGCAATTTTGACACCCATCACAAAATATGCCCACAAGTCAACTTTTTAAGACACATTCAGTTAGTGGCTATAAGTGAGGGAGAAAAAGACCTTAGGGCACAAGATGGAACAGAAGGAAGGAATGAGGCCAGGTCAGAGAAGAATTCACCTCCGGTACAATCAATGAGGTGGGAAAAGACAGGCAGGATCCAGTTTCACTATTTTAACTAATTTTTCTTTCTCCTTCAGTGCAAGTTCAGTTCAGTTCTTCCTATGCTCCTGGAAGAGCCTAAGTACCGTTGGAACATTTTAGATTTTAGTGCCATGGGGCAAAGCCCTGGACACCTCACCCTAATGGATTTGAGGGCATACTTTGTACTGCTTGCCCTGGGCATCAAAATTGCTACTTCCAGTTCTGCCAATATTCTTTCCACTACAACACACACAATACTAGAACCTAGAAAACCAGGCCTAGAGACTAGAAATGTTATTACAACTCTTGGACTGGATAGCTGTTGACCTTCTGCTGACAGCCTTGGTTACTATGACCACCTTATTGATGGTACACAGAGTATTGTTGTAAGGATCAGATGAAAGAATGGGTGTGAAAACCAGGACCACATGCAGGACTAGTGGTGGGAAGGAAGAAATGGTTGTGGTACACAAAAATACTATTACCTTACTCCTGGGACCATGCCTCCAAATGCTTCTGTGTGGTTATGGCACAGGTGCTAAACAAAACAAAACAAAAACCCCATCAATATTTGACATAAATAGAGCCTTTTGCCTGGAGTCCAGAAGACCTAAGCTCAAATCCAGTCTCAGACATTTACTTATTTGTGTGATCCTGGGCAAATCTCTTCTTTCTGCCTCAATTTACTCATAAGTAAAGTGGGCATAATAACATCACCTACTTCCCAGGGTTGTGGTGAGGAAAAGGTGAGATAATATTTGTAAAGTGCTTAACACAGTGTCTGACACATAGTAGGTGCTTAATAAATGCTCATTTCCTTCCTCTTTCCCTTCTTTCCTTCCTTCCTTGCTCCCTTCCTTCCAGCCATCTTTGTCTTTCCCTCCTTCCTCCTTTCTCCCTTCCCTTCCTTTCTTCCTTGCTTGCTTTTTTCCTTCCTTCCTTCTTTTCTTCCTCGATCACACCTCTTGATTTGAAAGGGCTCTCAGAACAGAGGTGGAGCCACATATGGTGCAGGCCAACCCTGGCATCTAGGCCAAGCCCATCATTTTACAGATAAAGAAACCAACATTCAGGAAGGTTAAAGTGATTTGCTTAATGAATGCTTATTGATTTTCTGACTGGCATTGTTCGAAGTCACATATGTACTATGTGTCAGAATCAGAATTTGAATGCAGGTCCTCTGACTCCAGAGTCACTGCTTTTTCTGTTACATATCATGTAAATTTATTAAAATAAAAATATCATCATTATTATTACTAATAATGATTATAACAATAATAACATCACCCCCTGGATTTTTTCCACACAGTAGGCTCTGTTGGCCAGAGTCTTCTTATTCTAGCCTGGCAAATGGCAATCAATCTTATTATAAAAGTCATCGAGAGAAAAAAAATATATATTCAGAAAATCTCTGAATGTCATTAGCTTAATCTGATTTGACTTATCAAATAAAGATACATCTTTCCATCTCTCTTTACTCATTTTAATGGCGCCTATCACTGTAGCACCTCAGCATTCAGACCAGTATATTCAATTAGAGCAGAAAAGAGAGGTATCTGGGAAGGTCAGGTAGAGGTGGAGTCTTCCTCTAAGACCCCAGAAAGATATGGAAGAGAGGAGGAGGGGGAGGAGGGAAGGATGGAGGGAGAGAGAGAGAAAAAAAGAGGGAGTAGGAATGAAAGAGGGAGAGAGAGAAAGAGAAAGGAAGGAGAGACAGAGAGGAGAGAGAGAGACAAGAAGTGAGAAACAGAGATCTAGACAGAGAGAGACAGACAGGGATAGAGCTGTATTCTGCCTGTGGGGTATGGTAAGGCTATTTGTCTTCTCACTGAGAATTTATCATTGTCTATTGACACCCCGACTGACAAGTGCCATAAAGTCTATTTACCCAGTTGGGAAGTCTCATTAGTGCTAACTGCTTAATAGTACTTACTTCCCAGTCCAATTAATAGGGATCCAACAATGGTGGTAGCAACAGGGAAAAAGGAAAAAAAATTAATAACTGCATCATATATGGCACGTTCAATAAACCAATCAAAAGGCATTTATTAAGGTCTTACTATGTGCTGTCAGGCACTTTGCTAAGATACAAAGAGCCAAAAACAGTGCCTGTCCTCAAGGAACTTACGTTCAAATGGAGCTTAATTCTATGGACTTATTTATATACATCTTATACAGAATAATCAGGAGGTAATCTCAAAAGGGAAGGCATTAGACGCTGGAGGGGATCAGGTAATGTCTTTTGTAAAAGGTGGGACTGAGCTGAGTCTTAAAGAGAGTCAAGGAAGCCAGAAGGCAGAGGCGAAGGGGAAGAACCTTCCAGTCATGGAGAAGAACCAGTGCCAAGGCATTGAGAGATGGAGTGTCATGTTTGAGGAACTGCAATTAGGCCGTTGGCACTGGGCCACAGAGTGTATGGAGGGCAATAAAGTGTACAAAGACTGGAAATTAGGATGAGGCAAGGTTATAAAGAGCTTTTGTTAGTGAGCAGAGGAGTTTATGTTTGGTCTTGAAAATAATGAAGAGCAAAAGGACCAGAACCAAGAGAATGTTGTATACAGTAACAACAATATTGTTTTAAGAACAACTTTGATCAAATAAGACATTTCAACTATTATAAATGCCTAAATTAACTACAAAGGACATATGAAGGAAGATGCTATCTGCATCCAGAGAAGGAACTGATAAATGGAAGTATGGGATGGTCTTACATATATATATATACACATGTTTGTGTTCAAAGGCAGCCATGTCTAGGGTTGGGGGGACAGGGAAGAAAAAAAGAAATTTACACAATAAATTTATTATATATTTAAAAAGAATAGCAAGTTGTACATAAAAGATTTGCAGTTTCCTGTGCAATCTTTTTTTATTTATTATACTATGTTATGGAAATGCTTGTTTTATTCCATAAATTGAAAACAAAATAAATTTTAAAAAAACTTTTTAAAGTAATAGGGAGTCACTAGAGATCATTGAGCAAGAGAGGGGGAATATGGTCAGACCTATGCTATAAAAAAAATCACTTAGGCAGTTAAGTAGGAGGTGGGTTAGAATGGGGAAAGATTTGAGGCAGGAAGACCAGTTAGAAGGCTATTGCAAAGGTGCTGAGGACCTGAAGTAGAGGGCAGCTCTTTTAATGGAGAGATGTTGTGGAGATAGTAACAAGATTTGTCAGCTGATTGGAAATGTCGAGTGTGCAAGCGAGGAGTTCAAGGATGAATTTATTAATGAGTTAACTTGTTCGTTAAAAAAATTAATTTTAAAAATGAATGCTAAAAATGAAAGTCCCTTGAGGACAGGAACCATTTTGGTTTTGTCTTTGCATCTCTGAAGTGGCTGCCTGGTCTGCCTACAGAAAGACCTGAGTTTAAATCCAACCTCAGGCACTTACTAGCTCTGTGACCCTGGGTAAGTCCCTTAACCCTGTTTGCCTCAGTTTCCTCATCTGTAAAATGAGCTGGAGAAGGAAATGGCAAACCGCTCTAGTATCTTTGCCAAGAAAACCTCAAATGCGGTTGGGAAGAGTCAGACAGGACTGAAATGACTGAACAACAACGACAAATGTGCTAAGCATTGTGGTAAGTACTGAAGATATAAAAGAAAAAAGGCAAATACATATTCATTCCCCACAAGGAACGGGAGTTCCTAGGTAGCACAACAGTGCTTGGATGGAGTAGATGCTTAATAAATGTAGTAAATGCTTAATAAATACTCGTTAATTGGTTGATTGTTTGACTGAGCAAAGATTATTCAGACGCTGTGTTTCAAACTAGGTAGGCAAATAACACAACTAGGCTTGAAATATATTACTGGTCCTAGGGTCTATAGATACCTCTGGAGTTAAGAAAATTTTAGAGAAAATGAAAGAAATGAAGCCTATTTTCATACCAAAATATTGCTATACCTAATAGGTGATTTTAATATACTTATAACTTCATATTTAATATTTTAGAGGGGAAAATATCATTGATGTTGAAATTTTCTCATAGAATCCGTACTGGCATGGCACAGAACACCAGAATTCCATATACGTTTTCTGAAATGATGATACAATCTAATACCATAATTTTTCAGATGAAGAAACTGGACCTAGAGAAGCAAAATGACTTGACCAAGGTCACACAGCTAGTTCTTGTCAAAACTTGGACAGTAGACTGGGTCTTCTATTTGCACTGTCAAGTTGCCTCCAGGTTGTCCTGTGACCCTCCCATTAATTAGTAGAAAGTGGCGAACTATTTAGCCAATCTGCATAAAGCCTTTGCAGAAACAATATTGTACTTATTAAAGAAAGATTAAAATTTTATTTGCCCATTGGGAGAAAACATTCAGATTACTAAGCCCATTTTCATTTTAACAAAAACAAAAAAAATAAATAAAACTTTATTAATAGCCTGCTACATACATGGCATTGCATTAGGTTCTGAGGATACAAAGAAAGAGGTTAACCTGGACCTCAAGGAATTTACCTTCCAAAAGGGAAAAAAAAAAGACACGTACAGAAATGACCATGATACAAAGGAGAATATGAAGATTATGAAGGAAGTCTAGGCAAGGTAAATGATTGGATGGATGAATGAATTAAAAGCATGAACACTATTACTTGTGGTGTAGGAAGGGGTTAAGGGAAATTTTTTGTAAAAGGCAGCACCCAAGGTGGGCCTTAAAAGGGAGAGACCTCATCAGCTAGAGATACCTGGTTGGTAGAGGATAGGACAAGAACACTTAATGAATACTAATAGTTCACTCTGGCTAAAACATAGGGTATGGAAAGGAGGGTAGGATGCACTAAGGGCGGACAAGTAGACTGTGGTGGAATGCCATGAATGTGGGAAGCAGGAGCTGTTCTATTATTCAGGAAGTGATGGGGGAGTGTGATATAATGGATAGATAATCAGCCTCAAGTCAGAAAGGCCTGGGTTCAAGTCCCGCCTTTGGCATACCGGCTGTGTAACCTTGGGCAAGTCACTTAACTTCTCAGTGCTCTAAGTAACTCCCCAAGATTCTAAGTTGAGTAGCAGGTGCTGAGGTGGTAGTGGTGGTTGTTGCTGTTGTTAGCAGTTTGCTAATCTGCATTGGTAAAGGGAGTTTCCCAATCTGGGAGTTCCATATATCAATGAACACCCAAGTCCAGTTCCATCCCAAGTGACTGGGAGCCACGGCAGACTTTTGAGGAGAAAAGTTATATGCTCCTTCTCTCCTGTGTGGTATAGGAGTGCATTAGAAAGATCTTTTTGGCTGCAGTGGGAATGATGGGATTGAGAGGACAGATATGACAGAGCCTATAGGGTCAGCAACGGTAGTATTTAGCAGCCAAGGGATAGGGGTGTGTCCTGGGTCAGGCCTGACTCAGGCAGGTTAGAATGCTGGCTCAGGATTAGAATAAAATGAAACATTCATAGGTCATCTCATATTTAACCCCCCAAAAGGTTCAACAACAGAATGAAAGAGCTGGTATCAAAGATTTGATATCTGTTCGGTTGGGAGTAGCTTTACTCACTCCATTTGTCAACGTGGTTGGTGTGCCCAGTCAGAAGGCAGAGGGACCTCCCCAGGAGTAAAGACTATTCAAGTCCTGGGACTTAGTCTACCAGAAAGGCCTCTTAGCATTACTGGTTCAAGGCTTAGGTCTCTAGACCACTTAAGTCTTGAGGTCTTTCAGGGAAAAACTAGGGTATGTGGTAGGAACCTTCCACTCTTACTGCCAGGGATGCCAATCAGCTTAACAGAAGCTCCTCCTACCATGGAGGGAGGGAGGGTGGCTGCAAGGGAGGGAAAAGGAAGATTATGAGGCTGCTACACGGGAAGGATGGCGGTGCTATTAACAAAACTGGGTACTTTGGATGATGGGCTTCAGGGACCAGATTAATTGTAGTAGCAGTAGCAATAGCAGCAACAGCAACAGCAGCAGTGGTGGTAGTAGTAGCAGTAGTAGTAATAGTAGTAGTGGTAGTGGTAGTAGTTGTAGTAGTCATAGTCATAGTCGTAGTAGTAGTAGTAGTAGTAGTACTAGTAGTAGTAGTAGTAGTAGTAGTAGTAGTAGTAGTGGTGGTAGTGGTAGTAGTAGTAGTCGTAGTAGTCATAGTCATAGTCGTAGTCGTAGTAGTAGTAGTAGTGGTAGTGGTAGTGGTAGTAGTTGTAGTAGTTGTAGTAGTTGTAGTCGTAGTAGTCGTAGTGGTAGTAGTCGTAGTGGTACTGGTAGTAGTAGTGGTAGTGGTGGTGGTAGCAGCAGCAGCAGTAGTAGTGAGAGTAGTGGTGGTGGTCATGGTGGGGGTGGGGGTGGAAGCGGCTGCAGCAGTAGTAGTAGGAGGAGGAACTAGCATTTATGTGCCAGCCACTGTGCTGAGCATTTTACAAATATTATCTCATCTGATGCTCACAACAACCCTGTCAGGTAGGTGTTATTATCATCCACATTTTGCAGTTGAGGAGACTGAGGGAAATAGGGCTAAGTGATTTGGTCGGTGTCACACAACTAGTAAGCGTCTGAGGCTAGATTTGAATTCCAGCATTTCTGTCTCAAGGCCCGCCCCCCTCCCCAGCCATGCTCTATCCTCTGTTCCACCAACCTTCCTCAATCTGTTTTGAATGTGTTGAGTTTGAGTTAACAGCAAGAAGCCAGGTGCAGATATCTGATATATGCTCACAGAGTTCTTCAGTATATCCATTGTCTAACCAGTTGTCTTTTTTTCTCTCAGCTTGCTGAGAATAACTTCTTAAACTAGGTTCAGAATAATATCTAATCAGCTCAGTGTCAAGGAACATCATAGCATCTAAGTGAAGGAGAACAACAGCTGAAGGATGCTGGGCCAGAGTTCTCTTTGCCAACTTTCTCACCTAGGATGCTATGCAATGATGCCTGAAGTTCTGCCATTAGCAATTGAGCCTCTGAATTCTGAAGGGTTTCAGCTTTTTATAAGTTACCCATGAAAAATCAAAGAGGACTGAGATGGCCAATACTTTGAGCTCTTAATTGCTAGTTCCTTAGAAGCATGGATGCTAAGAGTAAGGTTACATAGGAATTTGAAACAGAATGAAGTTAGTGGGAGTTTCTGCCTCAGAAAGGAGAACTGAAGAACACTGAATTTTGCAAGAGAAACCAAGGTGAATTTTGTAAATTTTAAAGCACCAGATAAACATTAGCTATTGTTGCGATGCTGTTGTTGGTGCAAAAGGCCTGTAGCATGGTCTACAAGCCCTTCAGCTTTTCTAGGATTCTCCTGGATTCTTTGAAAGCGTCATTGCTCCTAAGCTGTTTACTTTTTTTTTTTCGTAAGATGCCAAGGTGTGACTGTCAGTAAAGCTCTTGCCAACATAGTACATTTGCAGTGAATTCTACACTTTCTTCTGAATGTTAGTGTCCTGGGAGAAAACATGGCATCACCTCATCTGTCCATATGGGAACAGGGCAGCCACATGCAGCCAAACCTCTGCCCCCTGCTGCAAAGCATACCCTAGCATAGTAGACAGGTTGATGAGCCAACCTGCCACGGTAGCCTTGTGTGGACCATGCAGCCCACTTGTCCCACAGTGCTGCAAAGGAAGCACAATTTCACTTTGTCAACTCTTCCTTGTCTGGGCTAGCTGAAGAGCAGTGTCTTTCTTCATTTGTATCTGTCTTTGTCTCTAACTATGTTAACATTTCCCTTTTCGACTTATTTGGTTCTGACCAGGGTTCTCAAATGTCCAGACCCTTTGGTAATTTTCATTTTAATCTATCTTCGGCATTTGCCATTTCCTACTCATTTTGTATCATCCATAAATTGAATCTGTGTCAAATTTACTTTATCCTCCAGGTCATTAATGAATTCTGTATATTGAATAATTCAGTTTCCTGTATTGAGCCCTATGGGATCCCATTTGAATCTTCTCCTCATCCAGATTTAATTTAAAATAACATTAATTATTACCTGTGTTGGCCATTTGTCAGCAAAGTCCAAATCCATTCCCCTATCACATCATGCAGACCATACTTTCCTAATTGTTCCATGAATTACTTAGGCCAGAGATTTCACATCCTATCAATATATACATTCTTTTCCTTAAATTCCCCTGTGGGCCTCTAGTCCATTATTGTGCTCAAAAATGTTTCTTCTGGGATTAGGAAGCATAATTTGTGCTTTGTGAATCTTGGCTGCTTGGTGTTCATTAGATTCTCCTACACCATGTGCATAGAGATCAATTTTCTTATTAAAATTCTTAGACTCTTACCTGGGATGACAGTCAGACCAACAGAACATTCATTTCCTGAATCATCAGCTTGATGAATATTCCTCTGCTTTTGAAATTTGAGAGCCTGCCAATTTCCAAGATTCCAAAGATTTATCCATTTCTTCCTTCTGAGTGCCCAGAAAAGCCCCAAATGTGTTCCACTTTGGCTTGAGGATTGGGCTTGATATACTGTTCTTTTTAATGTCAGTCAATAGGATCATAGGTTCAGAACTTGACGGAACCTTGGAGATCTAGTACAAGCCTTTCTTTTTACAGATGAGGAAATTAAAGTCCAGAAAGGTATATAACTTATCCAGGGTGAGCCAGGTGGTGGTAAGGGAGCAAAGCTGAGATTCCAACCCAGGTACTCAGATTCCAAAGCCAGTATGCTACATATGACTGCATCCTGTTAACTCCATTCATCATTGATCATTCCCAAGGGTATCACTTCCTACAACTGTTCTCACTTCCAGGACCCCAAAGAAAATGCTAAAAGTTAATATGATGTAATAAAAAGAGCAACAATCAAGGATGTAAAAACATGAGTTCTGCAGCTAACTAGCCAGGACATCTTGAACAAGTCACTCCAATCTCTCTGGGCCTCGATTTTAGTATGTGTAAAATTAAAGAATTAGACTATAAATATTTCTAAGGGCTCTTTCAGCTCTAAATCTAATGGGCTGTACAATCTATTCCAGCTTTAACGTTCTATGCCTATTGGGTGGGGAACCTGTGACCTCAAGGCCACAGGTGTGTGGCCCTCTAGGTCCTCAAGTGTGGCCCTTTGACTGAATCCGGACTTCACAGAACAAATCCCCTTTGTGATTTTGGATTCAGTCAAAGGGCCACACTTGAGGACCTAGAGGGGCACATGTGGTCTCGAGGTGGCAAATTCCCCACCCACAGTCTATGACAACTTAACACAGTGGCCTGAAATTCAGATCCTCAGAACCCACCTCTTTCAAACTTCAGGTCAGTTTTCTATCGATTTGATTGGTTTGCTTCATCTCTCTCCTGCTGATTTTACATAGTGAGTGTTAAGTGAGTGCTAGCTCAGGGAGTATTACTTATGTATACCAAGGCTCCCCATTTCTAACCCTCTCTAAGTATGCGAGTTGTGGGAACATGAACTAGGGATCCCTCATTCTAAGAGTCCACCTGACCAAAGAGGATATTCTTACCAGTCCCACCAAACCAATATTTTGGCCAACACTTTCAAATAAATCAACTGAAGTCACTTTTTCTCTTATAGTGAAGACAAAACCTCTGTGGTGTCCCAGAAACCTAAGGAAACAGGAAACAGCTGCATAGAGTTATTAAGTATCTTCTCTCTGGTAGCCTCAAATAGAATATCTTATTAGTCACTACCATTACCCTGACACTACGGCAAGAATTATCATCAACATTTAACAAAAGGAGAAGCAAGATGGTAACATAATCCAGGAGAAAAAGGACTGAACTTGGAGAAAGGAAGACCCGGATTCAAGTATTGCCTTGACATATACTAGGTATGCAAGTGTGGTTAAGTCCAAGGGTAAGGAAACTGCCACTTCAAGGCCACATATGGCCTTCTAGGTCCTCAAGTGCAGCTCTTTGACTGAATCCAAACTTCACTGTAAAACTTGGACAGTGTCAAAAGGCCTCATTTGAGGACGTAGAGGGCCACAGGTTCCCCACCCCGGTCAAATTTCTTAACCTTTCTGTGCCCCAAGACAAGCCTCTTAGATAGTAGGTGACTGAGGAGCTGCCGATCTGTATTAGTGGAAGGAATTTCCAGCCTGAGCCATTACCTGTTGTCCTTATGAAATAATAGGTCCAGACAAAAAGAAATTAACAGATGGCTCTTGGTTCAAAGGGCACACTTTATAATGGGTCTCTGAAAATGGAAATCTAAACTCTGGTTTTTGACCAAATTAACTAATCATTCATCAGTTATCAACTTGTCATGTAAAGAAAACAATTGGTTAGCAACTGACCAATTGAGTCCAATGGATGAAACCAGTGTTGTGTATAGATTAGTCTGGATTGTCTCTGTTTTATATTATCCTGGCATTAAAGTTGTACTATAACAATAGTTAATGGAAAGAGTATTGGATTTTTAGACAGATAATTTAGGTTCAAAACCCAACTTTGCTACTTGCTACCTGTATGACTGTGGACAAGTCATTTAACCTTTATAGGCCTCTATAAAATGAAGAAGTTGAATTGGATGACCTTTAAGGTCTTTTTCAACTCTATGATCCTAATCTAACTGAATGGGGTTTAAATATAGACTCATTCCTATTAAGGAATGTTCCATATTTTAAAAGCTGAGGCACAATTATAAATTTGATTTTAATCCCATAAATCACCCTTGGGCATAGATATTTATTCATTTTCTAAGGTGGTTGGAATCAGAGCCATGACCAACAATTTTTGTGCCCAGGTTAAACATGTCTTCCAGTCAAATGTTAATATTAAATTCAACTGAGCAGGGCAGTGGGATGGAGCGGAACAAATTCTACGAGGCCAATACTAGACAGGTTAACTGAGGAAGCATTCCTTGGGACTAAGGACAGTAGAAGAATAAGTTGCAATTGGATAATTTCTTATTTTAACTAATTATTTTTAGGTCAATTATTTCTAGGCTGCTGAAAAACTCCAAGTGCTGTCAGTGCCATCTAAATTTTGGTATCCTGAGGCAAACTCCTGGTCACTCCACCCTAGTTACATCTGATTTGAAGTCAGCGACTTAAAAACAAACAAACACACCCAAACACCAATCATACTGTATTATTCATTCAACTTATCAAAAGGAAGTACTTAATTTTACACTGATGAAATATCATTACTTTGAAAATCTGCTTTGTCTTGAAGAGTCTAGGTAAAACAAATCTTTTTTTCAGACACATTCAGATTCATTTGAGATATAATACTTCTTAGTCTATCTCCAGCCTCAGGCAAAATGAATCAAGAATGAGTCTAGGAGCAGGAAGACATTAAAGGTTTTAATTCCTGTAATCTTATTGTTCTGTCATTAAAGTAGTATATATGGAAGTAACAAGAACAAAAGATTTTAAATGTTCTGTTTTTGTCGTCATTCAGTTTATGACTGGATTCTGATGTAGTAGCTATATCTGTTTCAAAAACACAGGGTTGATAAGGTTTGAACATGTTTAGAAAGTTACTAAATTGACATTCCGGCCATGTCTACATATGCCAAATACAATAGAGAATGGAGGAAAATAGTTTGATAATTGGTCACACACATAGTCACGCATATAGCGTGTGCTGGGTCCCAATCCAACTTGAGAAAACATTCCCATTAGCCCTAGTTCTTAGCAGAGGAAAGAGACTCAGTGGGAATGCTCCTTCTATAGTGTATGGGCACACCCAGTCTATACTCTATGCATGGTTGTGCTCATAACCCAAGATTGTGCCATTTGTTATAACTATGTCACCCATCTCCATGATTTCAAACCCTGAAATTCCCACGTTTGATCATAACAAGCTACTTCCATCTCTCTATTTTCCTCACTCCTCCTAAATCTTTTCTTCACCCTCACTGAAATTCCCAGTCCCTCCATCCGTCCCTGTGCTCCCAGGCTATCATTTCTGCTTTGGCCTTACTTTACTCCTTTCATAATCTTGACCCTATTCAGGGGTATGCTGAAGCTGCTTGTTAAATTTTCACCTTAAAAATCAGCAAATGCTGCAAATTAAGGCTTGCTCTATTATTTTATTGTTTGTCTAGACTTAAGAAAGGGATGGAAATGTTGCTAATATTGTAGATTAAACTTAAAAGTATATGCATACATTTTTGGGAGAGCCTGTTATTAAATATTTACCAACATACCACTGCCTATAGCATGCGTTGTTGTCCACCCTTTAGTACCTCACTCCCTTTTTCTCATGGTTTATGCCAGGGATGGGGAACCTGTGGCCTCATAATGTGGGCCTCTAGGTCCTCAAGTGCAGCCCTTCCTAATTCTGTGGAGTTTGGATGTGGCCTTGAGGCTGCAGATTCCCCACCCCTGGTTTGTGCCTTACCTATCTTTGGCTCTAGATCCACCCCTACCATCAACCTTCTTTGCCTGCACTGCTGATTGACGTTGGAAGAAGTCATGCGACCGTGCTAGCTGGGTCCGTCTTGGGCTACATTAAAAGAAGCATAATGTTAATGACTAGGTGGCATAGTTCTGTTGACTTTTACCTTGGTTAGCCCATGACTGGACTACTGTGTTCAGTTCTGGGCAATGCATTTCATTAAGGGTATTTAGAAAGTAGAGAGTAACAGGGCCTCAAGAACATGACATAGAAGAATCTAATATAAGAACTTGAGAGGTTTAACTTGGAAAAGAAAAGACTTAGGGGAAATGTCATAACAATCTCTTAAGTATAGGAAGGCTGTCACCTGGAAGAGGGATTAGACCTGTTCCATTTAGCCCCGAGGTCAGATCTAGAAGTAATGGGTAGAAATTTCAAAGAGGAAAATTCTGGCTTGGTGTAAGAAAAAACTTTCCTAATGTGTCTCAGAGTCCAAAGATCAACTCATCACATAAGGACCTCTGCTCTGGGCTTGCATGGACTAGGCCTGAGTCCTAGGAAAGAGAGCAGGGAAGAATCAGTTCTCTCTCTTCCTTCTCCTTTTTTCCCTCCTCCATCTCCCTTCTCTCTTTCTCTTTCTCTTTCCCTTTCCTTTTCCTTCTCCCTCTTCCACCCTGAGTAATAGAAGCAACTCTGCATTAAATATAGGTGCCCCATATCTAGGATGAACCCAAAATGGGGATACTAGAACCCCTTCCTGAGAAAGTCTAATGTATAATGTAGATGTCAAGTACAGGTTACTGGTTTATTTCCTGTACCATAGGATTTGCTTAATACACAAAAGACTCACAGATATACCTTAAGAAATACAGAAATATGAACCACCTCCAGTGTCCATTAAACTCATTATATACTGCCCCCCAAGAAAAAGGTAAGAATGATTTTGTGGAATGGCTTACAGGGTCCAGATCTCTGACCCAGAAAGACATGGCTTTCTTTAGTCCTTCAGTTGCAGATCCCCCTGTTTCAGGCTGCTCTTCTCAAAATTATGCTATTGAGGACATCTCCCATTGGGTAGCTGGTATTCAATTCAGGAATCCAGGATATCTCAAACTCATGAGGCAGCTGCTAAGGCTGGAAATGTCCATTTCACCTACTTGGACAAAAATATTTATAGCAGCTCTTTTTGTGGTGGCAAATAATTCGAAATTGAGAGAATGCCCATCAATTGGGGAACAGCTGAACAAGTTGTGGCATATGAATGTAATGGAATACTGTTGTGCCCTAAGAAACAATGGGCAGGCAGATTTCAGAAAACCTGGAAAGACTTACACGAATTGATGCAAAGAGAAGTGAGCAGAACCAGGAGACCATTGTACACAGTAACAGCAACATCATATAATGATCAACTATGAATGACTTAGTTATTCTCAGCAATACAATGATCCAAGACAATTCCAACGGACTCATAATGAAAAATGCTATCCACCTCCAGAAAAAGAACTGATTGAGTGTGAATACAGATCAAAGGATACTATTTTTGCTTTATTTTCTTCATAGTTTTTTTTTTTCTTTTGGTCTGTTTCTTCTTTCACAACATGACCAATATGGGAAAAGGTTTTAAATGATTGAACATATATAACATATATCAAATTGCTTACTGTCTAAGTACGGGGGTGAAGGAGGGAGAGAGAAAATTTGGAATTCAAAATTTTTAAAAAAATGAATGTTATAAGCACTGTATTTGTGTCATAAAAGGAATTTGATAGGATTCTTTCTTTGTCTATTTTTCCAAATAGTTTAGATAGTATTGGGATTAATTGTTCTTTAGAAATTTGATAGAATTTTCTTCTCAATCCATCTGGCCCTGGGAATTTTCTCTTAGGAAGTTTGTTGATGGCTTGTTCGATTTCTTTTTTCTAAGATTGGATTATATAAGTATTCTATTTCTTCTTCTTTTACTCTGGGCAATTCATATTTTTGTAGATATCCATCCATTTCATTCAAATTGTCAAATTTACTGGCATATTAGTTGGACAAAATAGCTCCTAATAATTTTTTTAATTTCTTTTTCATTGGTGATGAATTCACCCCTTTCATTTTTGATATTGGCTATTTGGTTTTCTTCTTTCCTTTTTTTTAAAAAAAAATCAAATTAACCAATGGTTTATCTATTTTATTGGGTTTTTTCCCATAAAACTACCTTCTAGGTTTAGTAAATAGTTCAATGGTTTTCTTACTTTCAATTTTATTAATCTGTCCTTTGATTTTCAGGATGTCCAATCTAGTGTTTGATTGGAAATTTTAATTTGTTCTTTTTCTATTTTTTTTAGTTGCATGCCCAACTCACCAATCTACTCTTTCTTTATTTTATTGATGTAAACAATTAGATATTAAATTTCCCATAAGTACCACTTCAGCTGCATTCCATAGATTTTGGTATGTTGTTATCATTTTCTTTAATGAAATTATTGATTGTTTCTGATTTGTTCTTTGACTCACTTATTTTTTAGGATTAGATTATTTAGTTTCTAATTAATTTTTAATCTATTTTTCCATTGCCCATTATTGAATGTAATCTTTACTGCATTATGGTCCGAAAAGGATGCATTTAATATTTTTGCTTTTCTGCATTTGGTTGCGAGGCTTATATGCCCTAATACAATTTTCGTGTAGGTGCCATGTACTACTTTGAAAAAGGTATATTCCTTTCTATTGCTATTAAGGTTTCTCCAGAAATTTATCATATCTAATTTTTCCAGAATTTTATTCATCTCCTTTCTTTCTTGTTTATTTTTTAGTTAGATTTATCTAGTTTTGATAGGGGAGAGTTGAGGTCCCCTATTAGTATTGTTTTATTGTCTATTTCCTCCTGTAACTCATTCAGCTTCTTCAAAAATTTAGATGCTATACCATTTGGTGCATATGTTTTTGTTACTGATATTACTTCATTGTTTATGGTACCTTTTAGCAAGATATAGTTTCCTTCCTTAGCTCTTTTGATTAGATCTCTTTTTGCTTTTGCTTTGTCTGGATCATGATTCCTATCCCTGCTTTTTTTTTTTTGCTTGAGATGAAATATTATAGATTCTGCTCCAATCTCTTACCTTTACTCTGTGTCTGTTTCTGTGCTTCAAATGCAGTTCTCATTAACAGCATATTGTAGGATTCTGATTTTTAATCCATTCTGCTACCTGCTTCCATTTTTGGGGTGAGTTTATCCCACCCACATTGATAATTATGATAACTAACTGTGTATTTCCCTCTATCCTATTTTTCCCTTATCTTTCTTTTCCTCTTATATTCACCCTGTCCCTCCTCACAAGTGTTTTACTTCTGATCACTATCTCCCCCAATCCAACCTCCCTTCTATCAGCCTCCCCCTCCCTTTTCTTATCCCTATCCCTTTATACTTTCTTGTAGGATACCAAACAAACTACCAAAAAATATTTTATAGAACTAGAAAAAATAATAACAAAATTCATCAGGAAGAACAAAATGCCAAAGATAGCAAGAGAATCAGTGAAAAAAAAATGTGAAGGAAGGTAGTCTAGCCATACCAGATCTCAAACTGTATTATAAAGTGAAAATTACCAAAACAATCTGTACTGGCTAAGAAACAGAGTGGTGGATCAGTGAAATTGATTAGGTACACAATACATTATAGTAAGTGATTATAGTAATCGAGTATTAATCGAGTATACAATAAACTCAAAGATCCGAACTTTTAAGACAAAAATGCATTATTTGACAAAAACAGCTGGGAAAACTGGAAAACAATGCAGCAGAAACTAGGTATAAACCAATATTTTGCACCATACAACAAGACAAGGTCAAAATGGGCATATGATTTAGACATAAAGGGTAATACCATAAGCAAATTAGAAGAGCAGGGAATAGCCTATCTTTCAGATCTATGGAGAAAGAATAGATAATTTCAATTATATAAAATTAAAAAGTTTTCACACAAACAAAACTAATGCAACAAAAATTGGGAAGAAAAGAGAAAACTGGGGAGTGGGAGATTTGCAACAAATATCTCTGATAAAGACTTCATTTCTCAAATATATAGACAACTGAGTCAAATTTATAAAAATAAGAGCCATTTCTCAATTGACAAATGGTCAAAGGAAATGAACAGGCAGTTTTCAGACAATCAAAGCTATCTATAGTCATATGAAAAAATGTTCTAAATCACTATTGATTAGAAAAATGCAATTTAAAACAACTCTGAGGGACCACCTCACACCTATCAAATTGGCTAATATGACAAAAAGAAAATGATAAATATTGGAGAGGATGTGGGAAAATTGGGACACTAATGCATTTTTGGTGGAGTTGTGAACTGATCCAACCATTCTAGACAGCAATTTGAAACTATGCCCAAAGGGCTATAAAACTATCCATACTCTTCAATCTAGCAATACCACTGCTCGGTCTATATCCCAAAAAGACCAAAAAAGGGTGGGAGGTAAGGACCTACTTGTATAAAAATATTTATAGCAGCTCTTTTTGTGGTGGCAAAGAATTGGAAATTGAGGGGATGCCCATCATTTGAACACGATGTGGTGTGTGATTTCGATGGGATGTTATTGTACTACAAGAAATTACAAATAGGATGATTTCAGAAAAACCTGGAAAGACTTTCATGAACTAATGCAAAATGAAGTGAACACGACTAGGAAAATGTACACAGTAACAACAATACTGTACAATGAAGAATTGTGAATGACTTAGCTATTCTCAGCAATACAAAGATCCAATACAATCCTAAAAGACTCATGATGAAACAGGCAATCAGCCTCCAGAGAAAGAACTGATATCTGAATACAGATTGAAACATTCTATCTTTCTCTTTCTCTTTCTTGCTTTCTTCCTTCCTTCCTTTCTTTCTTTCTGTCATTTTTTTTGTTTGAGCCTTCTTACAAATTGACTAGTATGTTAATACTTTACACAATTGCACATTACACAATAGTCAAATTGCACATTACACAATAGTCAAATTGACTAATATGTTAATACTTTACACAATTGCACATGTATACCCTATGTCTGATTTCTTACCATCTCAGGGGACAGGTGAGGCAGTAAGAAAGGGATAAAATTTGGAACTCAAAACTAGCCTAGCCTAGGGAAATTGATCAGGAGTTGCTGTCGTACCAAAAGGACAAATGTACCTCAGAAAGGGGCCAGAGCTCATTCCAGCTCCATGAAGGGGGTTCCAGTCCAGCAAAACAGAGCTGTTACTGTAAACATATAGCACTATTAGCCTTATTCAAAAGTTGAATTGTCTGCCTCAAGAAGTAGTAGGCTCTTCTTCACTTGGAGGGATTCAAGCACAGGTTTTATGTCACATGTATTGTAGAGGGGTTTTTGTTTAGGTTTGGGTTGAACTAGATGGTCCCTGATGTCCCTCCCAACTCTGAGATTCTGTGATTTTGTGATCTTGACTACAAATTCATGCTATCTAATTTCATCTGGGCATTCACTTTTGTGAGGCAGTCCTTTTCATTCTTTCTTAACTGACTCTCTATAACATTCTCCTTAGGTGTTGTTCCAAACCTTTGACTGAAATTCTTATCAGCTTTGAGCTCCCTCATCTCCATTTTCCCATACCTTAAAACTTACTATACCTGCACTGAACCTCTTTTCTCTACTCCATTCTCTAAGAAGGTGGTAGCCCTTCTCTGCCAAAATCGGTCCCTCTGTTTGTGTCCTTGAACCCCTCCCTTTGTATCTTTTGTGTCTTTGTATCATTTCATCATCATCATCAATCATCACCACCACCACCATCACATTGTCTATATATCTTCTATATCTGTGTCTTTGTCTGTCTCAGTCTTTCTCTCTCTCTTCAATCTCTCCCTATCTGATGGTTTCTTTCCCAAGGCCTGCACACAAGGTCAGATCTATCTTAGCCTTAAAAAAATTCAAGGGATCATAGATTCAGAACTGGATGGTACTTTCAATGCCATCTGATCCAACTCTGTCATCCAGATGAGAAAACTGAAGCTCAGAGAGTTGGAATGACTTGCAAAAGGTCACACAAGTGAGCCAGGATTTGAATGAGCCTAAATCCATATTCCACTTCATCACTCTCACTCATTTGGTGCTGCCATCTTGTTAAATTACTGTTTTGTATCTCTCCTCTCATTCCCTGCCTCCTCTCCTTCCTCCCCCTCCCCCTCC
>CM053622.1:320557807-320603272 GCA_028646595.1 Phalanger gymnotis | reverse complement strand
AAAAAAAAAAGCCCTGGGATTATCACTGACCACAAGGTCAATATGAACCAACTGAAGAATGAGGCTGTTAAAACAGTGAATGCCACATTAGACAGCATTAACGGAGTGAGTATCCATATGAAGAGAAAGGGTTTCATTGAACTTTGGGATAGTCAAGCTATTTGCTTAAAAGTTCCATTCATTCTGACCTGGGTCTTGAGGGAAGAGAAGGACCTAAAATGAAGGGAGATGAAGAGGGAGTACATTCAGGGAATAAGGAATGACCAACATGAAAGCACAGAGGCAAGAGTGTAGGACAAGATGAAGAAATAGTTAACAGACTGGTTTGTATGGAATATGGAATGTGTGAATATGTGACTAAATAGTGCAAAATGAGGGGGGGCAGAGCCAAGATAGCGGCCGGAAAGCAGGGACTTGCCTAGGGCTCTCCCCCAGGACCCTCCAAACACCAATAAAAAATGGCTCTGAACAAATTCTAAAACTGCAGAACATGAAATAGCAGAGGGAAGCAGGGCTCCAGCCCAAGACAGCCTAGATGGTGGCTGGGTAAGGTCTATCGTGCATGGAGCTGGGAGTGGAAAGGAGCAGAGCCTACCATGGGCTGTGCCGGGACCAGCCAGACCAGGAGACAGGCAGAATAGGCCCTAGTGCCATGAATCTGTGAGCTGAGGCAGTTACCAGACTTCTCAACCCACAAACACCAAAGACAACAGAGAAGGTTAGTGGGAAAAGCTACAGGGGACAGAGTGAAAAGAGTTCCCGGTTCGGCCACCACCCTGGAAGTGGTGCAGCTACAGAACTACAGCTGCAGTTGCTTCTGGCCTAGGCCCACCTGGTGGGAGGAATTAAGTGGCTGATCAGACCTAGAGTGCAGAGCCTGCTTAAGATCTGAGTCAGGTCAGGGTTGGCGGTTCTTGGGGGAGGAGTAGCTCTGATGTGGCAGAGCTTGCTGTGTAGAAATAGCTCAGAAAACAACAGTGCATCCCCTCAAGCTTGGAACAAAGTATTCTCTACTCTACAAACAGGAAAGGTAGATTGGAGCCAGACCGTATAGGGCCTTAAAAGCAAAACTTTGGGTCTTATAGGTAATAGGACGCCATTGATTATTTTGGGACAGTATAGTGACATGGTCAAACTTGTGCATTCAGAAGATGTCTTGGCAAGGATGATTAGAAAAGAGAGACACTGGAGGCAAGGAGACTAGTTTGGAGGCAGTTGCAACCATCCAGAGGGAGAGATGATGAAAAGCCTTAACTAGAGTGGTGAAGAAATGGATTAAGAGGAGGGGAAAGATGCAAACTACATTATGGAGATAAAATCAATAAGACTTTAATGTTTTTAAGTGGCTTTAATTTTCCAAGATAAAGTAAGTCATCTTACAAATAGAAAACTATTATATTGAGAAATGGAAATTATATTTTCTTTGAGTTAGACACTAAATTAAAATATAGATTGATCCAATACTTCTTTTTTATTACCTGTGTGATCTTTGGCAGGTCACTTGAGTCTGGCCTTCAATTTTCTCATATGTTGAAGAAAGGAAGGAAGAGAGAGGGGGAGAGGGAGAGAGAGAGAGAGAGAGAGAGAGAGAGAGAGAGAGAAGGAAGAAAGAAAGAAAGAAAGAAAGAAAGAAAGAAAGAAAGAAAGAAAGAAAGAAAGAAAGAAAGAAAGGAAGGAAGGAAGAAAGGAAGGAAGAAAGGAAGGAAGGAAGAAAGGAAGGAAGGAAGGAAGGAAGGAAGAAAGAAAGAAAGAAAGAAAGAAAGAAAGAAAGAAAGAGAAAGAAAGAAAGAGAAAGAAAGAAAGAAAGGAAGGAAGGAAGAAAGGAAGAGAGGAAGAAAGAAAGAAGGAAAGGGAAAACCAAGGGCACTGGACTAAATGACTTATAAGGTACCTTCCAGTGCTAACTTCCCATGATTCTCTAACATTTATTCATCCAACAACACTCATTAAGCATTCACTATACATTATGTACTGTGCATTGAGCCAGGTTTTGGGGACTCAAAGACAAAAAGGAATAGCTGCCTTCAAGGAACTTACATTCTGCAGGGAGACCTAATATGTAAACAGGTAAATATATAGGTGATTATTTGATGGAGGTGAGGGAACCAATGATTAGTGAGAGCAAGAGAGGCTTCACAGAGGATATGACACCCCAGTTGAGTCTTGAAAGATGCCAAGGATTCTAAGAGCCAGAGGTGAGGAGGAAGCACCTGTTTTTAAAATATATTTTTATTGGCATCTCTTATATTTAAATTACTTGGATTTCCCTCTTTACCTGCCTGTCTCCTAGAGAGGTATCTTTATAACAATTTTTTTAAAGAAAAGGAGAAAAAGAAGAAAAATAAACAAAATGTTGGAAAAACTGACATTCTCTCCACATCCACATAATCCCTTTTCCCTCACTTCTGCAAAGGAGCAAAGCGATGTGTCTTTCCACATCCCTTCTTTAGGACCAAGCTTTAGGACCTTTATAATTTTGCTTCAGCTGCTTCTTTTTCTTTTAAACAAATTTTTATTTGCATCTCTAATTTTTACACTGCCTCCCATATCTTTTCCCTTTCTCTCAGAAAGCCATTCCTTATAACAAATAATTTTTCAAAAATAAGGAAGATGAAAAGAAAATTCAGCAGAATCTATCAAATACATCCAAAAAAATTAACCTCATATGCTATATTCTATACCATAGACCTCTCACTTCTACAAAGGAGTTGGGGAAGGTATC
Source organism: Phalanger gymnotis (assembly GCA_028646595.1). Lineage (NCBI taxonomy): Eukaryota > Metazoa > Chordata > Mammalia > Diprotodontia > Phalangeridae > Phalanger > Phalanger gymnotis. The sequence continues at coordinate 320,600,550 of CM053622.1, read as the reverse complement.
TCCTCATATCTTTTCTTTGGGGTCAAGCTTATTCTTTGTGATTATGCACTTGTTTTTTCGTTGTCCAGTGATGGCTTTTCTTTTCAGTCACATTGTTGTAGTTGTGTGTGTGTGTGGTATGTGTGTGTGTGTGTATACAAATACATATATACACATATACATCTGTGTATATACACACATATATATGTGTATATGTGTGTGCGTATATAATTAATAAATTCTGAAACTATATTTATATAGTTACCTTCACTGAATAAATTCATGTAGATCTTTTCCCGTTTTTCTCCCTTTGCCATGGTCATCATTTCCTGTAGCACATTACATTCATACACCACACTTTATTTAGCCATTCCTCAAGTGATAGACATCTTTTCTATTTCCAGTTCTTTGTCTCCAAAAAAATGCTGTTAGAAATATTTAGCATTCTGTTGTTGTTCAGTCACGAACATTTGAGGTTTTCTTGGCCAAGATACGGGAGTGGTTTGCCATTTCCTTCTCCAGTTCACTTTACAGGTGAGGAACTGAGGCAAACAGAATTAAGTGACTTGTCTGTGGTTGCACAGCTAGCAAATATCTGAAGCCAGATTTAAACTCACAAAGATGAGTTTTCCCGACTTCAGGCCCAGCACTCTATCCACTGCACTACCTAGCTGCCTTGGCTTATATTTTGGAGGTGTGTGTGTGTGTGAGAGAGAGAGAGAGAGACAGAGACAGAGACAGAGAAGGAGAGACAGAGAGAGAGACAGAGACAGAGAGAGACAGAGACAAAGAGAGACACACAGAGAAGGAGTGTGTACATGTATGTGTACACATCTTTTTATCAGTGATCTTCCTGGTCATTGACATATGTATGTGTAGCAATAGAACTTCTGCACCAAAGAGTACAATTGGTTGGATTTGGTTGATTTGGGGAGTGGAGGGATGGAAATGGGGAGAATCAAGACAGAAGGAAAACCACAGATGATGCCAAGTTAGAAAACTTGGGTGATTGAAGTAGTAGAGAGACTTGGAGGTGAGTTTAGATGTTGAACCTGTTGGGTTTGAAATGCCTATAGGACACCTAGGTGGAGCTGGAGCTCATGAGAAAGGTTAGACCTGGATACATAGATTTTGGAGTCAACTGCATAGATGTGATCCTATGAAACCCAGGGAAGCTTTTGAGATCACCAAGAGAGAGGGAAAAAAGGAGGAAGGGAAGGAAGGGAAGAGAATGGAATAGAAGGGGAGGGTGGGAGAGGGTAGGAGAGGAAGCCCAGGACAGAGTCTTAGAGGACATTCATGGTTAGGGGGCTAGACATGGATCAGATGATGAAATAGAAAAGGATACTGAGAAGTGATCAAATAGATAGGAGGAGAACAAAAAGAGCTGTGTCACAAAAGCACAGGAAGAGGAGCATTTCCAGGAGAAAGATAGTGGCCAACAGCTTCAGAAGCTACAGAGAGGCACCAAAGGATAAGGGCTGAGAAAAGGCCGCAAAATTTAGCAATCAAGGCATCGTTGGAAATCCTGGATAGAGACATTTCAGTCAAGTAGTAGGACTATAAGGGCTTGGTGAGTGACTAAGGAAATGGAAAAAAATGATTATAGTTGATTTTTCCTGGAACCTTGGCAGGCAGGCAATAAGTATTAAATAAGTGCTTGCTATGTGCCAGGCACTGTGTTAAGGACTGAGGACACAAATATAAGGAAAAGAAAGATAGTCCTTGCCCCGCAAGAAACTGGGAGAGGGTGCTAGAGGGAGGAGAGAACCTGTGGAGAACATAGTGGTAAATTCTGGAGAGTCACAAGCATATCCAGGAGAGGAATGACGGTTGTGAAAAGGAAAAGAGCTACAAGAGGATAGCCGAGGAAGTAGCCAGTTGAAAGGTTTTTTTGTTTGGTTTTGTTTTGTTTTAAGGATGGAGAAAACCTGGGCATGTTTGCAGCAATCGGGGAAGGAGTAAGTAGATAAAAAGAGAATAAAGGTGAAAGAGAAGGGACATTTGGATTCAATCATGAGTTTATACAAATTCAGAATTTATCAAGCATTTACTAGGTGCAGACCATAATGTGAAAATCCTTAAATAGAGAGCTACAAGACAAACACTGGTAACAACGATATAAAATAATACCTGGTAAATATATGAGAGAGAAACAAAGCAGTGCACGTGTTTGGGGAGAGGGGGGGGCCCAAAGGTCATCTTCAACTCTGCAGAGCATCCTTACAGGCTTTGTGGACAAGATTGCATCTGAGCAGGACTTTAAAGGAAAAACAGTATTTTAACCTTAAGGGATGAAAGGCAGGGCATTCCAAGGGTGGGGAATGGTAGGAGCAAAGTAGCAGATTCAGCAAAGCCCAGGAGTGATCAAAGTACACTGACTGGTCCAGTTTTGCTGGTACATTGAGTATGTGGAAGGGATTGGTGGGAAGGATGGCCAGTAAGGTGGGGTGGTACTAGACCGTGGAGTGCCAGGCTAAGGAGTTAGGACTTTTGTGATAAGCAATACAAGGTTAAAGTAAGCATAGGACTTCAATGCTACTGTAGAGTTTTGAAAAGAGAGGTTAGATATTCTTTAGCAATATGTCATAGCTAATGACTAAATGACCACACCAGTCATTGTCAAAAACAAGGAAATATAATGAGTAAATTAATTAATTAAGGTCCTGTTTATACTTATGTTGTCAAAGATAATCATGTTCTTACCTCAAATAAGATTTTCTGCCTTCATTAAATTTTCTTCTCAGGAATATGTGAAAATGTGTTTAAAATCCCATGGATTCAAGGGTTCTACAGTCACTGACTGCCAGGATCTCACTACTACTGACACACCCATCATTAACAGAATAACCAAAACAGAGAAATATAAGGTGAGAAGAACTTGGGGAACCATGTGGTCCAACCCATGTCTGGAATGCTACAGAGACACAAATACAATATTCTAGATGTGGCCTGAGGCAGACAGACCAAGATTATCATTTCCTATTATACTGTGGCTTTTTCAGTTGATTATAAGGGAAATGGTATGGTATAGTAGAAAAAGGAAGGAAGAAAACAAGCATTTATTAAGTTCCTGCTATGTGCCGGGCACCGTATTAAGCCTTTTACAAATATGATGTCATTTGATCCTCACAAGAAACCTACGAGGTAGGTGCTATTATTATCCTTGTTTTACGTCTGAGGAAACTGAGGCAGAAGAAGGTTAAGTGACTTACCCAAGGTTGCATAGCTAGTTAAGTGTCAGAAGCTAAATTTGAACTCAGGTCTTCCTGCCCCCAGGCCCAGCACTCTATTTAGTGGCCTCTAGAGCACTGGCATTCGATTACAACCCAATTCTTTTTCAGTGCACCATGCAGTTTCCATCATAATTAACTCATAAAGTCACAATGGAACTCCCCAAAATGATTATCTTTAAAGATAATTCTTCTCCCTTTCTTTGCACATTAGCCAGGGTCCTGTTATCAAATGACATAACATATCAAGGGAGCAGCTAGGTGGCACAATGAGTAGAGCACGGCTTTGGAGTCAGGAGGATCTGAGGTCAAATTCGACCTCAGACACTTGACATACTTACTAGCTGTGTGACCTTGGGTGAGTCACTTAACCCCAATTGCCCTGCCTTCCTCCCTCAAAAAAAAAAAAAGAACACTGTCATCTTTAAAGTACTATATGAACATTAGCTAGGGCAGCTGGAGGGCACCATAGAGCACTGGGCTTAGAATCAGGAAAACACATCTTCCTGAGTTCAAATCTGGCCCAACATACTCTAGCTATGTGACCCTGGGCAAGTCACTCAACCTTGTTTGCCTCAGTTTCCTAATCTGTAAAATGAGCTAGAGAAGAAAACAGTCAACGACTCTAGCATCTGTGCCAAGAAAACCCCCAATGGGGTCTCAGAGAGTTGGACACAACTGAAAAGACCAAACAACAACGAAACGAACCTTAGCTATTGTCACGATTGCACTGCTAGCAGTATGTAACAGATGGATATGTAATGTCTTCAGTTCTCCATTGTCATTTGGGAAAGTCTGAATCATTGAAATGCATAGATAATTTATGAATTCTATTTTAGTCAGTACCAAAAGGCAGATGCCACTAACTTTCCCACCAAATATTGGGGTTTTTTCAACCAGACTGTCTGCAGGCAGCCTGATACAGCAGGAGAGCTAGTCTGGCACTCATAGGGTCTGGGTTTAGATCCCGTATCCATCTCAGTTATCTCTGTGACCTTGGCCAGATCACTTAACCTCTCTAGACCTCAGTTTCTTCACCTGCAAATGAGGGGCTTGGATTAGACGGCCTGTAGGCCTCCTTCTGTTTCTATTTCTGTGCTCTTATGATGTAATCAGCATCAAGATTGTCTGATTCTGGCTTCATCTTTAACTTAACCCCCTTTACACTGAAATGGGCAAACCAAGAACACTAGATTTGAAGCCAAAGAACCTAGCTCCAATCCCAGATTTGGAAGTCAGTGCTTTTGTGACCTTGGATAAGTCACTTCCCTCTCATAGGGTTAAAATTTCCTCATCTCTAAAATAATGGGCTTTGATCTCTCCAAATGTTCCAAATTCTGTAAATATAGATGTCCCCACGATGCCTGTAGGGGATTATACATCTCTGAACCAATTAGCTGTCCTTTATCAGGGCTTGAAAATAAAGGCAGAGGTGGTCCATCTGAAGGAAGAAAAACCATATAAGGAAAGAAGTTAACCCAGCGCTTTAAGGCTTGGAAGGTGCTTTACATACATTATCTCATGTGATCTAATAACCTATTACAGCTTCATCAGTCATAAACAAACTTGAAACAGCCAATTGAGAAAACAAAAACAAAACCCTCTCAAATATTGGGTGACAAGGGCAATTCTTTTTCATGTGGACCTTAAATATTCTTAATCTACTATTCCTGGCTCAGCTCTCATTTCTAACACCTTTTTTATTGAAGCACCATTTTTCAGCTAACCTAGGAATTTCACTCCGTCATTCTTAATATTTCTGCTTTACTTTGGGCTGCCAGAGGTAATTTCCTTCTGGTTAGAGATGCAAATAGCTTTGGCCTTCCTCTGAGGGTCCACTAAGGCCTGCTCTCATTTCCCTTCCTGGGAATGGATTTTATGGAGGAAATAAACAAAGGAGAAGAAAAAAAAATCCGAGAAACCCTAGCTTAAAAAGTGCTGTTTTTTGAAGGTTATGGAAATAAAATATCCTCAGCGTTATCATCTCCAGAAAGCATCATCATTGTGATGATCAAAGGAGATAATAATTGTAAAACTGTTAGCACAGAGCCTGGCACATAGTAGGCACTACATAAATGTGAGCTATTCTTATTCTTCTTCTTATTATTATGAATGTGACAGAGTTTAATTACTTTGGGCAATGACATATAACCAGAATTCTCTCTCCCCTCCCTCCCTGACGCTGTGGCCCCTGGGTGCATCTAGGTTTTAATATAGGGTAATTTGGATAAGCAGTTTGCAAATCACTAATAGAATCCCCATCCAGTGCATTTTCTAGTGAGATCAAGCAGGAACCAAAATTATTAGCAAAGTGTTTTGTTAAGATGGAAAAGCAATGTAATTCACAGAACAACAAACTCTCCCACCCCCATTACTCAAAAATGCGTGCAGCTTCCTACAGGTGCTGGTGGGAAAGTAACAGCTTCATGAGTAACATGAGAGAGTGAGAAAGGTCTTATGTCCATGTGTGGATTGACAAGACGTTGTCCCTTATCTGCTCTCAGATTGGTCTCAGTTGCTTGGAGATGTGCCAGTGCCTCTGGGGTGCAGTCATTCACCTTGCTAGCTGCGGAGTCATTAGGAATCTGCCAGAATTCTTGTGTTTGGGAAAGCCATTGTAGCCTCTCTGCTTTGCCTGGCCAAAGGCCCTCGTCTTAAGTCATGCACCAAGAGACTGTTCATCTCTCAGTTTCACTGACGGGTCCATCTTCCTTTAAATCCCAAGTAAAATCCCAGCTTCTACAGGAAGACTTTCTCAAGCCCTCTTGATTCTATTACCCTCCTTCTGTTATTTATTTTTATTTATTTATCCTGTATCATTTGCTATGTATGTATTTGCTTACATTTTGTTTGCCTCATTAAACTGTAAGCTTCTTCAGGGCAGAGACTAACTTTTGCCTTATTATCGCATCCCCGTCACATTGCCTGGCACATAGTAGGCACTTTATAAATGTTTATTGACTATGTGTATTAGCCAGTGCCAGCAATTCTTCCTTTTTATGTCTCTTTTCTCCTTCAAGTCCAAACTGTGAAATCCTTGCATCTCGGCACAAGTCCCGTTATGTCCTGACATCTCCATGAATGGTAGCTCTTTTGCATCAAGCATTACAGTATAGTCTAATTACAGGGTAGCTTTCTATTTCAGATAATAAGCTTTTTGTGCTGGTCACTCAAACTTTTTCATGAGTATTTAAGGATACTCATTCATTCATTCAACAGATATTTATTGAATGTCTATTATACCCATTAATCTACAGGAAAAAGAAATCTTACTTAGGATGATAGGACCTGAGTCTGAAGTCTGGATTTGCCATTTACTACAGACGACACCTTGAACAAGTCATCAACCTGGTTTGAGGTGAGAGTGGAATGGGAGGCTGTTCATTTCAAGATGTTTTTCACATAATCTTTTGGGGGAACATGCCTCAGTTTCTTCTTTTTTTAAATGGGGGGTTTGGACTGAATGATCTCTAAGATCCCTTCCAACTTTGATTTCCTGTAAGTTTATGCATGCAAAAATACTTCGTGATTGCAAAATATTGTCATCATTGTTGTCGTTATTGAGCAAGTAGACAAAACATTTGAGGCCAAATATTCCATTGGGGGGCAAGCAGGGGTGCGCTGGAGCCAACTTCAACAGGAGAGCCGATTACTAAATTTTCAGTCTGAGCATTTGTACCTCAGAAATGTGCAGTAACTACAAATCAGGGCTTGATTTTTTGTTTTGTTGGTTGTCCAGACTTAAAGTAATGGAGAAAATGTTAATAATACAGATTGATCTGAAAAGTGTACCACGTATGCATTTTTTTTGTATGGCACATATCTTTTGGATGGCATACATGAGTGGTAGACAAAAGCAACTGTTAAAAATTATCCACAATCTGTACAGGTACCCCAGTATTGACCCAAAGTTTCCATTACTCCCCCAAGAAGTTTGATAGTGTGAGACAAAAAGGCAAAAAAAAAAAGAGGCAAGAGACAGTTCCTGTCCTCAAGGAGCTTACAACTTAATGGAGTAACCAACATACAAACAAATATACACAAAGCAAGTGATATACAAGATAAATGGGTAATAATGAACAGAGGAAAGACATTGGAATTAAGAGGGGTTGGGAAAGCTGTCCTGTAAAAGATGGAATTTTTTCCAAAGCAATTCTACAACTACCTCTTATACTACAATATATGACAAGACTTGGAAATACGGAAAAATGGACAAAGAGACAAACAACCTCTTGTTGTGTGGCTTGGAAAGAAGGCCTTTGGCTGGAGTAAGGAGAGAATTTACAATGGCTTTCCCAAACACAGGAATTCTGGCAGATCTTCTGTAGCTAGAAGATTAAATGATTGTTCTAAGTTAGGAGCATGCAATCGAACAATTAATAGTGAGGAAGGAGTAGGATCAGATTATCCCAAAGAATAGTAGGGATAAAGCATAGGGAAAAGGGGTAAAAGATGTTAGGAGGGGGGCATTTGAAGCCATAAGCCTTGCCTCCCTGATTCAGCCATATCAAATGCACATTCACTCACAGAGAGAGGACTGGAACTTTTGAGAACAGAACTCACAGAACTCTTAAGCAAGAAGGGCTACAGAAGGCAAGAGAAAGCTTCAGAGGGTAACCAAGAACTTACTTGCCAAGCAGGCTGAACAGAATACCCTGGGGCATCCCCTCAGTGACTGGTTTGCTCTTTCACCTCTGCCATCATGAACAAATGAGTTGTATTAGGGTATAGATATTATAAAGTTCTATATCTTTCACCCTATATATGTAGAGTAAGTATATTCATTTAGTCACTCATTTATTTAAAAATGTTTATTAAGTAACTACTGTGCATAAAGTACTTTGTAATACAGTCTAAATCTCCTTCTTTCTTAGAATCATCTTCATGCTGCCTTCCTATTGTCCAGATCCCCCAACACTGACACCTCATCCAGGTCTACTCTACCATAAGTGAGGCAGGCATCAAAAATACCTCTTTACTCTTCTTCTCCCTGACTTAGAATTTTCCCTTTCCCCAGAGGCAGCATGGCATGCATGGTGAATAAAGAGCTGGTCTTGAAACATGGATGATCTGGCTCCAAGTCTCACCTCTGAAAATATCATGGTTGAATGACTTTGTTCAAGTAACTTAACCTCTCAGTACACTAGGCAACTCTCCAAGATAATAAGTTGCAGAAAAAAATGCCAAGGTGCATTAGTAAAGAGAGTTTCCTAACTAAAGGCTTGGAGAAATTGTGTTTGCATTCATTACTTTTCATCTAAAATAAATTCTCTAAAGCTGTAGAAAAGGTAAGCATGTGGACCTTAGAGGCCCTTATTTTGCCCCAGACTTAAAACCAGGTAATTATTGTGACAGGGTGATAATTTTGCAGAGAAGATGCTGAGCAGGATTGTTAAATGAAGTTTCCTCATCTAAAAGTTCCCCCATACTAATGAAATCACAGGATCAGTCTCCATCTCTTACTCTCAGGGACACCCCAAGGAAGTCAAAAATAGAAAGAAAGGCTTCATTCTTACCCAATTATTCACAATAACCTCTTTTCTGATAGAAAAAGAAAAGCCCCCCAAAGGCCCCCAAAACTGGAGATGTTTAAAATATACACTTTCTATAGGTAGAAGGGAGAAGGTAAGTTTGAGTTCTATACCCCCCATGCCAGCCCTGGAAACTATTACCGATATTAGCTTTTTTTGGCCGGGGAAGATTTTTAACCCAGGCATCGGAGGCTATTCTCCCTACTTCCTGACCTTGGTGTTTCCTACAACTATTTCTCATACTACAATATATGACAAGACTTGGAAATACAGAAAAATTGACAAAGCATCTGGGTATTAAGTCTCTGGATAGTTCCATGTGCTTCCTGGCTCCATCATTGTTTCATTTAGAGTTTTGGCCCTTCATATAGTTCCATTTAGAGCTCTGGACTTAAAGATTTGGACCTAAAAATTAGTCACTGGAGATGTGACTCATCTCAGAAGGCAGCTTGATATTAACTCCTCAGGACTCACCGTGGATGAGAAGTATTTCTGGTGGGAAACTCTAATAGTAAATTTCCACTGGACATGGTGCCATTGCCCTATGCCGTTCTCAAGGCCTTCATTAAGCTGAGATGCAGATACATGATTTGCAATTGTTCTGCATAGATAGGTTCTCCTTCCTACCCAAGGAACTTAGACAGTCTCTTACTGTCTTTTTATCATCGACTATTTGTTTTTTTTTCAAATTTCCTCTTAAATTCCTTAATATCAGCATTACTTCTTACCTGTCACAGTCTGTTACCTAGAACAACATTTTTTCTTTTCTTTTCTTTTCTTTTCTTTTCTTTTCTTTTCTTTTCTTTTCTTTTCTTTTCTTTTCTTTTCTTTTCTTTTCTTTTCTTTTCTTTTCTTTTCTATGAGAATTTCGAGGCAACTAAGTTGTACAGTTGATGGAGCACTGGCCCTGGAGTCAGAAGGACCTGAGGTCAAATCTGGTCTTAGATTCTTATTAGCTGTGTGACTTCAGGCAAGTCACTTAACCCTGATTGCCTCACCCCCTCCCAAAGAAAAGATTTCTTTTTTCTCCTTATGTTCATGTTGCCTGACTACTACAAAGTCAGTCAGTCAATGAATAATCATTTATATAGTGCCTACTGTGTGCCGGGCACTATGCTAAGCCCTAGAGAAAGGCAAAAGATAGTACCTGCTCTCAAGGAGCCAATAATCTATTGGAGGCAACATGCAAACAACTTCGCACAAACTATGCCTAACATATGTCCTACAGGACAGATTGGAGATGATCAATAGAAAGAAGTTATTCACATCCCCTTTAAGATGGATCAAGAAAGGCTTCTCATAGAAGATGGGATTTTTCTGGGACTTGAAGGAAGCTAGTGAAGCAAATTTTGGACAGTATGACTAATCAAAGCCACCTTTTAAATAAACCTAATCCATCAAAATATCTTTTGTGTATGGATGTGTATAAACATCATGCTGTGATAGACAATGTACGGACTGATTTAAATAGATAAGACACGATTTGGGGCCGTGAGAAATTTATGTTCTAAGACAAGCCTAATGTCACTTATACTTGGGCTGAGTGCTCAGGTATGATTTGAGAGACAAAGAGAGAGCTTTCCATTCTCCTCCTAAAGTATCTTTCCCACACAACTGTCACAGTGTTTAGAGTTCTATCACTAAGAGCCATTTCTGTGGTTCTTCAAAAGTTCTGTATTCAAACACATATAACCTAGGAGGGCAATACATTAACCATTATCAGTTATTAGAAATTACTATTAGAAATCAGTTATTAGAAACAAGTCTGATAGCAATCTTTGTAACAACAATGTTATTAGCAGCTCCTGTGGAGGCGTAAGGCCAATAACACCAGCACACAGGAGGGCTGCTAGCACAGGTTCTTTGATCTGCTTTTCTAAGGAAATTAACTTTAAGGGGTTTATAATCTCACTTTAATTAAACATACATATATCATTCACTTAGTTCAGGGGGAGAAGTCAGCACCCTGAACTTCAGAGAAAACACAAACAGGAATTACGAGCAGAAATGATGTAAACAGAGCAAATAACACAAATCAACAAATGGGCTTCTGTCTGACCATAGCAATATATACATACACAGTTACCAGAGATAGAGGCACCAACATCTGGGTTTTCAAAGCCAGGGGAGCTCCTTAACAGCTACCCAGAGTCTCCACATGAACACTCTTCCAATGAGTGAGCCCCCAAAGCGAAATGCTAATCTCAGAATATATATATACTTCTTCAGGGTCAGCCCACAGAAGGCATTACAACCATGTGACTTAGGCTTTCTTGTAACTTAAGCAGGTCATAAAAGACTCTTGATTCAAACAAGGCGAGGCTCAATCAAAGGCACTTGGTTGCCTTAGTGCTGAGAAGCACTAAGAAGTGCTTAGAAAAAAGAAAGAAAAAAGAAAAAAACAGCAAGAAGTCCCACTCTGCTCGCCACCACAATGTTAGCAAATTTAATAAAAGAAGTGACTGGGAATGAGATGGTTGGGAGAATGGGGTGGAGAAAGTTACTGAAAGGGAAGTTGGTTGGGCACAAAAGATAAACTCACCTGTTCAGAAATTTGCTGTGGTACTCATCAATGTACGTAGACAGATGTTAAAGGCAAACTAGAGAGAGCGGAATAAACACTGACCAAATTCATTCAAACTTTGGTGTAAAAAATATGAGCTCTATGCAGGAAACAATTTGTGCTTGTGACACACAGCTAGTCCTTTGTCTGTCTTTGTGTGTCTGTCGTTGAAGAGTCAGCCAACTGCCCCTAATGACTGCCATCTCATAAGGCTTAAGGAACCTCACAGGAGTTAAGCAGCTTCACTTGGCCTCTGGAAGGTAAAGAGAGGCAGAACTCTCCATATTTCTACCTCGTAGGACCCCTTCTCTTTTAACTATCTTCTCCCTTTCTCAGGATCACTGTCAGGCTGATGACTGCCCAATATTCTACTACTACTAGTACTACTGCTAGTACTACTGTACTACTACTACTACTACTACTATACACACACACACACACACACACACACACACACACACACACATATCCCACAGGCCTGCCCTACATCAAAGTGCCCCAGGCTTACAAACCACCTCTTTTCTTTACTGCTTCCTTGCCACAAAAAATTCCTTGTTCCTTTCCTACTGGGTATTAGCAAAGCAATCTGAGGATACCCCAGGAAAAATTAAGCTCCATGACCACTCTATTTTTTGTCTTTATAAGCCTAGAACCTTGCACAATATCTGACACATAATAGGCCTCAATAAATGTGTATTTAATTGAATTGATGCCTGAAACTCATCTTATGGGAGCTTGTTTATTAAGCCAAATGAATCTTGAGTTGGTAGAATTTCAGACAATTGTAGGAAACATAACTTTTGGCAGAAGGGCCACAGAGGAGGAAGGGAGGAATGAATAAGTGTGTTTTTTCCTCTAAGTTTAAGGGGGTTTGCTTTAGAGGGGGAGGAGATACAGAGACTAGAACTGTGACTTTATTAACTCCACAAAACACCAATGTAGAAATTCCCTCCATCAAGGCAAATCAGCAACCCTCTAGCACTTATAGTCTTAGAATTACCTAAAAATGAAATATTGTGGTGCCATAAGAATCAAATATGAAGAATTTAAAGGATCAAGGGGACATTTGTATGGATTGTTGCAGAATAAAGAAAGCAGGACTAAGGGAACCATATTCACACTGACTACAAAAGGCCCCACTAGATAAGGAGAGCCCAGCTCTGGGGACCTGTAGCAAGAGCAGAGTAAGGTGATCTGTCAGTAGGGCTGGCCTAAAGTAAAATTACAAAGCAGCTAAAGTTTGTCTTTGGGTCTTAGGATTATAGAATGTTGGAACTGAGACATTAGAGAGACCATCTGATCCCCTTCATTTTATAAATGAAGAAAATTAGGCCCAGAGTGGTTAAGTAATTTCCTCAAGGGCATACATTTATGCACATTTACCATGTAGCCCAATTATGATTATTCTTGTCATGACATCATAAAATTAACAAGCTGGGGGGACCTCAGAGACCATCCTAGTCGATCTCTGCAGATGAGGAACCCAGATAAGGAGATAACTGGCCTGAAGTCACAGAGCTTGTTAGTGGAAAAGCCAGGAGGAGAACACAGGCTTCCGGCCTCTCAGGCCACTGCTATCATTAAATGTGTGTCAGACTAACTCTAAAGTTTGATTTGATTACAATGCAGAATTCTGTAAGTATTTGCTCAAGCTTCGTGGTTTGTTGCTCCCATATCATGGTTGTCTGCTTACAACTTAAAACAATTAGAGGGAACATTGGTCAGAAATGAACATTGTCAATAAGGAAATATCTCCTGCATGAGTAAGGATGCAATCAGGTTGGCTCTCTGCAGGGCATGAAATCATAAAGCTGGAAAAGGGACTTGAAAGGTCATTTGGGGCCTTCCTCTGCCTCTGTGAAGAATCATGTCTAAGCCATACTCCATTGTGGGAGTGTTGTACCTTTTCCGTTTGCTTACCCTCTTGCTATACATATGGCAAAGGGCATTCATAATGCGTCCTAAGCTCATTTAGGATTCTGTAGACCAAGTGGTGCTCACTTTCCACCATTAGACACAAGTCCCCAGCATTTAAAAAGCTTATGATCCATCTCAGTCTTCTAAATATTTTGTAGACAAGGTGCCAACCTCCATGAAGTCTATGAAGTGGCAGAAGGACTTACTGGAAAGAACAGTGGACCTGAAGTCAGGGGACACCTGGTCTCATATCCTAGCTCTGACACCTCCTCAGCTTTGTGATGCCCAGTGCATCAATCCATCCATCAACAAACAAGGAATTAATCATCTGCTAGGGAGGCACAGTGGTTAGAGCATTTAACACCCCCCCCCCCCAGGCTAGAATACCTAAGTTTGAAGCCTGCCTCAGACACTAGTGTTAGCCTTAATTTATCTCAGCCTCAGTTTCCTCTTCTGCAAAATAGGCATAATAACAGCACATACTCGCAGGGTTGTTGTAGGCTCAAATGAGATAACATATTAAGTGTTTTTGCAAACCTTACAGGACAATTATAAACATCATCTATTATTATTATTATCAGGTTCTAGGTACTGAGGATACAAAGATAAAAATGAACAAATCCCTGCTTGTCAAGGAACTGAACTAACCTCTCAGACCCTCAGATTCCACTTCTATAAAATAGGTAAAAAATTACTCACACTGCCTACCAGGGATGTGGTAAAGGAAGACTTTCTAAATGATAAATTTGGTTTGCAAATGTTAACAGATGTTTAATCAAACGTGTTTATGTATGCCAAGGGACAAATTGCACAGAGGAAGAAGGCAAAGTATTTAGGTTGGCTGACTGAGCTCCACAGGTAGTTGGAAAGGCAAATTTAGACCCAGACCTACAGAGTGGAAGAGGCCCTGAATGACCAGAGAAAAGAAACAAAGGGGTCAAGGTGCAGGGGGAGAAGGAGCTGAGAGAAGCTGTCAGGAGAACATTTCAATGAACTATCAGCTACAGGAGCATTAGAGGAAAGTACTTGTGATAGGAAAGAGTGCTGGGGTACTGTAGCAGCTGAATCTGGGGGGCTGCCTTTAGGACAGTCTGACCTGAGCCCGAGAACCAGATGGAAGGAATTGACATCTTCAGCAGTCAAGGTCACTTAGAAAGAAGAATCTGGCTTTTTCTGGGGGAGGAAGGAGGGAGGGCAATGTCCGCTAAGATAGTTAGGCACAGGATTTGCGATAGAAAGAGGCTGAAATTTGGAGGACTGGACCAAGGGACCAAGGGAGCAAGGACCCCAAAGTGAGACATCCCCCAAGGGAAGGGAAGCTGGAATTTCTAACTACAAAGTAGTGGTGTAATGTGTTTATCTTTTATCCTAAGACTGGGCTAGCACCACCTAGAGATGAGCACAGCTGTGAAAAGCATCCCGTGGAGTGTGAATGATGTAGGAAGCTAAGGCTGAGGATGAATGCAGAGGGAGAGGGTTGGAAAATGATGTCTCTATTTTGGGAGCCTGTGCCTTTCTTGAGGGCAGCTTCCTTGGGATAGTCAATCTGGTTACATGCCTTGGGGATGGGAGTGGGGCAAAGGACCCCCTCCAATCCTGATGCTTCCTTAATATTAAAGGGACAGAAATACAATAAAATCCGGGCACCTGATGTGCAGGCAGGAAGAAGCCAAGAACAGGACATAAAGATGCAGCTCCCCGGAAGTTCTACCTGCATCTTTCACCCTGCTTGCCAGGTCAAGCTGTATTTGAGGAAACTCCAGAAGAGCAGACTGAGTTTCCGCATCATGTCTCATCTACTGATCCCCCACAGAAATTTTGCTGTGTAATCTTTGGCAAGTCACTTAAATTCCCCAGACCTCAGTTTTCTCATCTGCAAAATGAATGGGTTAGACTAGATGGCCTGTGAGGGCACTTCTCATTCTAAATTTGTGGTCTTATTATCCTGTCAAGAGTCCAAGGGAAAAAAAAAAACCTTGCTAGGAAAACTCCCCAGCTGGGAGTGATGGGAATAAAGGAAATGAGAAAGGAATAAACCTTTATGAAGAACCAGGCACTGTGTTGGGCACTTTACAAATATTATCTCATTTGATCCTCATAACAACCCTGGGGATAGCTGCTATCATTATCCCCATCTTAATGTGAAGGGACTGCAGCAGACAGAGGCTGAATGACTTGTGCAGAGACATGTAGCTAGTAAATATCTGAGGCTAGATTCAAACTCGTGTCTTCCTTACTCTAAGCCCGGTGCCCTATCCTCTGTGCCATCCTACCTGAACTTCTGCACTGAGCTTTGCCTACTGCTTTGGAGGTTGATTCAGGGAACTTAAAAGGTCATAATCTGAAAAAGCGTGTACTAGGTATATTGATTGTAATGTCCTTTATTTTTTGTCATGGTTCAGTCATTTTTAGTCGTGTCTGACTCTCCATGATCCCATTTGGGGTTTTCTTGACAGAGATACTGGAGTGCTTTGCCATTTCCTTCTCCAGATCATTTTACAGATGAGGAAACTAAGGCAAACAGGAGTAAGTGACTTGCCCAAGGTCACACAGCTAGTAAGTTGTCTGAAGCTGGATTGGAACTCAGGTCTTCCTAACTCCTCTCTATCTACTGAGTCACCTACTATCCTGATTAAAGCCTACCTATAAGTATGTCCTTGTAATTGATCTTAAAGGAAATACTGTGGCAAATGGAAAAAGGGAGGAAGTAGTTTAATGGGGGCTGAGCCATTGATCTTAAAGACAGAAATACTAACCCTCATTACTAGACACAGGAGAAAAGTCACATTATCCACAAATGGAAGGGGCCAAAGGGGAAATAAAAACTAGTTTCCCTAAGAGGCACAGGGAGTTTGGCAGTCAACCCAAATGACACCATTGTGTTGAGTAGTGCTCAGAAAAGTTAAGGAGGAGAGCCCTTGAACTTCTGTGGTCCAACTGCACTAAAAGCTTGAAGAGAGCCAATTATCAAGAGCAGTCAACAGTTTCATTTGTGAGTAGGACCCATAAGCTTGGTCAGACTTCGGGAGATAGTGGAGGATGGAGGCAATACCCTGTACCCCTTTTAAGGGCAGCTAGGTGGCTCAGTGGATAGAGTGCTGGGCCTGGAATTTGAACTCAGTTCAAATTTGACCTCAGACACTTTACTAACTGTATCACCTTGGGCAAGTCACTTAACCTCTGTTTGCGCTAATCCACTAGAGAAGGAAATGATAAACCGCTCCAGTGTCTCTGCCAAGAAAACTCCATGGACAATGTTGGAGTGCTATGGTCCACTGTGTCAGGAAGAATCGGGTGTGACTGAATAGCAATAACAATATTCCTTTTCAGATGAAATCATCAGCAAAGCAAGCAGACACTTGATTGTGTTTTCTTCCATTTTTTCCCCCCTTTTGTTCTACAGTCTCTCATCCTGCTGGAATTCAGTGAGGTAAACAGAGTGAGAGGTAAGCGAGGATGAGGCATATAAAGAAAGCCAGAAAGATTTTCACGAAATAAAACAAAAAGGAAAAAGCATTATGAGAGAAACAGAGTACATGCTACCAACAGTGAGGCTGCAGATGAAATCTGCTACCATGAGTCTATGTAGTGAAGATCACAGAATCACAAGATCTGAGTTCTAAAGGATGACAGAGACCTTCTAGTCCAACCCATACCTGAACAAAATCTGTCTACAACATTCCTGACAAATGGTCGCTAGTCTTTGCTAGCATTCCTTGAGTGGCAAAGAACATGCTACATCTTGAGATAGTCTAGTCCACTTGTGAATAGCTCTAATTTGTAGCATAACTGATGGGAAACCCTAATTTGCTGGACTGAGACACCTCCTGTGGAACCTCACATGCACTCTGGCCCCTTGGTGATGGACATTTGCTCTTCTGGGATGACAAAGCAATACCTGATTGGTCCCCAGTGACTGGGGGTGGGGTGGGGGTGGAATGGGGGTTGTCTTGAAGATGATGGTTGACTAAGTGTTAAGAGAAGCCCCTTATTCCAGACCCAGACTTACAGACCCTACTATGGTCTGTAAGAAGATTAAGAGTAGATAACTGCCTTTTTGGGAACTCTCCTAGAGAAGCAATAGGTGGTCAGCCTACACTGGCTTGGGCAAGTACTTGGCTGCTTCTTTTTTTTTTTTCTTTTGAGGGGGAAGGCAAGGCAATTGGGGTTAAGTGACTTGCCCAAGGTCAGACAGCTAGTCAACGTCAAGTGTCTGAATTTGAACTCAGATCCTCCTGACTCCAGGGCCGGTGCTCTATTCACTGCACCACCTAGCTGCTCCTGCTTCTTCTTTTATTAAAATATATCTTATTGATATATTTTGATTTTAAATTGCCTAGATTTCCTACTGTATACCTCCCTTCCTCTTTCCAAGAACTGTACTTTCTAACAAAGAATTTTTAGAAGAAAAGAAAAAGAGGAAGAAGAAAAAATTCAGCAGAACATGTCAATACATCTAAAATTCTGGTGCTGTATACTATGTTCTACACCCGTGGTCCCTCCGCCTCAGCAAAGGAATGGTAGAAGGCACTTTCTCATATCTTTCCTTTGTGGCTAAGCTTGTTCTTTATAATTTTACAATACTCATTTTAAACAAATATTTTTGCATTGGTCTTTCTATTTAGTTTGTTGTAGGCATTCTGTATACTGTTTCTTTGGCTCTACTTCACTTTGTATCAGATCATGTAAGTCTTTCCATACTTCTCGACATTCATTCTATTCTATGTTTCTTATAGTGCACAAATTTTCCATTACATTCCTGTGCCACAATTCACTTAGTCATTCCCCTACTTTGTTTCCAATTCTTTGCCACTACCAAAAAAAAATGCCCCTATAAATATTTTGGAATGTGTCAAACCTTTCTTCCTTTAGTCCCCAACACATACTTTTCAATCCAGTGATGTTGCCTTGTGGCTGTTCCATGAACAAAACATTCCATCTCTAGGTTTGGGGCATTTTCTTTGGCTGCCCCACCCTCCCAAACCTGGAATGCTGTCTTTCCTCCACGCCTACTACTGACCTCCCAGGCTTCCTTTAAGTCCCAGCTAAAATCCTACCTTCTGATTTCCTAATTATCATTTATATTACTTGCTCTGTATATAACTTCTTGCACGTTGTCTCTCCCATTAGATTGGAAGCTCTTTAAGGGCAGGGACTGCCTTTTTTTGTATCCCCAGTGTTTACCACAGCGCCTGAAGCTCTGAAAGCACTTAATAAATGTTCATTGACTGTCAATAATTGATTGTCCTAGAGGGTTGGGCCTCGAAATGGAATCTCTGGGTCAAAGTGTATGCAATAGCCAAATACCATTGAGTTCCAGAATGGCTCCTTCTCCTTTTTATTTCCGTCCTTGAGCATAGGTCAGTGACTAGCAATCATGAGGAATGGACGTTTCCAGCTTTGGCAGCTATGTCTTGAGTTTGAGAGTTCCTGGATTCCTGAGTTGGGTACCAGCTGCCCAGTGAGAAGCTTGTGCCATAGATAGCACTGTTTCCTGGAGGAGAAGAGCACCACAGCCAGGAGGCTTTTGCAATTGAAGGACTAAAGAAAGCCATAACCAGCTAGGTCAGTGATCTGGACTTTCTGAGCTGTTCTTCAAAGTTGTCTTTACCTTTGGTGGGGAAGACAGGGTATAATGAGTGTAATAGGCTTTGGAAGATGCTTTTATGTTTCTGTATTTAGAAAGATATGTCTATGAAGCTTTTGCCTTGAGCACTTTCTATGGTGGAGGAAATAAACTGGTATCTTATGCTTGATATCCAGATTGTACACTGAGTACCCAAATAAGACCACCTTCTCCAACATCCTCAACTTGGCACGGAGACCACCAGTGATGGAGATGTTCCTGAAATGACTCATTACAGTTTTAGTCAGCTCTAAATCCTGAAGAAACTTTTCTTTCAATAAAGCCAAAATCTGACTCTGCAACTTTTAAAAATCTTGTTCATGGAAGTAAAAAAAGAAAAATTCATCTGCTATTCTGCTTTTAGCACAGAATGAGCACTCTATCCAGTATCCAGATAATTAAGGTCTACCAACACTCCTATAACATGTCTCTATGCCAAGTCTGTGACCATCTGCTTCCTAGCTCTGGTTAGATGGCCTCTCCTATGTTCCCAGTTCTCACCCAAACCAGTTATGGGCCCTCCTCACGAGCATATCTTCTCGATATACAATGTTGCCCTTTCCCTGTCTTTTTTCTCTGCTCTACTCTTTTTACACAAGCCATAGTCTTGCATGGCCAAATTCCCATCATAATATCTTTCCAAGTTTCAGTGTGGTCAAATTCACCTACTTCACTTCAGAACTCTGATTTACTTACTTTGTGTAGAACTTCATGGTTTGCTCACTTATACCCTGCTTATTTCTTTATAAATATACAAAAGATATTGTATCATAATAGAGTGCTAGGCCCGAAGTCAGAGAAATTCATCATTAGTTCAAATCTAGCCTCAAACACTTACTAGCTATCTGACCCTGGGCAAGTCATTTAAACATGCTCACCTCAGTTTCCTCACCTGTAAAATGAGCTGGAGAAGGAAATGGTAAATCACTCCAGTATCTTTGCCAAGAAAACCCCAAATGGGGTCACTAAAAGTTGGACATGACTGAAATGACAGAAAAACAACCTCATACTTTACTAAAAAATTGGTATCATAGATCACAAACTCCCTTTCCTTCCCAATTCCGTATTTCAAATTACTTCTGAATCAATGTTTATCCTCTTATCCTTTGCTCCAGATGCCCAAGGCAACCTCTGTACCCATATCCTTGTTTCCAACCCCTCCCATCCTCTTTGTGAAATTCTGCTTTTGAGCAATACCTCCCCTTAACTTGTCTCTATTCTTTGGCTCGTCGCCTGCTGCCTTCAAATATGCTCTGATTTCCCCTATCCTTAAAAAACTCTCACTTGACCCAACCATTCCCTCAAGTTAACACCCTATAGCTCTCTTCCTTTTCACAGCCAAATGCCAAGAAAAAGCTATCTACACTCCTTGTTTCCACTTTCTCACCTCCCACTCACTTCTCAACCCTTTACAATCTGGCTTCTGTCCCCACTACTTGACTAAAACTGCTCTTTTCAAGGTTATCAATAATCTATTTATAATGCCTTTCATTTCCAACCTCTTCCCTCACACACATGACCACCACCCTAATTCACGTCTTTAACATGGGACTATTTCAATAGTCCCCTAATGGGTCTCCTTATAGCAAGTCCCTCCTCTCTCCACTCCATCTCCTACACGGCTTCATAAGAGGCATGGCTAAGGAACAGGTGTGAGGATGTCACTCTCCTCGATAATTCTGAAACTTTCTTTTACCTCTTTTCATCATTTAAAGCCTTTCAGTGTCTGACTCCAACCTATCTTTCCAGGCTGATTACACATAACTCACCTAACCCCAATCCTATACACTCTATGCTTTGGCCAAACTGAATTATGTGTAGTTTTGCATATACAAACATTCTCGAGCCCACTCAAGGACCCTAACTCTACATGGAGGGGGAGGTCAGAGTCAGAGACTCTGCTCACCCAGGGATATCAAAAACTGTTGGGGTGTAGTCTCTGCCCACCCACAGACGCCAAAAACTGCTGAGGTTTCATGATGTGTTGTGGTGGAACCGTCTTAAAGAATTCAGTCAGACCACCTCTAATCCAAGTTTAGGCATTTATTGAGATTGATGCCTCTCATGAAGTGGGCTAAATTCCAAGAAGAACCAGCAAGAAAGCAAGATGGACTTTTATAGTGTAATGATGCAACTACGTAACAGAAATTATGAGTATAGGGTTTTAGGAGGGTTTTAACAAAGGATTAGGTAATAGGGGAGGGGTCCCTTCTATGGTTCAGTGGTCAAACATTCTGGTGGTGCTGCCTTCCAATTGGCTAGCTATCATAGGCCTGTCTGGTCAAGATGGATAGTTAGGTATTGTGGTCCTGTCTTGGGCTAAATGGATGATGTGATTGTGGTTGAGTACAAGGACACACGTGTTCAAATATGTGAATTGGATCTGGGGGCAGCGGCTAGCTAGGGGCAGTGGTTGTATTGAGTCTGGGGGCCTGAGGTGTGTTTAAAGTCAGATTGTGTGGTTAAATCAGGACGTGCCTGCTGTTCAGTGGGGCCCATAAGGAAGTAAGAATGTTGGGGCTGGGGGCAGCTTTATTAGGATTCCATCATTTTTGCTGTCTCCCTAGCTTTCTACTAGCTATCTCCCATGCCTGGCATGACCTCTGTCCTTACCTCTGTCTCTTAGAATCCCTTTGGGGCTCATTTGTGGAGTCATTTTACCTATGAAGCCTTTTCTGAGAGGACTTATTAGTGCTCCATTCCCAAAATGCATTTCTTTTATATAGATCCTATATTTCCTTATATATAAAGATGTCATATTCCCTGAGCAGAATGCCAGCTATATGAGGGTTGGCAATATCTCGCCTTTGTATTTGTATCCTCAGTGCCTGGCTTAGAATCTGGAGAAAAGTAGAGACTAAATAAATGTTTGATGATAGATTGATTGAACCACAAATCCACACAGCCCTGGACAATGACTGCTCTGTAAAGATAGGGAGAGCTAAAGGATAGAAGGTCACTGATCTTTAGTAAATATTAAGAGCAAGGCTCTTACTTAGCCCTTCTGACCAAGAAGCCTCCAGGAATCGTGGCTATCAATACTGGCTGCTGCTTAAACCATCTTTGGGTTATGTGATGTATAAAAAGTTCAAGAGACATAATTTTGGGGGAATTAATCATTTTATTAATTATAGTTAGCAAGTAATTAATAAAAGGATTGGTCATTTGGCTGTCTCTCATGAACCAAAGATAGATCATGGCAGCCTATGGATTGGAAGAGTGGGTGTTCTTGACAGATGGCAATCAGCTCTGATGGGTTGACAATGAGAAGAATGAATATTATAATGAGAGGCGGACCTATTCTAATGTGAGGGTGGGGAAATGTGATTTTGATTATGTCACTTTTACTCCCAGACCACCCCCAATCCTGGGCAATCTAGACAAAGGATCTACCACCACCCTCCCCCGCCCCCAGCCTGAGTAGAATGTAATTGGCTTCCCCACTTGGATGGCAGCTGAACAAGATTGAGGAAAAAGTTAAATACAGTCTAATCATCAGCAATGTCCTTCAGGTGCTGACTGAATAATCTGCAAAGGGGCTGATTTGACCTAGTAGAAAATGAGGATATAGGAAGGATAAAAATCCTGGGTCTCCCTAGTAGTAAATGGTTATTAAAAGAGAGAAATAATCATTTCTCTCACTCAAAACATAATTTTCAGGAGATAAAATGCAAACCTAGGATTGCAAATTCATGAACTCATCAGTTTTTCTGATCATTTTTCTACTAATAGTTTTCCAATAACCAACTAGAATCATTCACTCTAGATTAGGCAGAGGACAAAAAGAAATATAAGAGAGCAGGGACCATAAGATTTTAGAGCTGGAAGGAATTGTAAAAACCCGTGTTTCTTCATCTGTAATTCAATTCCACTATATTTTTATAGATGTGGAGCCTATGCCCACTGAAGTAAAACATCACTTTCCCAAGGTCACACAACCAGTTAGTGGCAAAACTGGCACTAAACCCCATGACCTCCTGACCCAATGTTTTCTCCACCCCACCCATGACACTGCCACAGTCCCTGCCCTCAAGGATCTAAGCTTCAAGTTCAGCAGACAAGATATATATAAAAATATAGCTAACTATACAAAGCAGGACATCCTGTCCCTGATGGTATTTTTGTCCAGAATTCAATCAATCAGCAAGGATTTATTAAATGACTACTATATGCCAGGCACTATGGAAGGTAAAATTGCAAGGAAGGAGAGACTCCTTATAGACTGACATGTTCAAAGAGGACTTCATGAAGCTGGAGTTTGAATAAGGATCCATTTGGATAGGCACATAATAAACACAAAAGCATGTCTCAGCTAACAGGAAAGAGAATAACGAGCAAAGGCTTAGAGATGGAGAAAAGCAAGATTGGGTTGGGGGGTGGGTGGAGAAGAATGGGAAAACCCACTAATTCACCAGCACATATTACTTTATTTCATTAGTAAAAAGTAGAGTCTGAGGAAATGGGATTTGGGACAAGTATATTTTGTTGAGTAGATGGGCAAAGAGAATGAATAGTTGCATCCAAGGATGGACCAGGATGGGCAACATGGGAAGATGGTCCTGGCTAGCCAAGGGACCACATGAAGGCCTGGACTTCTGAAGGTAGGTGTTAAGGACAGGGACTTCAAGAGGAAGGAAGAAGCTGATGAAAGAGAAAGGAGAAGAAAAGAGCTCTCTTCTCAGTTTTGGTGCAAGGCAGACCTTAGGGCAGAGACTCAAAGAATATAAAGACTGAGAACCTGTAGGCCTCCCTAAAGGAATTCCTCCCACCCTGCTCTCTTCCTTCATCTACTTTCATTAGAAGCTTGGCTAGGCTGACATTCACCAGATGGAGGAGGAGACAGACTCCCAGGCAGTAACAACACAAGCAGCCTATTTAATTAGCCTCATTACAAATCGCTTCTCTTCTTTCTGCTCCTGGGGTGATCACAAACTGTGAGAGACAGATCACAACTCTTCCATCTCCAACGCCCACCAGTTAGTGTATGTGACGGCAGGAAGGACCTCAAGGAAAGGTCATCTTTTGCTGAGCAAGCACCTCCCCTCCTCCTGTCCATCTATCCCCCACCAATTTCCAGGCAGCGCCACACCCAAGCCATCCCAGAAAGACTATGACCCATCTTATTTTTTTTTTCAAATTTCACTGGTGACAGAGATTCCAGGAACTCCCTTGTCAATGCAATACAGTGTCTCTGCATCTTTATCATCAGGAAGTTCTTCCAAATATCCAGTCTAAATCTTGTCTTTCTATAATAAGACCAACAAAACACCTCTTGTTCTGAAAATGGAGGACAATTGCCCAACATTTATCTATAGTAACCACATTGCCTTCCCTACAAAAATCCCTGAATAACTCAAGGTCTCCAAGTCCAAACCGATGATTTATTTATTTCAAGCAAAAGTCAACTCCTGGAAGTGGAAAACAGGACGGTCTGCTGAAATTCATTTTAACATGTATCTGTTCGTAGTTCTGAACACACACACACACACACACACACACACACACACTCAAGGCCAAATTTCCCTGATTCTATCCTCGCTCCCATCTCATTTGCATTGAAAGCAATGGGATGAAAGCTTCATCCCATCACCCTCAAAGCAGGTGTCGGAAGCAATGAATAGGATCATGCTGTTTCCACATTGCCCAGTTTCAGAAGTGTGCCATTTTCAATCTGCTTTTGCGATGAGGTGGCCAATTTTGCTAAAAACATCGGGGACTGCAGGCAATCTTTTATCTTTCTCTTGAAAGAATTTGTGGAACAGTGTTTATGAGAAAAAAAATAGTACAAATGAACTCCAAACTGACAATTGTCTATAACATTGCATCTTAGGCACTCACAAAGGTTAAGTGACTTGCCCATAGGTTTGAATCCCACCTCTGACCCGTGTTTCCTCATCTGTAATTCAATTCCACTATATGAACATCTATTAAGTGCTAGCTAGCTACAAGGCACAGTTGTAGGTGCTGGAAATATGGATACAAAAACCAAGCAGCTCTTTCCCTCAGGGAGCTTATTGGCTATATGGGGAATACAGTGTACATAAGTAGATACAAAGTATGCATGAAGTTCTACAAAATAGTTGAGGGAGAGAAAAGGAGACAGAGACAGAGAGACACAGCGAAGAGACAGAGAAGGAATAGGACAGGTCCCAATGGTATTCGAGCTGTACTTTGAAGCAAGCTAGGAATTCTCTAAGTCAGAGGCCAGGAGTGAGTGAGTGCATTCCAGACAAGAGGTCAATTTGTGAAAAGGCACCAGGGAAGACTATAAAAAGTTATCTAGAAAGGAGTGAAGGAAACAAGCACTTACTAAGTGCCTGCTATGTGCTAGGCTTTTAAAAAATATTGTCTCATGTAATCCTCACAGTAGTGCTAGAAGGCAGATGAGATTATTATCTTCATTTCACAGTCAAGAAAACTGAGGCAGACAGAGGTTATGTAACTTGCCTAGGGTCACACAGCTAGTAAATATCTGAGGTCAAATTTGAACTCAGGTCTTCCTGACTCCAGACCCAGCACTCTATCTACTGCACCATCTAATTATAGAAGGAACAGCAAGTAGACAAGTTTGATTGGGCCAAAGACTATAAGAAGTGCCTCAGTTTCCTTCATTTATAAAATGGGAATAATATAATATCTGGAGTATCTATCTCACAGAGTCGCTGTGAGGATCAAGAGTGATATCTACAAAATGTTTTGCAAATGTTAAAGCGCCGTATAAATGTCATTTGTAATCTCAATGACTAGTAATACATTGCGTTATAACTTTGTCATTTTATGATTTTCAAAACATCTGTGTATGTGTATCATATCATTCCATCCTCACAACAACCTGAGAGGTAGATAAAGCAAATACCATTATGCCCATCTTACAGATGAGTGAATTCGGTCTTAGAATGGTTAAGTAATTAATCAAGTTATACAGTTAATTCACCAGGTTAGATTTGACACCTGGTCTAGTGCTCCAGATAGTCTTCCTTCATTCTGTCCTCCCTTTCTTCCTTCTTCTTTCCTTCCTTTGTTTTGAAGGAATCTAGGGAAATTAACAAGTAAGAAGCAGCGATGAGGAGGGAGAACATTGCAGGACGCCATCTGCTGTGTAGGAATTACTAGCGGGACAATATAGCTGGGTCTAGACTCTAGAATGTATGGAGGGGAGCAAAATGTAAGACCATTGGAAATCTAAGAAGAGGGCCGATGATAAAAAAGCTTTAACTGCCAAATAGAGTACTTTATATTTGGTAAAGGAGATGATAAGGAGCCACTGGAGTTTATGGAGTAATGGGCCGACATGGTTAGACCAACACCTTAGAAGATTACTTTGGCAGCTATGTATGTACAGGATGGGTTGAGTGGGGAGAGGTTTGAGGCAGGGAGACCTATGAGAAGGCTTTTGTAATAGTGTCGAGAGTTGTTGAGGGCCTGAACTAGGTTTGTGGATGAAGGAATGGAGACAAGGGGGCATAGAGAGATACTGTGAAGGCAAAAAGGACTAGAAGAGGAGACTAGAAGCAGAGAGACCAATAAACAAGCTATTGCAATGACCAAAGTGAAAGGTAAAGAGCCAAACCATGTTTGGGTTGGACGCTAGGGGTCAGAGAAATAGGCTTCCCAAATCCATTTTACAACAGCAGAAAAGATTGAAGTTTGCAGTAGATATTGTTCAATAAATACTTAGTCCACCAAGCTGTTTTCTTTTTTCCTTGTATTTCCTATTCTTCCATCCAAAAGGAACAAAGGATTCATTTACCCAATGCATCACCCCTCTGGCCTCCTCGAAAAAAATACTTATGTGCTTAGAGTATTAAGTTTTTGAAAAAATCAGTTCTATTGCTATATTGTCTTTACATCACCTACATTCCCTAATGTATCCCTTCTCTCTCTCCTTCCCAAAAAGACATCTCTTAAAACAAAGAATTTTTAAAAGAGAAAAAAAAAACCGCAGCTCAATAACACTGACACATCTATACTCTCTCACCTCTACAAAGAAGGAGGTTTCTCTGCTTTCACAGAGCTTTTCATTGGGGCCAAGTGTGGTTATTATTTTAGTATTTAATTAAATGTAATAAATTCAGTGTTTGCATGGGGAAGGGTGAGGAAGATAACAGTTTCTATTGTTAGAAGGTAGAGCCTTTCCAAAGCATCAATCTTCACTTATACAGCAATTCCAGGAACTTGATCTGCCTATCTGGGATGCTTCCTACTGGAACCAAATTAGAGCTGCTTTTTGAACAAACCCACCATGAGAATTCACTTAGGATCATCAAGGTTGGCTCTGAGGCCTGGTTATTTAATAAGAGCTCTAATCTCTAGAGTACATTAAGGTTTACAAAGTACTTTTCTCACACCGTTGTGAACAGTGTAAATAGTCTTGTTCAGTCATTTCAGTCATGTCCAACTTTGTGACCCCATTTGAGGTTTTCCGGAGTGGTTTGCCATTTCCTCTCCAGCTCATTTTAAGGATGAGTTAACTGAGGCAAACAGGATTAAGCAACCTACCCAGGGTCACACAGTCATTAAGAGTCTAAGGTCAAATTTGAACTCCAGTCCTACTGACTCTAGGCTCAGCGTTCCTTCCACTGCACCACCTACCTGGCTCAGAGCAAGTATTACTATGTTCACTTTACAGGTGAATATTCAGAGTTTCAGAGATTGTCTTGCCTGGGATCTCAAAGCAAGTGTCTGAGGCCGACAGGCCTCCTGACTCCAATTCCAGTGTTTCTTCTTTTCTATCCTCACACACTAGGGTTTTTCACAGGTTGTCCTTGTGGGTGGTTTTTAAAAAAAGTTTTGTTGATGCTTTAAAAGACATTGCTATCACTTCCCAATAACCCATCTCAGCCAGTTTGTCAGTCACTATGCATTTATTAGGAGCCTACTATGTGCCAGGCACGGTGTTAAGCACTGGGGATTTAAAGAAAGGCAAAAAGATAAGTCTCTGCTCTCAATGAACTCAGTAATGGGAGTGACAACATGCAAACAACTAGGTGCAAATAAGAGAAATGCAGGATAAACTGGAAATAACCATGGAGGGAAGACATCGGAATTAAGGATTGGGAAAAGCTCCTCGTAGGTGAGATTTTAGCTGGGATTCGAAGGAAGACAGGAGGCAGAGATGAAGAGAGCATTCCAGGCCTGGGGGACAGTCAGGGAAAACACTCTGAGTCTGGAGATGGAGTGTCTTATTCCAAGAACAGCGAGGAGGCCAGGGTCACTGATTGCAGAGTATGTGGGGGTGAGTGGGGGGAGCTAAGAGGTCAGAAGACTAGAAGGGTGGGAGGGAGCTAGCTTGTGAAGGACTTTCTATTGCTTCTGCTTACTCCATTCTGTATCACTTTTTATGAGTCTTCCCAAGTTTCTCTGAAATCTTCATAATCATCATCTCTTATACATTTCCTCACATCCATAATCCACAATCTGTCCACTCATTCCCCAAGTGATGGGCACCCACTTTGTTTCCAGTTACAGCCTCCAGTTAAATTTATCAGGAGTTAGTGTGGCATAGTGGAAAGATTACTGTAGTTGGAATCAGAGGGCCAGAGTCTGAACTCAAGCAATAAGCATTTATTCGGGCAGCTAAGTGGGATGGTGGAGTGCTGACTGGAGTCAAGAAGTCCCGAGTTCATATCCTGCCAAAGACACTTACTACAGTTGTGTAACCCTGAAGTTAGTTTCCTGATGTCATGGTCCTCTTTGAGAATGAAAGACAAACAGCAAAAATATTATCCTGCCTGCATGTTGATATAGTGTCACTTCCATTAAAACATGGCTTCCACTTTCAAAATGCCTCGGTAAAGGCCAGTTTAACAGTGTAGGGGGACTTTATGAATGCCTTGCATATGTCTTAAGCAATTCAACAACAGTAGGTAACAGTCTTTCCAGTTATATAATTTTCTTGTTCAGTTATTTCAGGTGTGTTTGACTCTTCATGACCCCATTTGGCAAAAATGGTGGAGCAGTTTGCCATTTCCTTCTCCAGCTCATTTTACAGATGACGAAACTGAAGCAACCAGGGCTAAGTGACACGCCCAGTTAGCATCTAACACCAAATTTGAACTCAGGTCTTCCTGACTCCAGGGCGAGCACTCTATCCACTGCACCACCCAGCTGCCATTAAGTAATACAGAGGTGTTGAACAGTCTCTGGGCCTCATGAAGTCTACAACATTCCCCATTGAGACCTAAACCAGACTAAAATGTAGTTCCTGATTTTAATATGTTGAAGTATTAATATATATATATATACATAATTATATATATGTAAACGTGTGGTTTTCTAACATGCAGTCCTGCAATGGCCCTTATGTACAGTTTAATGTCCCGTTTCTGTTTGACACCACTGAGGTAATACTTAGTTTTTTAATGTTCTTCTCCATGGCCCCACTGTCTTGAAGTGTTACGTGTACAGAGTATTTCGTAATATCTCAAGACATGTTTGTCAGAACAAAGGTCCCTTTGGATTTGTAGTCTAAGGCTTATCTCTAATCTATTCTAAATTGTCAGGCAGGAGCTATATACATTCAATTCTTAAAGGTTTTTCTTCCCCAATGGAGAGTTAATGGTAATCTATTACTATGCGGTAAATGAAAATAACTGTGTATACAAGGAAGAGTAGAAAAGAAGGCCAAATCATCCCATGGATGTAATTTGCTTCCTAAAGTTTAAAAAGAAAAAAACTTAACACCAAGAATTATCCAGACATGAAATGGATAATTTCAGGAGTTAATGAGTACCATCTTAGCAGAGGTCACATGGAGGCTGGATGACCACTCACTGGATATGATATAGCGGGGATTCCTTTTCGGGTATAGGTTAGATGAAATCGCTCTTAAGGCCCTTTTTCAACTCTGAGATTCTGTGGAAGTTTTTCATATTACCTTCACTTTAAATGAAATTTTCCTCCTAAATACTAATGCTTCATTTATTCTGTCATTAGGATTCACATAAGTTGAACTTTCCAGATATAAATGAAGCTCTTTTTTTGGTAATTATTAAAACCTATTTTAACATGTTGTATGCACATGGTCTAAAATATACCATCTGAAGAAACAGACCTAAATAACTAGAGAAACATTCATTACTCATGGGTAGGTTCAGCCAATATAACAAAAATGGCAACACTGTCTAATTTACTTATTTAGTACTGTACCAAATTACCAAAGGAACATTTTAAAGCACTAGAAAAAAATGGCAATGAAATACATAGAGAGAAACAAATGTCAAGGCTCACAAGGGTAATAATGAAAAAAACGGGAAAGGGGGCCTATCAGTAGTAAACCTCAAACTGTACCATGAAGCAGTAATTATTTTTTAAACCAGTTAAAAAATGAGATGTTAGGGGCAGGTAGGTGGGCGCAGTGAGTGGGGCACCGGCCCTAGAGTCAGGAGGACCTGAGTTCAAATGCAGCCTCAGACACTTGACACGCTTACTAGCTGTGTGACCTTGGAGAAGTCACTTAACCCCAATTGCACTGCCTTCCTCCCTCCAAAAAATTTTTTTTAAATGACAAGTTAATCAGTAAAACAGATTAGGTATACAACATACAGAAGCATAGTATTTGATAGACCCAAAGACCTCCTAGTTACTGGGAATAGGACTCATTATTTGGCAAAAACTGCAAAGAAAAATGTACTGGTAGAAGTTTAGACCAACACCTTATACTATACATCAAGATATGCTCCTAATGGATATATGACATAGATACAAAAGGTCCAATCATAAAGAAAGAAATTACTTTTTGGATTTATGGAGAGAGGGAAAGAATTCAAAACTAAACAAGTGACAGAGATCACACAAATAAATAAATTTGATTTTACAAAATTTAAAGTTTCTGAGCAAATTTAATGAAGCTAAAATTAGAAGGGAAAGTTAAATGGGAAAAGCAGCAAGTTTTTGTAATAAAGCTCATAACCAACATGTATCAGCAAGTGATTCAAATTTATAAGACTAAGAACCACTTCCCTGCTGGTAAGTGATCAAAGGATATAAGCAGGTAGTTTTTGAGGGAAAAAAATCTGAGTTATCACAATTGTATGGATTCACTAGTAATCAAGAGAAATACAAGTTAGAAACGACTAACAAAAAGGAAAATGACAAATGTTGGAGAGGCTTTGGGAAAATAGGTACCAAAGTGAAGCTGGGAATTGGTCCAGCAATCCTGGAAATTTAGAGCTATGCCTCCCAAATCACTAAATTTTGTCATAGTTATACCAGTACTAAGCTTACACTCCCTAATGAAATAAATATTTAAAAAAAGGGAAAAGGCTTCAGAGCATAAAAATATTTATTGTAGATCTTTTCATAGTAGTCAGAAAATGGAACCTAAAGGAGTGTCCTTCCTTTGGGGAACAGCTAAACGAATTGTGGTATATTAATATAATGGAATATTAGTGTTATAAGACATAATGAAATGGACAGTTTAAGAGGAAACTAGTAAGAGCTCTTTGAACTGATATAACTCTACTGAGCAGATTCAGAATTAAGTTGTATGTTATAGTGAGAAATAACGGAAAATCAAGCGATAAGCTTTATTCTTCAGTGTCATTTTTTAAAAATTTGTTCAATAGGGGGTGCTAAATATGGATTAATAAGGCAAAGGGGGAGGCATACACGGGGAGATAAGGGTGACGTAAAAAAAATTAAATACCAAAAAAAGGATAAAATGCACCACTTATTTCTCCATCTTTTTAAAGGATACTTAACATAATTTAAATTCTTCTTGACTTTGGGTTATTATTTTAAGTATCAGTTATCATTACATTATGTTGCAATGCAGTGATTCTCTCATGGATATTGAGGTATATGTAGCTATTGAGTCTGCATACTGATTTTCCCCAGATACTGTTTTTGGTTTTTTCTGTCTCCCAGGTTGGGCTGTCATCACTTCTTGGCACTCAGAGAAAAAAACAAACTGTTTAATATGGCCTCAATGGGAAACAAGGTATAAATCTTGTTTGGAATTGCATACAAAGTGAAAAAGCAAACTGGAAAATCCTCAAGCTCTTGTTTTGAGCTGTGTGAAGCCCACAAGTTCTTGAGCATGAATTTTGTGACACAAATTTTGGCTCTTTAGGGGCTTTTTGCTTCTTTGCTTTTATGCTAGTGTTCTGGATAGCTAAGGTTGCTGGGTAAATGATGTTCCAAAAGGTCATTGTTGCTGTATGTGTTCTAATTACCATTGCCAGTCCACAAAAGTAAATGGATTCCAAGAAGTCAAAAAAGGCCTCAATTTCTAAGTAGCCAAGACTATATAATATATAATGAACTATTTTATGTGATCATGAGAAATGTGTTACACTATTAACAACCTAGTCAACAGAAACTTATCGCTCCTGACTGCTGTGGAACAGGAAGGCTCTGTTCTCTAATGGATAAGTACAATGTATATCGCACACTTGAGCCAGGGTGGACCTGCTGCCAGACTAGGCCTTGCTCATAGACATTTTTGTGGGTTTTCTTTTTCAAAAAATTATCTTAACCAATCACAGAACCCCAGGAAGATTGGATAAAATCTAAAATTATGATCCAACATGGTAACTTCAATTTTAACTGCTAGGGAAAGAAAAATGGATTTTTCTTAGTTTGTTGGGAAAACAATTTATTAAAGGGCACAGAAGAATAATCATGCTTTTAAAAAGTATTCAGTACATTTTTTTCTTTCAGTTCTGCTGATTTCAACAGGATGAGGCCTATTATTATTGCAATAGCCTATTTCAGGGGAGATAAAGGATTAAAGGACAAGTTGACTCCCATGGATCACTCCTGCTGGTCTTTATCAAATTGGGAACTAACTCAAGGAAAGTAACCTCACAGGTGTGCAATATGCCACTGGTTTAACTTTGATATGGAGGGCAGATTACATATCATAGAAGGGTAAGGCAGACCTTAAGGAAATGTCTACGTTCTGTTTAAAGTCACACCATAGGACAAAGACAAAAGAATAGCTTGCATCCTTTCTTGCCAGAAAGAGATTGCCAGAGGCCATTATCCACCGTTTTAAATTGTCAGTTACAGAATATATTTAAAAAGCTATATTTTTTATGGGCTTATGCTTGGTTTTTTCCCTTGGAGTGCTGTTTTTCATTAACATCAAAATTTTGTTTTCCTTCATGATATACTTATTTCAAACAAATACCACGCGGAGACAGTATTTTCCCCCACCAATGCTCCAGTCTCATAAAAGGCCCACTTAATACTTTAAGTGATACAGATCCTTATTCTTTTATGGTGATTACCGTGACACAGGAATATAAACTGGATAGATTCAAATCTGAGAATCAACACAAGAAAACAGCAATGTTTACTGATGAACCATTTATTTGGACAAGACAAAAAAAAATCTGCACACTGTTTTCTTTTATATAGAAAGTGAAACATTTCAAATATATTAGTTTTTTTTTTTCAATAGAATCCATTTCAGTCCAGTCTCAGGAATGGCTTCTCTTTTTAGGATTCACGTTTCAGTAACACATATGCACCCATTACAGCCAAAAGAGCATACTGTAAAGAAACAAATGGAAATTATAGTGCTTGCTTCACAGTCTGGAAATAATTTCAGAGCCCATAAATATATTCAGAAAAACTCTGTTCAATAATGGAGTAAATGACCACCTCTTCCACCATGTTTTATTCCCCAAATTAGGCATTAGATGTCATACATATTAAGGTAAAAGACCTATAAACATGTAGCAGGAATAAGAATCTAAATAACCAGTGCTTAAAGACTAGCTGTAAATAAACCCCTTGTTTTTGAATAAGTGTCTGTCTGCTTTTTAACAGATCATTTCATAATACGCTGTGAACCAAAAAAAAGAAAAAAATTCCAGATGATAATTTCCCTCCACAACTATCAAATGGTTTGCAAATGAAGTTAACTGTTAGGTGTTCATTTCTCTAAAATTGTATCTTTCAGTCATACGAATTATACAATTGACTAATGTTCCCTCCCAAAATGTTCCTACCTTGAATTTTGGATAATCATTCATGATTATGGTAACCATCCCAACATACGGCAAAAACCTAAGTTGAAAAATAAAAACAATAAAATTATTCACAGAATGTGGGCCCTAGATTCAGATTTAGGTGACAAATATTTCTTAGACAGTATTACTGAATATGATGGCAACGATGACAAAGATTGCACAGGTATAGATAAAGAACTAAGTCTCTGAAGGGAGGTTACTGGGTTAAAAAAACAAAAACAAAACCTTGCTTCAAAAATCAAAGCCAATTTTTAAATGAATATTTGAACTTGAACTAACAATTTTCTCATCCTCAATGGCTACATTTGCTACCACAAAATGGATACACACAATTTACTTACTGCATAAATCAAGAAGGAAATTTTTACAAATTCCATTTGCAATATCTTTAATAGAGAATTAAAGTTAACTGTTCTACAGAAATACTGCTGTCGGTAAAGCATCTGAGGCAGACAAAAAATAAATACTGAAAAAAACCACTTTATTGGTTTAACTGACAAACACTTGGCACTTTAAATGGGCTTGTCAGATGATGCTATAAAAGTTCACAGATCAAGAATTACCAATATAAGATCTGAGAGAAAAGATTAAATTTAAATTAAAAAAAAAGAAGAAATAAGATCTGAGAGAAAGTTTGAAATCAAACTAACCAATGACTATGTTGACAATTCAAAAAGGGATAAAAAAACTCATGTTCTCATGAAATTCTTCTTTTATTTATTCAGAAAGCATTTAAGTTCCTCTGTACCTAGGACCCTGCTAGGTACTGCTAGGATACAATGAAAAAAACTTCTGGGAATGGGGATAAGAGGGATAAATAGAAAATATACAAGTAAATATAAAGTAGTTAGGGAGAGAGGGGGAGAAGGAACTAGCAAATGTCAATATTCTTGAGAAATCACCCAACTCTCAATCATTTGGACAAAATGGGGAACAAGATTAAGTTTCAGTTAAGCTAACAGTCCAACTGGAGGTTCTAGCACAGGTGGAGATGGCAGTGCAAAGGCTGTTAAAATCGGAAGGGTTGGAAACCCTCAGTCACCAGCACCTGTACTATGAGATATCTTTTGTGTACAACATCTGGCCCTTGTTTGTTGCCTTGGATTCTACAAACACCAGCTTACCCTGAGGCTTCTCACAGACAGACTGCTCTGTGGACTCTGACTACAGCTTTCCCTTAACCCCATGAAAACTACACTTCTTTTTGTATTCAAATGTGTCAGTGGAGCTTCTAAAAACAGGCAAAAGAGAGTCCCACATATTCTCCTTGTGCATCCTCCAGCACAAGTGTTAGTGGATAGTGAAGCAGTCAA
Source organism: Phalanger gymnotis (assembly GCA_028646595.1). Classification (NCBI taxonomy): domain Eukaryota; kingdom Metazoa; phylum Chordata; class Mammalia; order Diprotodontia; family Phalangeridae; genus Phalanger; species Phalanger gymnotis. The sequence continues at coordinate 320,565,407 of CM053622.1, read as the reverse complement.
AAAAATCAATGGGAAAAATAAGCCTCAATTGAATAACCAATTCCTGGAAAAATGGTCTGACAACTGAGGGGAAACAGAGGCATTGCAGATGAAATCACAAAACAATTATTACACAGAAAATAATCACTTGCTTGTTTCAACTGAGTAAAAATTGGCCATAATCTATAGAAGGGAGAATTTTAATACACAATTAAGTAAGAATTTTCAGAAAGAAAGACTGAAGCACAGAAAGCCTGCCAAAGGAGGCAAATGAAAGAGTTATCTCTGGAGGTCTTTTAGTCTAGGATATATTCTCTGCTGGCTGAGATGGCTAAAATGTGGTCTTGCTTGAAACAGAAGGACCGAGTAGATGACATTCAGGTCCATCCGAGTCTCTTCGAATACCTTGTAATTAATTTGTCTGCTTCCTTAATAAAGTACAAATTGCTTGGGGAAAAAAATTTTTTTTTTTGGACTGGAACTGTGATTTCATTGGCATCTTAGATAATTCTCAGTGAGGAATTTCCTCCCCCATTGCAGACTAGCATGTGTGTAGCTTAGACTCTTGAAGAGTTAATGCCCGAGGCACTGAGTGGGTTAAGTGATTTGCCCAGGATCATACAGTTAGCATGTGTCAGGGTGGAACTTGAATCTCGGGCTCCCTGACTCTGAAGTCACCTCTGTGTCCACTTCACCCCATGCCTTTCTGAAAATGAGAATTTTAAAAAAGAATAAAGAAAATTCAGTAATCTGCCTTCAAGTAAAAGAGTATTGCCTAGTTCCCTTTTCCCCTAAAGTAACATGCTGAAATTTCCCCCTAAAATCATGACAAATTGCTATAAACACCAAGAATGAATAACCTCTGGAGTGCAAGTATATCTCTGAAAAAGAATTCAACCCGTGGCACAGAAAATCGATTTGGGTTTGGTTTAGCATCAGTCCCTAGAAAGTTCTGATAAGTTTTATTTTGTTATTATGGCACAAAACTGGATCATCTGTTATACTCAAAAATTCAATCTCACCGTGGCCAAATCATTTTCTGCGTCACTGAAACCACAAAGTATAAAAACAAATTCCTTACCCTCTTGCTCTTCCTACAACATCCTTTTTTTCTAGCCAGTTTTGACCTTCTTTGTACAAACCTCTATCATCGACTTCATTATTATCTCCTTTAGTCAGAAATTTAACATTTCCATTGTCTCTGAAAGGTAAAAGGACATCAACTTGTAAATAAGTTTCAGTATGATTAAGAACAAGTTCAGATATACACTAAAGTCATTTCCTAGGATGATCTAAAAGCATTGGTACAGTGATCATAAGGAAAATTTTGAATGGTCCACAGGAGACATACCTATTTATTGGTACCCCAATTGTATGCAAAACTTTAAAAAAAAAAATTAACCTGTCCTAAATACTGCTTACATCTAACAGTGCTCAATAGTTTACTTTCTTCACAGCCCTATGAAATGATACAAATATTTTTTTTATTTTACAGATGAATAAAACTGAGTCCTAGGAGGTTATGACTTGCCCAAAGTCAACCAGTTAATAAAGTATCACATCCAGTACTCAAACTCGGGTCATCTGACCTCAACTGCATTCAAGCTTCCTCCCAGGCAAGATTCATCTGAAAATATGGCACAGGCAAGTTCTGAAATACATCAAGAATCTTTAACAACAAAAAAATTACGGCTTAGAAAAAAAAAAGTCTCTTAAAGAAATGATGAACTATCTGTATACCAAGCAATCAAGAACTACTACTAGTTAAAACTCACTGATACTATATTTTGCAATAAGGAAAATGATGCTACCAAATATGCTCAACCTGCTTTCAAATCTAAATGAAGTTCCATGAATTCCTTATGCTATTAGTCAAACATATGCATACAGCCTTGTGAAGCTGAGCACTGTAAGAGATCAGGCTGACAGCATGCTTAAATCTCAGAAAATGGTTAGTGATTCCTACACTAACAACTTAAAATTCAAATCAGTCAGCATTAGACACCGATTTAACATTATGTGTAGGCCTTTAAGCACTTCTCCCCACTTCCACACAGCCCTCCATGTACTACTTGCTTATTCCTCTGATAAGAGACCAGTAATTACATAAGGCTCAACTTGAAGTAGAAGCCAGTTGACAGTTTGGTAGAGTCTTTAAATACCTAAGTAATCCTAAACAACAGAAGAGCGATGTGGTTCAGAAGAAAGCCTCTAAGCAAATAAAGAACAAGAAAACTATTACATTTTAAGTATCACATTAATGTGAAAATCTACTCTGCCAAACTTTGGGCATACATCTTCTGACAAGTAAAACAAATCTGAGCACTGAGTTTCTTTTCAATCCTCCTCTTTCACTTGACATTGTATAATGTGTTACTTCCCTCACCACAGAATATAGTAGGGTAAAAACCAGGATGCTGGTAGAGAGGTAACAACTAGTGCCACTGAACCAGTATGTTCAGAGATGGGACCAATTCTTAAACATTCTAAAAAGACACTGAGATAGTCTAGACACAAAAACACAAAATTGCCAAATTAAATAGCTATAAAGGTCTTTTAAAAAATAAAACAAATGAAAAAATGCACAACCATGATTAGATAATATTAAAATCCCTCTAAGAATGTGAAACTACGTGGAATAGCAACAAATTGAACTGAACTATTGGAGCCTACATTGTAAAAAGAAACCAAAAGAAAAAAACCACAGAGAGCGCTCTAGCACATGAACATAAATTACTGGAAATTATTATTACTTCAATTGTGAACAATTTTTCACCTTCCAATAATTCAAAGACAAAACAAAAATTATTATAAAAAACAATTAAGGCTATTAGCAGATAAAAACTGAGCAAATTTCTTTCTTTAGTAAATGAAAAAGTTTTTAGCAAACATTTCACATAACTACAAATGGAGGTTTAGAATAGATCAGTCTTTTTAAGAAGCAGTCACAGAGTAGAAGCATTATGAACAGTTCAAGATACTTGGGACTAATTGGTAGATTGGAAACCTAAAACTTGAAATTTATATGTATATGTAAAGATTTACTTCATCGTCTTCACAATATGCTGGATTTGTGCTTAATCATACAGTTCTTAAGAAGCAAATTAAAATCATCCATTTTGCTACAGAAAAATCAACAATCAAAATAGGTAAAGCGTCATTGTTAGTGAGAAATGAGACCTCTAATTAGAAATTAACATGTGAACTGGAAATCAATGCTCCCAATTCTTAAAAAACCATTTCTATATTATCAGAGGTATTTAAAGGGAAAGCAGGTCTATTTGCTGTAGAACATCAGAATTTCAAAATAAGGCAACTCCAGTTACATGAGTAAACAGGGGCTCAAAGCAAGAGAATGAGCTAGGTATGTGAAGAGGTATTTTATTTCAGGGACACTTCATACTGTATTGATCATTCAAGAAGCATTTATTAATCATCTACTATGCGCGGGCACTGTGTTTGGTACTGGGGATACAAAGACACAAATGAAACAGTCCCTGAGCAAGCAAATTAAATTGATTATTTCTCCATGAAATGTTAAAAGAATAAGTCTTCTGCACAAGGTGATCATTTCTTTGAGTGTTTAGGAAATAACTTTTGACATCAAAACAAGATTCATTTTGCAAAGGGATATAACATTCCCCTAAGAAGTGTGTATGTATGTATGCATGTATATATATACAGGCAGATAGATGATACAGATACACACACACATAGAGACAGATGCACACATTCCTAATACTAAATATTGTATTAATGTGCTACTTCCCTCATCAAAAAACACAACAGAGTAAAAGGAAGGATGCTGAGAAAAGGTAACAACTAGTGGCATAAAACCAGTATGTTGGGAGAGAAGTTCTACAAAGGGAACCAGTGCTAAACATTCTAAAAAGACAATGAGCTGTCTTAATATATATTCATATCATGTATGAAATAATATATATCCATAAAACTTTATATTTGCACATCACTTAATAGTTTCCAAAGTGCTTTTTCATGAATAATCTCATTTAATTCTCCCAACAATACTCGGTCTTAAAGATGAGGAAACAGGTTGACAAAGGCTACAGTGACTTGCCCACAGTCAAGGAGTCAGGATCTGGGAGCAGGGGCAGGGTCACAAACCAGGTCTTTTGATTCCCAGTCTAGCTGTCTTTTCACTGCACTTTGCTGCCTCTCCAGTTATGAACCAAGAAATAAGGAAACACAAAAACAGAATTAAAATTTTCATTACTTTTCGTGAACCTTGATGACTCTGTGAACTATAGGAATATCTCTTCCTTCGACTTTAAAAACAACTATTTCACCAGCTCTAATAGGATCTTCTCGGAAATTTGTTAAAAACAGAAGGTCTCCTCTATGAAATGCTGGTTCCATACTGCCACTAAAAAGAAACACAAAATAAACCCAAGGTTTACATTATGATCTAAAAACGAATAACATTTAAATCTATGCAAAATAATACAAACATGCCAATTTCGGTTGAAATTACTTTCAAACACAGCCATGTATAATCTACACAATGCTACCAAGTATATATTTCCATTCATTAAAAGGTATACCCCTCCAACACCTCCCAAAAAGTGATACAGTATAAAGTTAAACATAAAAAAGAACTCTTCAACTTGAATACAGAAAAGGTCATTGGTACTTCCTGCTCTGATGAACTGAAGATAAGCCTTGTTTTAGACAGTATCTCCTCCTTCACTCCTAGGACAATAGAAGCCCTGTGGCAGAGCAAGTTCAAGAATACAGACTTCTGAATCTTTATGGTAAAGCCTCCCATTTTTAGCTTTAAAAACCTCGTCTCTTTTGAGTAGATTCTATTTCATTTAGAATCAGAATGTTATAGCAGGATGGGGTCATTCCCTTCACTTAATGGATGAGAAAGTAGATACAATCAACAAATTAATAAACAGCAAGTACCAACTATGTGCCAGGCATTGCACTAGAGGATGAGGTTATCAAGACAAAAAACGAAAACAGTTCTTTCCCTCAAATAGCCCAGACAGGTTGACTTGTTCAAGGTCAAATATTAGCTCAGCTGAAACTAGAAACCAAGTTTCCTAACTCACAAGTCTACAGTTCTTGCTAACACCAAGCCCCAAAGGGGCAAATTTTCCAAAAGTCCAATTAATTTTGAAAGTGAAAGTTGAAGCTACTATGTGACATTCTCTCCTTCTAAATTCCAGTCTTTGTTAGGTAGGGCTGGAATAACCAAAATATAATTGGGTTTTATTATAATATATCAACTGGAAATTATTACAAAATCCTGGAGTCATAACTCATTAAATTTATCTATAATTTGTACCCTAAGATTCCCCAACTGAAGTAAAATAATATATTTTGCTTAAACAGCTGACTTGAAAGGATCACCTTCTACACATAGCCTTTTTTGAGCCTTTCCCATTCCTGGTGTCCTCCCACCCAAAACTATCTTTTTATTTATGTATATATTTATTTTTATTTATTTAATATGTATTCTATATATACATTTATTTATGTACATATTGTCTCCCCTCAGGAGAACATTAGCTTCTTGAAGTCATTTTTGTTTGTGTATTCTCACCACCTAGCACAATGCCTGTATGTGCTTAATAAATGCTTGTTTACTGGCTATATTGAACTGAAGTAGAAGAGAGATTGGGAGGAAAAGTCTAGTGTAGAATTATAAAGGAAGGCCATAGAGTAGGGTCACTATTTTATAGCAGAGATCCCTGGGTGGTAATAATGAAAACTAACTCACACTATAGCAAACCATTCTGGTTTTTAGAAAACTATTCTGTTTTGAAGACTGCTTGTAGTAGCAATTAGATGTGAAGATCTTTCCCACCCATTAATAGGCCATGTGACCTGCTTATGTCACAGGAAACCTAAGGCACATGTGGTGGGAGGAGCTTCCTGACAGGAAAAGGAAGCTATGTCATAGGAAATCCTGAGAGAGAGAGAACAGTTATGGCTACTAATGGCCACCCTCACGATGGTTAGAGCGGAACAGGCCGACTTAGCTGTCCTGTGAGTTGGTCTTTACGAAGACCCCACCAGGGGGTCGGAGAGGTTTTGAGATGGCAAGGCTCCAGGCTGTGATATGGTGTTTTAAGTTCCTTGCTGTTATGATAAAGTGGACTGACTGGCTGTGGGAGCTGAACATTTGGTTATGGGATATGGTTCTCTGGTATATGAATAAATGTTATACTTCTACCATCTTTATGGAGAGTCTCTCATACCTTGCAATGCAGAACTACATAGGCATATTTAAGATTATCGTTGATTTTGCGTTTATTGCCTTACTATTTCACTGCCACAGACACTTTTTTATTGAACCTTACTCTTTTTCCCAGTACATTCCCTTCACATATTTATTCCCAGTACATTCCCTTCACATATTTATTGGGCATATAATGAATACAAACTCCTTTTTGTCAAAGAATTTATAATTTAGTTAGGAGATATATGTAAAAAGACAGCATTATATGCACTGAATCATTAAAGTGTCAAATGAATAACAAGGACAGTGAGTAAAATGGATAAAGGAAGGAGACATCGAGATAGAAAACGAGGCCCGGGCCAAGTCTTGATGAGTAGGTAGCTAGTACCAGATAACAATTCACATTTATATGTTCTTATACTGACAAAGTGTGTTCCTTACAATAAGCCTGTGCAGATGGAGAAATGGAGGCTCGGAAAGATTGAGTGACTTACCAAAGGTCATACAGTAGTTATTAAGTGGAAGAATTGGGACTCAAACCAGGTCAGGAACAAAGAGACCATGCCAGGTCAAGTGGGGGAACAGAGGAAACAAAGTCACGAAGGTAAAAATGAGTAAGGTTCTCCTGGGGGGCTGTGAGTAATTGGTAGAAACGAAATAAGTCATTTGTGAAGGGGAGGGAAGGAAAAAAGGCTAAAAAAATCTGCCTAAGTCGGAATAGTAGGTAGCCCTGAACACCACTCGATTCGGTTGGGACTTTTAAGTCATAAGTTAAGTTTTCTGAGCAGAATTCAAGGATTCTCTCCACCTGACACTTCCTAGGAGGGGAGAGAACAGCATGACTACAAGGAAATCCAGTAAAACCTTACCAATCACTTGGTATCCCTCATCAATCATTTTTCTTATATAAAATAGAAATGCTCAATGCAGTAATAGTTCCAGTATTTTAAAACATGAAATGTTTAAAGTTACCTAAGCTAGTGAAAGGTCAAATTATAAAGGCCCTGGAAAATATTTCCTCCCAAAATTTTTTAAAAGTGAAATTATGGATCTACCACATGAGATTGTTACAATTCTTTTTTTTTTTAATTTTTATTGTCTCTTTTATTATATTTTGTATTACAAAGTCTCCTTGGCACATATTCAAACACTTTCTGCATAACTGTCAATAAGCTGTTAGGAGCAGACCTCCTTAATGACATTCCATTATTCTATGAATTCCTCCTCACTCCCCCTTTCTGGTTAGGCACTGGTAGAAGCAAATAGCTAGGCCTTACACTATGACCCCAAGGTTAAAAGCCTTGGAAGCTTTCAAGTTTTTTTTTTTAAATTTATTTTTAATATGTTTAGTTATCAGCATTGATTTTCACATGCGTTTGAATTACAGATTTTCTCCCCATTTCCACCCCCCCC
>CM053622.1:320529040-320557307 GCA_028646595.1 Phalanger gymnotis | reverse complement strand
GGGGGTGGAAGTCGAACCGCAAACTCCGATCCCATCCCGCTGCTTTCCCCACTAACCTTTTGCTGTTTGTGGGTTGTGACGTCTGGTACATGCCACAGCTCAGTAATTCTGCGTGCTAGGGCACCCTCCGCTCCACTCCAGGTCCGCGGTCTGCTGCGCCGCGCCGTGCCGGCTCACGCACTGGGCTCTGCTTGGCTCAGCTCCGCTCCCCTTGGCTGGGGGCTGGGAGTTCTGTTTGGGACCGACCTTACCCCGAGACCATCCAGGCTGACCTGGGCTGGAGCCCTGCTGCCCCTTTGTGGGTTCTGTATTTCTAGAATTGGTTCAGAGCCATTTTTTCATAGGTTTTTGGAGGGACTTGGTGGGGAGCTCACGCCAGTTACTGCTTTCCAGTCGCCATCTTGGCTCCGCCCGATTGTTACAATTCTTGTACCACACAAACATTCTGTACAACTCTCCATTACAAGTGCTAGATGCGTTTTTGTCTCATGGCCCTGCCATTTTCACAAAAGGAAGCAGGCACAAACTGCTGATTAACTAACGCTCAACTTCTCTCGGTTTTCACTAAATACTACGTAACAGATACTGAATTCATTAATTTTGGGATTTTTTCCTTTTTTTCCTAAGATAGTATTTTGAAAATCAGTTGTGTACCTGCTGGACATTGTAGAGGAAATTAAATTTAGGAACCACAGTAACTTTCCTGTGTTTGACTATATTGTCAGTTTCGTCTGTTCAAGTTTGTCTCAAAGTGTCAAAAAAAAAAGTGTAAAAGCTCCAAACCAAAAATATTTAAAAGAAAATTCAATTAGGAAATTTGTAGCTATCATTTGAATACTTCAATCTGAGTATTTCTAAATATAACTTGGGAAATATAATTTCGTTAGAAAATCAAGTTATATATAACACAAGTTCTCACATGCTTGTGAGAAAAATACTTTCTAAACCTTGAAAGTATTATGTGAGTAAATATAAATTACTACATATTTATATTCCTAAACTAGCAAAGTGACTTTAGAACACTGATAGCATTTTTTAAAGTAATATATTCATAAAGTTGATAAAATTTGGAAAACTTTTTATTCAAATATTTATTTTTATACTACCATAAAACACAAAAGCATTAATAATATATTAAAGTGACTGAATAAAGAAATTATTATGGAAGACATACCTCAGAACCACCACAATAGGGCTTTCGCTCCCAGTGACAACTATCAAGCCTTTCCATATCATAAGAGCAGAAGATACAATCATGGCAAAGTTTAAAACCTGGTAATACAGCTGTGGAAAAAAGTAAAACAAAACAAAAAAAAGAATTCTCTTGAGGATATATTTGAGTTTTCCAAGTAAAATAAAAGAGACATATACGCTTATAATGAACTATTTCTGATTACACATTTAACAATAAGCTAAAGAACACGTAGAGGGAAGAGACTTCCTTGCTCCAAGAGGGCTCAGAGAGCAAAAAGGGACTTGGGGAATGGACTATTAGGTAGACTTCTCAGAGTGAAGAATCTCCACCCCTTTACCTCACAAGAATCAACCACCTCACTGTCTTCCAAGGTCTTTACACTAAAGTCTCACATTATCTAATACAGAAATAAAAGGAACCTTAGAGTGTATCTTCACTTGTTTTTTCTTCCTCTGGTTTAATCTTAGAAGAAAAGTTAATATTTTCAATCCATGCCAAAGCTCCCCTTTCCCTGTGCCCTCTACTCCAGTCTCCTTCAAAGTGATGGCCCAATAACACTCATTTCCAAATGTCTCCCTATTTACAGGTTACTTACTCTAGAAACATACTCAGATTTATTTACTCCAACCTTAAAAACATTCGCTTGACCCTTCCATTCCCTCAAGCTGTTATCCACCCATTTCCTGCCAAACTTCTAGAAGCACACCTTGTAGCCCATACGTTCACACCATTTACTTGCTCCTCAAAACCTTCTGCATTGTCTTCCAATACCATCGCTTTACTGAATCCAACTGTCTATTCAAAGTGAGTTACCAGTGAGTTAATTGCTAAAGCTGACAGCCTGTTCTCAGTCCTGATGCCACCTGAGCCCTTTGAAGATCTTTTTGGAAGGGAGGAGCCTGGGTCTTCTCATTTCTCTCAGGTCAGGAGTGCTGCAGCTATTCACAAGCCTGGTCTCCTTACTGATGTGAGCTTTCCCTGACTCCGTTCTGACCTGGGCTAGTTTGCCCCTGCTTGGGCAGCCTGGTGGACTCTGCTTCTGGGGATTCACCATAATGGTACCATACTCATTGTGGACACCTGATTGGCCCAACCCACTGCAATGCTGACCATCCCCTCCCTCCTGGACATTCTCTCTTGTCTGAAAACTCCTTTCCAAACTTTCAATCTTTCCTCTCTCCTGGGTGACACAAAGGACTGAGAGCTCTGGGCCTGGAGTGAGGAAGACCCAAGTTCAAATCTGGCTCAGGCACTTAGCCGTACGACCCCTGAGCAAGTCACTTAACCTGTTTGCCTCGGTTTTCTCAACTGTAAAATGGGGATAAAAACAGCACCTACCTCCCAGGGTGGTTGTGAGGCTCGAGTGAGATATTTGTGAAAAGTGCCCAGTACAGTGCACGGCATTTAGCAGGTCCTATATAAATGCTTATTCCTTCCCCTCTCTTCCCTTCTCCCCTCTTTCCTGGTGATCTCCTCAGTTCTCACTTACATATCCAGCCCTAATCTCTCTCTTCTTAACCCCACACTTGCATCACCAATTGCCTGCTGGCCATCTCTTTCTTAATGTCCCATCAGCACCTTAAATTCAGAGGTCCAAAATGGAACTTATCTTCTGCTCCTCCTCCAAACTTGTGTTTTTGTTCAGGACACCATCATTCTACCCAGATTTGTAATCTTGCAATCACTCCTGACTCTGCCCTTTCCCCTATTCTCTCCTTCTAGTGTCTTCCCTTGCTAACATATTCTCTATATACCTGATAAACTTATCTATTAAGACATAGGTCTGTCCTCTGTCCTAGGTCTTGACTCCCGTGATCAAAAGCCTTCAGTGATACCCTCTTGCTGTAAGAATAAAATACAAACTCTTTGGGCATTTGAGACCCTCCACAGTTATTGATCCGACCCATGTATCCAGCCTTATTTCATTTATTCCCTTCTGACACTGGGGGTGGGGATAGTGGTGGTGGTGGTGAGTGGGAGAAAAGCGCGGGAGGAAGGAGAACAAGGCAGTAAAATATATTGTCTACTATGTGTCAGGCACTGTGCTAAGCACTTTACAGGTACTATCTCATTTTATTCTCACAACTACCCTTTGAGGTCAGTGTTATTATTCTCCCCATCTTACAGCTGAGAAAACTGAAACAAATAGAGGTTAAGTGACTTGCCCAGGGTCACACAGCTGGCAAGTGTGTAAAGTGGGATCTGAACTCAGGTCTTCCTAATTCCAGTCCCAACACTCTATCCGCCGCATAACCTGGCCAAACTGCATTATTAACTATTTCCCCAAATCAACATTTCATCTTCCATCTCAACATACTTTCCCCAAATCAGAATGTTATCCTTTCCTTATCTCATGTCTCTTAAAATCTCTATCTTTCTTCAAGTTCACGTCAGCTACTCTTTGAAGACTTCCTGGTCCTTCCCCACCCCTTACTGTTCTTGTCCCTCTCCTCAAACTACTTTGTATTGACTAATCTGTGCAAATGTTCCTCCCAACCAGTAGAATATAAGCTTCTCAAAGACAAAAGCTGTTTCATTTTTCTTTTCTTTGTATCAAGAGCCAGGCCTAAAGTCCTGAGAATTAACATCAGAAGAATTCCAGTATTAAAAGATGGGTTTCTGCATCAAGGAATGGCTTGGGATCCACAGAAAATATTCTGCAATTTCCGAAACACCATCTTCCTTGCTTTCCTCCCAGTGAACTCTGGGGCCCCAGCTCACTGTCCACATACAATTTATAATAAGGTTATTATAAATTTTCAGATCTTCATGATTTTAGTAAGGGTCAGCATAGGAGAAAAAAGAGACTCCTTACAGAACCCAAATTTGAATCTCCACAAAACATTCTACTTTTGACTGTCACACTCAATAGGATTTGACTTTATGTTAAAAAAAAAACCACACTTTAATCATTGGAGGAAAAATTAATTAAATATGAACATCAGCATCATCTTTGCCCTTTCTCCTAGAGTATGATCATCTCACAAATTAAAATTAAAAGAGCATCCAAATAAAGAAAATAGTATGTACTTTTGTTTTATCAAACATACAGTATATAAAGCTCTGTGTTAAACTTTGCTTTTAATTAGCTTGGACTTAATTCATTTAAACATTCCCTGTAATTGATTATAGGGAGGATATAGATCATAGAATTTGAGAATTGAAAAGGGACCTTAAAGATCTTCTACTTCAATCCCCTTAATTTATACAGGAGGAACTAGAGGCTGGGGTGGGGGGGAGAATGGATGATAGACCTTGCCCAAGGTCCCCTGACTAAGCAAGATAATAGAGCAAGGATTAAAGCTTAGGTCCCCTGACTCCTAATGCAATGGTCTTTATACTGTGCTTGCAACATAAATTTGAAATTTGTTTCACTTAAGACTTTTTGCAGAAAACAGTTCTTCTTTCAGGATAAGTAATGCCTAAGAAATAAAAAATACAGGGTAAAATGAAAGGTATGTCCTGATGATTTGACATGGCTCTTTACTTTTAAAATATTTATGAATCATAATCCCCATCCTAATAACAACAATCACTTTAGCCTTGGACAAAATGATTTAATCTCATTTGCAGGTTAACTTAGATCATGACACGGTTGCGATTAGAAGCTGTTATTTTCATTTAGGGCTACAATACTTCCACACACGTATAGAATCGCAGTATTTTACATACACCAAAGCTTCTAAATAATAATGTCCTTGGGAATGGGGAGGATAGGTTGCCAATATGCAGTAACTAAGCCCCTTTGAATAACCTACAAGATAGACCCATGCCGTATACTGAAAAGCACCATAAAATCCAAAGAAGTTAACTTGTAAAAAGCCACTTAACTATGTGATGGGAGACAAGATATTTAGTCCTCTATTGAGCCAAAGTTTCCTTAGCTATTTAAAAATAAAAAGAGAGGGGAAGATTAGATTATTTTAATTTAACAAAAATTAAGTGCCCACTATGTATAAGGCTCTGCATTAGGCACTAGAGGTATTTCAATGGGTTTACAACCTCACAGACATGGATACTCTCTAAAACGGTGAAGTTCAAAAACCTTCCACATCTTTTTATCCTGTGGGACTCCTCATCACTTCCTCTCCCTTGCAATTTCCACCCCCTCCCCCAAGTTTCCATAAAGGGTCCAACAAATGCACAATAGGCCTTTTTCTAGGACAGGGATTCTTAACCTGGGATCAATGGACTTTAAAAAATATATATATTTTTGGATAACTATTTCTAGTACAACTGATTTCCTTTATAATTCTATGTATTTTATTTTATGCATGTGAAAACATTATATTGAGATGGGATCCATGGGTTTCACCAGACTGCAAAAGAGGTTTATGATCCTACAAAGGTGTTGGAAGAACCCTTGCTTTAGGAATTTTACTATCTCTTAGGCACCAGTACAGTACATGAACTACCCTTCTATATATAATCCCTGGGCTAGGACTGGCCTACCTCCTTATCGTTTACACTGCTTCTTTTAACCAAGCCATCACTGGCCATAGCTCATTTATGCCCACTGAACATTTTCCCATTGCCCTTCAGGTCACCTACAATTTTGATTTTTCAGTGTGGGATGTGTTCCATAAATCACAGCCATATGTTATCACTGTAAAAATACTTGGTGTTAAAATGATGGTTTTTTGCTTGATCAGTGAAAGCAATGAGCAATTTTCTAAATGTAGTCCTACCTACTTTAATCTTCTTATTCAACTCTGGGCTGAGCTCACCATCCAAGATACAAGTAATAATGAATCAACTCTATTAGCTGTCCATCCAAATGTACATCAGTCTAGCTGAAAGGCATTCTTCAACCACATGGTTTTGCCTAGGTGGACTATTAAGAACCCCTTTGCTCATTCTATATTCCAGTCAACCCAACTGTACTATTTCTCACTCCCTTAATCTGACTTGTCCTTTTCTACCTTTGTGCATGGTATCTCAACTACAGAATGGTCTACTCCCATACCTCTAACTGCCAAAATCCATTTCTTCCTTTAAAGTCAAGCAACCTCCTCCATGAAGTGCTTTTTTGCCTTCCTAAATTCCTCTTAGTACTCTGTTTAGGGGGCAGCTAGGTGGTGAAGTGGATACAGTGCCAAGTCTGAAGTCAGGAAGACTTGTCTTCCTGAGTTCAAATCTGGCTTCAGAAACTTATTAGCTGTTTGACGCTGGGCAAGTCACTTAACCCTGTTTGCCTCAGTTCCTCATCTGTAAAATGAGCTGGAGAAGAGGCAAACCACTCCATATCTTTGCCAAGTAAATCCCAAAAGAGGCCACAAAAAGTCAAACATAACCGAAACACGACTAAATAACAATGCTCTGTTTAGACCTTTCCTATGCATTTATAATAGTATAATTTGTATAATACTTCTGAATGAAAGATCCCATATGCAACTGCTGAGCAGTAAGAAGATCCACCAGCACTGGGGGCACCCTCCCTGCTTGCTTCTCGATTACTCACACCACCTGGAGGAGGTAACAGTCAAATCTATTCCTTCCAGGAATAAGGAAGACTACCAGGCTATCATCTGCTCTGCCAATGTCTCCAAGCCCACTACGCTTTATCATCTGCCTTGCTTCTATGTCCTGCAGATCCTTGGCACTGTGATCCAACATACTTATATAACCCTAAATACCCCTGGCCTTGCCACCTGCCTTTCCACAGTGAGAATCTGGGACTTTCCTAACTGCCTTGCAGTTCAAAGTTCTTTTATGTGTTGTCCCCTCCAATTAGAGGATAAACTCCTTGCTGGGAAGAACTGTCTTGCTTTTTCTTATCTTTTTTTTTTTGGGGGGGGGGGGGAGGGTAGAGGAAAACAATCGGGGTTAGGTGACTTGCCCAGGGTAATAGCTAGTAAGTGTCAAGTGTCTGAGGCCACATTTGAATTCAGATCCTCCTGACTGATAGAGCTGTGCTCTATCCACTGTGTCATCTAGCTGTCCCCTGCTTTTTCTATAAGTACTTCCAGAGCTTGGCACAATGCTTGGCCCATTGCCTAATAAATGCTTTTGCATTCATTTTATTTGTCTGTGTTTTTATTTATCTGGTCTTACCTACTAGAATAAAAGTTCCCTGGGAACAGTTTTATTTAACATTTGTATCCCTAGTACACAGGCACTTAATATTTGTTGAATGGAATATAATTTCTTGAATGTATGACCAGAAAAGGAGGTGGACTGGTGAAGTAATGAGAATGAGAGACAACAGATGGCTAGCTCCAAAGGAAGACATACTGTGAGCTGGTAGATAGATCCTCTGAAGAATTCATGGAAAAACATGGACAAATATGACGAAAAAAGATAAGAAGGCATAGATGGATTGCCATCTGCCCTAGTGGAGGGTCTACAGATGGATTGCCAGCTGTACTGGTGGAGGGATACCCATCCCATCCAGATATAAAGAGATTTAATTAGAAAATGCTCCTGGCACTTTTAAACAAAGTTAGCTATTTCCGAGGCAAGGTTTCCAAATTCTTTGTGTTCATACAGATTTAATTCAACAAAACGTAATGTAACAAACATTTATCGGGTGTCATCTACTATGGTCACTTGCAAGGCACTGTGTTAGGCAATGGAAATACAAAGACAAAAATGGAACTGTCCCTGCCCTCGAGGAACTCACATTGTACTAGGGCATAAATGGGTATGTAAGTAAATAAATACAAAGTAATGGCAAGAAGGAGGAGACTAAAAACTGGAAGGGAGGGAAGGAAAATCAGGAAAAGCAAGCGGTAATTGGAAAGAAGCAGTAGATTCGGTGAGATGGAGATAAAGAAAGATGCTCACTGGTTCAAAGTCATGGAGGTAGGAGACAGAACACATGTATGGGGAGCAACTACAAAGCCCATCTGACTAGAGTGGAGACTACTTGAGGAGAAAATAATATGAAATAAGACTGGAAATGTAGGTCGTGGTCAGACTGCTGAGGGGTTTACATGCCAGGCCAAAGTTTGTTTATTTTATCCAAGAGGCAACAAGAAGCTACTGGAAATTTTTACGCAAGGCAATGATATGGTTAGATCTGGGTTTCAGGCCTATCAATTTGGCAGCTGTGTGGAGGGGAGCTTGGAAGCAGATTCTTATTTTTAGCTTCTTATTTGGCAAAAGCATCATACAAAAAATTTATTTTTTTCCCTGATTTTTTTTCAGCTTGAAATCTTGAGGGAAAATAAAATCAATTAAAAATTTATTTTCTTTGAGCAAAATAATCTGGGAACAAGATGCTGACCTGAAACTTAGCATCCTGTTTACCTGGTGATTTCTTGGGGTAATATTTTGTGCACAGTACTTCCATGATGAAAACAGAATTCAGTAGCAGAAGTAAACTTAATAACAAAGATGACATGTTAGGTGTCTGAAAATTTTAAACAAAAAATTCAATCTATAATGTCAACTGAATACAAAAATGACAGTAACTAGTTACCAGATGTACATTTTCAGATGCCTTAGCTAACGTACTTTCTTCTTTCTTCTCTTAAAGTAGAAACAAAGGGAAGAGTGGTCCCTTTACAGCAAAGAAAGTAGTCCCAGGTTAAGCATGCACTATTTAGTAATTTTAGAATGCAAAAGAAAAAAGGGCTCTCAAGCAGGAGAATGTGTACAAAGAACAAGTATCATCAGGCAGCAGAAGCTGAAATTCCGAAGAAACTAATGTTTCACAATTTTTAATCAAGAGAAGCACAATGAGCAAATAAGAGAGTTGGCTAACAACAAGGGAGAGTAAGTCAGGGGTTAGTTAGGGAGAAGGCATTCATTTCAGAAGGTCAGGTCCTCCTGACAGGCTGCAACTCTCCACGCTAACTCTCAGCATTTATTTTGGAGGATTTATTTTTTAACTATCCAGTATTGCCATAATAACACATTTAACAAAGCAACCACAAGCTCCTGGAGGATTTTTATCAAAGAGCAGGACAATCAGTCAGTTTTTCAAAAACGTTCTCTATTAAATTTAGTTACAGCTGTCACAGCAGCCAAGCAGCTACACACACCTTGAAAACATCCAAGTGCCAAAACATATTCCCTACAATGTATGACAACACTTCCTATGACCCGCTCTGCAATTCTACTTGGATACATGTGGTGCCTCCATTGCAGTTCTCTGATGACCATCATGATGTAAAGGTTACCTTAGGTTCCTTAAACGCTATGCCAGCGAAATGTGAGTTCTAGCTGGACCTACCAAACTGGAAAGGCTTACAAACAGAGGCCCAGCGGTCTGCTGTCCAATGGGCATTCTAGATAGGTTCACTGAGAGACTCATCATCAGAGATATGACCACCAACTGATGAATTTAGGTAGGCCAGAGCAACTCATTAAACTATTTACTAAGGCATGCACATATGTATGTGTGTGTGTGTGTATGCAGAAATATATGTGCACACACATATATATGTATTGCATATTATACACACACACACACACACATAACTTTACACATAAAACTGATGTATAGAGTACTCAGATTCTTGAATTAATGAAGTAAACGTGGTACACATGGCCAAAGAACAAGTTATTCTGTCATCATTCATCTTGCCGGCCTTAAATGTATTGAGGCAACTTATCAGACTGTGGCCCCTGAAGGAACCTGAGATAAGGACAGCATGGTTCCAAGTGCATGGGAGTACACTGTTCATTAGTATCTCCTAACCAGGGAACTAGCCATACAATTAATCGGTGATCATTTCTATTTATAGACTAGATTCTGCTCTACCCATGCCACCCACCCACCACAGTCCAATATGGAAATCCAATTCATATTTGCAATACAGTTACAAGGTTACAAAGCTGAGTAATGGTAAATTATTCTCTAGTCAAGGGTCCATAAATAGCTGTGCTCCCCTACTAGAGTAAGCTCTCGAGGTCCACTGAACCCCAACTGGCCCTTCTCTGACAAGGTGTCTGGTAAGGCAGACAACCATTTATCTTGAGGGCTTATGGGCAACAAGACAATACATTAATGACTAAACTAGTTAGCTTCAAATTCTTTCTGTGTGGTAATTGTCCCCGGAATATAACAAATACTATGACTCTACTAGTACCTCTAATCTGTGACTTCAATGTGGATTTGTTCATTGTGTTACTACAATTTTTGTAGTTGTTGTTTACAAAAGCAAGATAATATACCCGAAAGAAGCCTCAGTGATTTCACTAGCCAAGGCCTGGAAGGAGGCAATTTGAAAAGACTAGGTCCCTTGCAGGATGGGAGGGAAGGAGTGGAGATGAAGGTACAGACACAAATAGCTAAACTGCCTAAGAATTTCTTAAGTGTGACCACAGTACACCAAAGGAATTATGCATACTTAGCTTACTTCTTTTTCATATAGTCAAAAAGCTCTAGTATCTGCTCACTCTAGACTGTTATATGTGTAATGGGCTTCAGTTTCATTTGTCCTCTTGAGTATAAAATAGCATAAGACTCATGGTTTAAGAGCCATTCAGGTGTGTTTACAGTTCTGACAGAGCTCACCAACTCCTGGCTGGACCTTACACACGCTGAAGTACGCCCTAGAACTTGGAGGGGGAGGTATCACAGATACGCATATCAGGCATGTAGCCTTTGTTTAAGACTCACAAATTGTTCATTTCTCTATGTAAGTTCCCTGTGAGTTTCTTTTTCTTTGATCCAAACAGACTGTTATTTTTCATTTATGTCAAATTGAATTACTGGAGCTAATGGTCAAAAACTCACAATTTAACAACACCCTCAATATGCCTCCTCCCAAAGAGAGAAAGAACAGGTCCTATCTTATTTTTTTAATGTGCTACAACATGGAGTAGTGGTTACAAGGGTCCTATAAATACTACTCAAGGATAAATAAAGCAGTAATTTAATGTTTAAAGAACCAGTGTTTAAAATGGAACTCCCTAAACCTGCCCTTCCACTAAACTTCCTTATTTCTGGTGAAGACAGCACTGTCCTTTCAGTCATCTTGGTTTACAACGTTGGAGTCACCCTTGACTTCTTGCTCTCCCTCATTCCCCATATCCATTTAGTTGCCAAATCTTGTCAGTTCTACTTCCATAACCTTTCTTGGATCATTCCTCCATGGCCACATAGTAGTTCAAGTCATTGTCTCCTCTAGTTGCAGGACTTCTAATCTCTCCCCTATACAAATCTATCTTCTAAACAGCTATCAAAATAAACTTCCTAGAATGAAATCTGACCATGCTGTTCTCCTAAACAAGGACCTCCAGTCCTTAATGCCTACAGGATGAAACACAAAGTAGTC
Organism: Phalanger gymnotis; assembly: GCA_028646595.1. Taxonomy (NCBI): domain Eukaryota; kingdom Metazoa; phylum Chordata; class Mammalia; order Diprotodontia; family Phalangeridae; genus Phalanger; species Phalanger gymnotis. Next base: position 320,545,883 of record CM053622.1, on the reverse strand, counting down.
AGCTCAGTATTTAAAGCACTTCACCAAATGGCTCCAGCCTACCTTTTCAGGTTTTTTCACATCATACTCAATGCCCCAAGTAAACTGGCCTACTTGTCCCCAAACTTAGCATTCCTTCCCTGGTTTGTCCATGCCTGGAATACATATTTACCTCTTCCTCATTTCTACCTCTTTGAATTCCTAGACCCCTTAATGTGCCACCAAAATCCCATGAAAAGCCTTCTGAAGCCCCCCTGTACTATCTCCTTTCTCAAATTACGCATATATACTTATCTGCTTAAATACTGTATCATCCCCACTCCCTGTCCCCTCCCCCGACCCTGATAAGAGCTGTTTTTCATTTTGTATTTGTCTCCCCAGCACCTTGTACACATGGTAGGCAATTAATAAATGACTATTGGATTGACTATGATTTAACAAGCTCATGACATAGGTTTTCAGCCTAAAAGCTGAGGCATTCTCAGAAGATTCCATCCAGTTCTCACTCATTACTGGACCAGGCCCTTACAATCCAAAGGTAACTACAGAACCAAGGGCAAGTAAGGAGGAGAACAATTCTTGTCCCTGACCTGCTCCCAGGAGTGGTGATTAATTTTCACACCCATGGATACAGTCAGGATCACAGAATTTCAAAAGTAAGAGGGACCTTCAAAGTGACATAGCACAACTTTCTTCTCAATACAGAAATCTCTTCTCTAAGTAGTTCAGATTTTAAAAGCCATAAAAAGATGAATTAGGTCGCTAGCAGTACAAAAGGGAGAGGAGGAAAGAGTCAAATAATTCAATTAAATTTAACCTATTAAATGAGCAGGTATTTATTAAACAACTTTTATATAGAAAATGCAATGGTATAAAATGGTATATAAGCAAGGCAATGGAGATGGAAATATGGGAGGGACCCCCACAGTCCTTGCCCTTAAGATGGTTATAACCTAGACATGTACAAAGAAACATGATACAAAGTAGGATATAATAAAGGCAAAGGAGAAATCCAGACAAAATACTTTAAAAGAATTTAAGAAGGGACAGTTTTAAATTGAAGGAGAGATGAAATTTGACAGAGAGTTTCATAGAGGATATGAACTAACAGGCATTCCAATAAGTGGGCAGGAAGATGGAATACATTCCAATTACAGGAATGGGATATGACCTTCGCAAATAAGTGGAGGAAGAAGAGATGAGATAGGGGAGTGTGAAAGTAGTTAAGTATGACTAGACGGTTGTTGTTGTTGTCTGTCCTTTATTCTTGAAGAGGACCATGACATCAGGAAGGTGATGCCATGACCTTCGAGTGAATTATATTTAAGTGAGGCAGGGTTGTGCAAAGTCACCAGCACTACTCTCTCTTCTGGAGCCATCTGGGTCTGTGGCAAGATATAGATCATGATGACTGCAGATGGCCCCAGATGCAGTGTTAAACTAAAGTCTTTCCCAGGTCTCAGTTTGTCCGAAGCAATGCCCCTTCGGTGATTAAGGCTAGATAAGAAATGAGGCAAAAAAAAAATAGCCTTTTTTATCTAGCCAAAAAAAAAAATCAATCAGGGAGGGAAAGACCCTCAGGATCTCTGGTGAAAACAGAAACAACTGCTATTTACACTCACTCTGAGAAATCAAAACCCAAAAATGACCAAGAGAGGCTTGGGTTGGGAACTACTATTGGCCAATCAGTGAGAACCAGAGTGATTTAGGTTTAAGGATTGGTCCTTAAAAAAGAAATCTGGCCCTTAAACCCCTAGATATCGTGAGAGGTTTCAGCAATGAAAATTTATATTCCTTTGGGCAGAGCACCTGGATGTAAGGGTATGATTCCCTAGGTGGACAGAGGGAGAGGAGGGAGGGAGGGAGAGAAAGAGGGAAGGAAGGAAGGAAGGAAGGAAGGAAGGAAGGAAGGAAGGAAGGAAGGAAGGAAGACAAGAACATGGTACATGAAGGGAAGCAAAGTAAAATAAGGCTTAGCCTGAAATTTAGGTTGAAGATTTCAATGAATGGGGTGGAATGGGAAGCCAGGGCCAATGTGACAGCTGCACTGTCTTTAAATATTCGAAGTATTATCATGAGGAAGTACGATGAGACTCGTGACTAACATAGATCATAACAGTGTATTAGAAAGACTATAATAGCCTAGTGTTCAGTAAAGCCAAGGATTCTAGCTACAGGACTAAGACCTCACTATGTGACAAAAAAATGCTAGGAAAATTGGACAGCATATATCAACACCTCATACCATAAATCAAAAGTTCCAAATGCATATATGACCTGGATATAAAAGGTCACAATACAAACAAATTAGAGGAACAAGAAAGAAATGAACTTTTGATCTAGGGATAAGGGGAGGGTTCATAACCAAGCGAGGCATTGAGAGGATCACAAAAATAAAACAGTTATGAATACATAAAATTAAAAAGTTTCTGAACAAACAAATTCAATGCAGTTAAAGTTGGAAAGGAAAGTTGACTAGGGGAAACAATCTTTGCAGTAAGTTTCTCTCATTCAAAGATATTTAACAAAGTAATTAAAATTTATAAGAATAGCAACTATTACCCAACTGATAAATGGTCAAAAAATTTGAACAGGCAATTCTCAAGGGAAGAAATCCTAGCAATATATAACCACAGGAGAAAATGCTCCAAGTCACTAATAATTAGAGAAATTAAAATTAAAGCAACTCTAAGCTCATATCCATCAGATTGGGGAAGTTAACAAAAAACCAAAACAAAACAGCAAATGTTGGTAGGCCTTTGGGAAAACAAACATAATGACTTATTGTTGCTGAAGCTTTGAATTGGTCCAACCATTCTGGAAAGCAATTTGGAAGTATGCCCAAAAAGTTACTAAGTTATGCTTTCCCTTTGGAATAGCAATACCACTACTGGGCCTATATCCCCAGAGATCAAAGAAAAAGAAAAAGGTCCTATATGAAGAGTCAAGTGGGACCAGTAGAAAAATTTATGCTCTAACAACATTGAAAAAATACACAATTTTGAAAGACTTAAAATTAAAAATTCTGACCCTCAAAATGATCAACCATGATTCCAAAGGGCTGATGAACAATACTATCCACCTCCTGACAGAGGAGTAACCAACAATATGAAGAATGAGACATTTGTACACGTGGCCAATATAGGAATGAGTTTTGCCTGATTATGCACTGTTTTAAGGAATTTGTTTTTATTGTTTCCTCCGTGTGTGTGTGTGTGTAGGGGGAGAGTGGGAGGGAGAAAAAAATGCTTGTTAATTAAAAAATAAAATAAAATTTATTTGTAAAAAACATCTTTCAACTACTGTTTCTAGTTCTTCCCCTTGGACCCAGCAGAATTAAGTATAATCCCTCTTCCACATAACACTCTTCAAATACAGGAAGTCAGATGTCATGTCCTTCCTCAAACCTTCTCTTTTTCAGGTTAACCATTATTAGTTTTTTTTAACTGATGCTCATTCATTGTGGAAAGTACTGTCCTTAAAATGAGAACTAGAGCTTGGGAGGAAGGTTAGGGCCTAAGACATACATCTGGAGTCACCTACATAAAGAGATGAGGATCAAGGACCTGGGGAGCACCTACATTTGGTGTTGACAAGAGGAAAAGGAGTCAGAAGCAGACAGGAACAAAAAGGTTCAAAGGTAAGAAACTAAGGACAGCGGAATGTAAAAGAAGCCAAAGGACAAGGGTTTCAAAGAGATGATCAACTGTGTCAAACACGACGGGAGAAATGGCTACTGTATTCAGTAACTACCAAATAACATTTGAGAGAACAATTTCAATTGAGTGGGAGGCCAAAAGAAGTATCTCCAAAAACGAAAGCAAGTTATAAAAACAGCTAGCACTTTACAGCACTTACTATGTGCCAGACACTGTGCTAAGTTATCTACAAATATTAACTAATTCGATTTTCACAAGAACCCTTCGAGGTAGGTGCTATTATTAATCCCATTTTACAAACGAGGAAAATGAAACCGACAGAGGTTAAGTGACTTGCCCAGAGTCACACAGCTTTGTAGGTATCTATCTGAGGTTGGATTTGAACCTAGGTCTTTTCCACTCATTTTTTTGTCATGCTAAGTAGGCACTCAAACAGTGTTTGTATAATTTAACACAAGTAAATCAAATTCAGTGAAGGAAATTGGAGGAATTTGCCTGGGTAAAGATCAAGAGACCCTTGACAAAATTAAAAAAAAAAAAAGATTCAGAGAATCACTGAGGTGGAGAAGGAAGTTCATACCACAGCTGCAATCCTCTAGTACTAAGTAACCAGGTCATCTACTGAAAGCGTGGGGGCAGGTTGGAATAGGGACAGCAGGAAAACATTTCAATAGCTATCTTAAGGGATAAAAGAATTTCGGGGTGAAGGCCCAAGTGAAATTAGGCAGCATGAATTCACCCAACCAGGCAGCAACGCTTGGTAGCTAGCACAGGAGCAAACAGACAATGAAGGAGGGCTGTAATAGCCCTTCAGACATAAGAAGAGGGCAGCCTATCACATCTTCACGGATAAGCTGTCTGTTTTATTCTCCAAACATCCATAGCTCCTTCAAGTGGTCCTCAAAGACCGGTTTCCCAATCCCTCACCATCCTGCCCAGTCGCCTTCATCCTCGGGTATGAAGGCAGACACCACTGGGTGCCGTACCTTGGCATCTTTATCCCCCACCCCCAGTGCCTAGTATGGTGCTTGCCACACAGCTCGGCCCCTGCAGAAGTTGGCTGAATTAATCCTGTGCCCTCATGTTACAACAGAATGTGTAAGCTCCTTGCGGGTAGGAGCAGTGCCTTAAACTTAGCAAGCCCAGAGCTTGCACAGAGCAGGGGCTTAATAAATGTTTGAAAAGCAAACTGGTTGCAGAGTGTGTCAGAAGGAGGAATCCCCTCAACCAAGGACCTACACGCCCCCCCGCCCCCACCCCGAGGCTGCCAGTCTCACCCCCTCAGGTAACGCAAGGTGGGCTGTCCTTCACTTCCCCTCCCTTCCAGGTCTCCACCCATCATCCCCGGGTGGCTGTACACGAGGAGCTTGCGCGCTCCCTGGAGCCGGGACACCCCTGAAGTCTACCCGGGCCCCCGCCCCGCCCCGGGCCTCCGGTTACCTGGCGCTTATTCATCTTCCTTAAGTCCCCGAAGATGTCCATGGCGGCTTCCCAAAGCCGGTCCCCCAGGACACCGCGTACCACAGGGAGGAAGAAGGGGGGCAAGCAGGCAAGCGGGCTCCGGACTAGGGGCTGTTACCGGAGCAACGTCGACACACCTGCCTGGCGCCCCCTTCTCCCTCCCTTCCTGCTTCCTCGCCGCCTTGTCTGGACCGCGCTACGGCGAGTCCGCGGGACAGGTGGGACCCATTGATAGGCGGCCCGCTTGGGCGGCTGGGAGGTGTAGTCCTCTGCCGTGGGTCCCATGCCGGCCGGAAGGAGCAGAAAACTACTACTCCCAAAATGCCTCTGGGGTGAGAGCAACCTTCAGCTAGGACCCTGAGCGGGTAGGAGGAAGGCGACGGGGCGGGGTCTGGGAGGCAACCAGCTGCCACTAGCGGCGCTGCCAGGAGACCATGGCTAGAGGATACGGGTTCCGAACGTCGCCCAGGATAATTAGGTACAATGAAAGAATATCCTGGTGGGATGGAATTTCTTGACATTCTGTCCAGGCATCTCGAAGACAACTAACAACCTCTCGGATGGGCTGCTCCGTGTACCTTGGCCATTGGGCAGTGGAAGGCATGGGGAGGCGTGGCCTGGGTGGGCGGGGCACGTGGTAATTGTTTAGGTATGGTGAAGGTGCTCCAGGGGAATCCTTAAAGAGTTGGTGTGAGCATCCAGAGCCACAGAATACTAAAATTGGAAGAATTGTCTAGGGCGAGACAAACCCCTCGTTTTAATATAAAATTCAGAAAATACATTCCATAAGGACAACTAAGACCAAAAGCAGTTCTCCCATTCAGTCCTAATTAGGACAAAGGACATCAACAAACAATTCTTCAAAGAAGAAATGCCCGCTGTTAACAAACGTGAAAAAAAATGCTCCCAATGAAGGAAGGAAGAGGAAAAGGAAGAAGAAGAGGAGGAGACAGAATTGTTGAAATTGTTTGAAGATAGGATGGTAGAGCTGTGATTTTGGAAAGCAATTTGGAATTTTCTCCAAGAGATTCCATTGCTAGGCATATATCCCATGGAGGTCAATGATAAAAAAAAGAAGGCTCCACACACCCCAAAATATTTATAGCAGTACTTTTTGTGAAGCAAATAACTGGAAACAAAGTAGAAGCCATCAATTGGGGAATGATTAAACCAATTGTGTTACCTGAATGTAATGGAGTAATATGGTGGTATAAGAAATGACCAGTTTGATGAATACAAAGAAGCATGGGAGAAATTTATATGCATTGCTGCAGAGTGGCATAAGCAGAGCTATGAAAATAATACATATGATAACACAATGTAAATTGTTGAACAACCACAAAACCATCAGAACTGAATATTGCAAAATTACAGAGATCAAGCATGGCTCTAAAAAGGAGACATTAGAAGTTGCCACCTATTGTGCTGTTCCAGACAAGTGTAAAATGTTGCATCCATTTTCAGACTTTTTTGATGTATCGATCAATTTTGCTGATTTTTTTTTCTTTGCTATCCCACTACCTTCTTTTTTCTTTAAAAATATTCTTTGTTTTATGAGATGGCTGTCTGGGAGGTGAAGGGATATGGTGAGGAGGGCTTAGCAATGTTAAAACAAATGGTAGCAATACAGATTTATTTTTAAATAAGAATGTAAGCTGAGTGTGGTAGCCTACACTTGGAGTCCCTGCTACTGGCTAAGGCTGGTCTATCACTTCAGTTTGGTTATTCTGAGCTTCAGTAGAGCTAAAACCTATCAGGTGTGTGAGCTAAGTTTAGCACCAGGATGCCAAAGGAAGGGTGAACTGCAAGGCTTGGAAACAGAGCAGGTTATAGCTTCAGTGTCAGCGGATAGTGGGGTCAGACCCAGGAGTGGCTGATATATTTACAACATGGATGATATAGGGAGACCTAGTTCCTCCTCCTTCCCCCACTCCCCAAAAGAATATAAGCTCCTTCAGGGCAAAGACTGTCTTGTTTTTATATCACCAGCTCTTAGAACAGGGCCTAGAAGATAGTAAGCACTTAATAAATGCTCTATCTAGCCAAATTTTTTTATCACTACCTTTTATTCCTTATATTTCCCAACCTGATATTGACCAAGAAAGGCTACATGGTGTTGTAGATAGGGAACTGGCCCGGGAATAAGAAAGAACTGAGTTCAATTTTGCCATGCCTTTTCTAGATATAAGGCTGAATGACCCTGGGCAAGTCATTTAGTCTCTAGTCAGCTCTCTAATGCCATAAGTAGCAAGGGAAACCTGCATTAGTTAGTACAGAGAGTTTCATTATCTGGGAGTTCCCCATTCCAATGAAATCTGTCTCTCTCATTCTGTTAACCAACCAAAATTGCCCCTTTCTTTACATCTTCCCTATTCACCTGTTTCTGTCCACCTTCATAGCTACAACCTTTAACCAGGTCATTGTCATCCCAACTTCACCAGGTTCCCTGTCTCCAGACCTTATCTTTAGTTCCTTTGTGTTGCTATTGCCAAATTGTCATCCAGGCCTGTTGCTTTGGCCAACCTAATTATGGAGGCAGCTGGAACGTGGCAGAAAGAATGCTGAGGACACAAAGCAGAGAGAAGACAGTGCTGTTTAGCCCTTGTTTAGCTTATGCTTTCTTTACCAAGAAAGAGAACCAAAAAGGACAAAACAGAAATGTCTACTGGGAAATTGATATCCAAGACAAGTAGAGTTGGAGTAAGAGTCATCACTTTTGTGATTTTAAGATGGGGAAGGCTGGGTAGCTTTACAGAAACTCATCTGAAAAAAAAAATTGTAAGCTCAATGCAATTCAACAATGTGATGGGACAGCCAAATAAGCCAACTTGCTCTGTGCCTGTGTTAACAGAAACATTGGTCCTCTGAGAATGAAGGATGAACTACAACAGAAGCATGGTATCCAAGACCACAGAGGTGGGAGTCCTACTGTACACTGCCATAATCAGACTACATCTGGAGTATTATGTTCATTTCTGGATACCACATTTTAGTAAAGTTGTTGATAAACTGGAGAGTACCCAGAGGAAGGTAACCAAGATGGTATGAGGTTGAAATGAAATGAAGGTAGCATGAAATATGTAGGATGGGCATACAGCTTGCATCTAAAAGAGGTGTTCTTGACCTTTTTTTGTGTGGCATGGAACCCTTTGGTAGTCTAGTTTTGGACCACTTCTCAGAATAATGTTTTTAAATGCATAAGAAAATAATACATAGGATTACTAAGAAAACTATATTTTAAAAGTTACCAAAGTATTCTTAAAACTAAATTCACAGACCACAGGTTAAGAATCCTTTTTCCAAAGTGTTGATTTATATTGGACTGTTGGGATTGGAGAGCCAGTATGATGGGAATTATATTGGATTGGTGTTTTTGAAAAGTTGGATTTGTTGCTGGGACTCAAAGGGGCTCCACAGAATTATCAGATAAGCCAGTCAATGTTTAAACTACAGGCTCTTATAGTTGGTATATTTAAAGGTAAATATGTGGCACAGAAAGGAAGGCAGGGACAACCAGAGAAGGATATCAGAGTAGCATTTCTCTCCCCCCCAAACTGGAGCAGTAGCTGACATTTCCAAAGTAAGGTTAACCCCTCCTGCCCCAAATCAGGCCCCACTGAGACCAGGACCTCCAAGGAGGACAAGAAAAGATACTAGGGAAGAAACTAGAAAGGCATGGGGCACAGTTTTATTCAGGCTATGGCAGATGAATAGTCAGTAAATATTTATTAAATGCCTACTATGTGCCAGGGACAGCTAGATGGTGCAGTGGGACTGGAATCAGAAACACCCGAGTTCAAACGTGGCCTGAGACACTAGCTGTGTGACCCTGGGCAAGTCACTTAACCCTCAGTTTCCTCATCTGTAAAATGAGCTGGAGAAGAAAATGGCAAACCACTCCAATATCTTTGCCAAGAAAAACTACAAATGAGGTCACAAAGAGTCAGACACAGCCGAAACAACTGAACAACAACAACACATGCCAAGCACTGTGCTAAGGGCTGGGAAAGAAAGGTAAGAGGTAGTTCCTGTTCTCAAGTTGCTCATAGTCTAATGGGGAAGACAACATACAAGCAACTATGTATAAACAAGCTGTGTACAGGATAAATCTGAAATAATAGAAGAAAGGCACCAGAATCCAAGAGGACCTGGAAAGGCTTTCTGTAGGAGATGCAATTTTAGCTAGGACTTGAAGGCATCAAGGAGGCAAAGAGGGAGAGCATTCCAGACATGGGGGGCAGCTTGAGAAAATGCCCAGTCAGGACATGGAATGTCTTGTTCAAGGAATAGCAAGGAACTCGATGTCACTGTATCACAAAGTACATGTTGGGGAAGAGAGACTAAGAAAGGAGACTAGAAAGGGCGAGGGCAGGTTAGGAAGGGCTTTGAATGCCAAAGGATTTTATATTGATTCTAGAGGTGATAAGGACCTGCTGGAGTTTGTTGACACAGGAGGTGGGGTGACATGCTTTAAGATTACTTTGACAGCTGAGTGGAAAATAGCTGGAGTGGAGAGAGACTTGTGGCAGAGGGGATCCAACCAGCAGGCATTGCAATAGTCCAGATGAAAGATGATGAAGGCCTACACCAGAGAAGTGGCAGTATCACAAGAAAGAAGGTTGAATGGGTGTGAGAGATGTTACAAAGGTAAAATTGACAAGCTTTGGCAAAATATTGGCTGTGGGAGTGAGAAAGAGTGAGGAGTTGAGAATGACACCTAGGTTGTGAGTCTGGGTGACTGGGAATACTGTCACAATGGTCTTCTCAGAACTTGCCACTCTGTTACACCATCTATCACTGAGACTCCTGCTTCCATCTTCACTCTACATCAGGTCAGCTCAGGTGTTTTACAAGAAGAGGTGGGTTCCTGCTCATGAGAATGTGATAGGTTTCTTACCCCTGAGGTAAGAGGGTAGGTAACAGGTAACAGAGAGGTTCCATACAGATAGTAAGCTGAGAATGTCTAGCTTGGAAGGTTCTACGCATAGCAGGTTCTAGGTATATATTGGCTTCCAGAAGAGGGCAAAGCAGGAATGGGCCATGACTAGAACACAGAAAGCCTGCTAGATGAAGAAAGGTCGGGTCCCCAAAAGAAGACTACAGCAGGCAGTATGGCAGCTGACAGAAATCAAACAGTAGAGAAACCTGCCAGGTTAGGCCATCGCAACGATTTAAGTGAAATGTGAAATGCTAGTGTTTTGGGAGAGTGCCTACAAGGAAGTCTGGGCCCCAGACATCATTCTGTCTCTGTTGAATAGAGGAGACATCCTCTCCCTCATTCAGCAACTACTTGTCAGGTGGCATTTCTGTGAATTGCTTTCTCTTTAAAGGTCACCTTTGATGTTCCTTTTAATCTGATTTCACTTGGATAAATCCTTTGGAGAAAAAGGTTTGGGGTAAATATAAATACATAGTCTGATTTGCCCTGGGCTCACCATTCCCCAAGGAAGGATATTGGTTTGGGCAATCTCCTCTCCCTCTTTGGGGCCTTTTAGTGGCTTCTTGTGTTTTGCAGAATGCCTAGGACTTCCCTTACCTTTGTCTATATTCCTCATCAATTTGCTATACTTCTTTTAGTCAAACTCATGTAGCCTGCTTAGTTCTGGCTGGGAAGCCGATGAAAAATCTTTGTAGTTTGATAAGCAGAAAGGAAAGGCCCAGAACACAGCTCTGAGGGCTGGGCCTCCATTGCTCATCTCTCTCCCAAACTTTACAGTTTCTTCAGTAATACCGTAATCTGATTATCCTACTCTCACTTGTGACTGTTCTATTCCATAACACACTAAATGTTTGTGATTTCTGCCCTGTCTTCTTCCCCAAGCTAACTTCCTTCCATTATTCGGAAATCGTTATACTTTCCTTGACCATAGTGATGAAATAGAGAGCACTCACTCTGTGATGCCTTTTAAATTCTGAGTTGCCTGTAGCATGTCCACTGTCTTACAGGCAGCAGAAAGAGCGCTATATTTGAAAAGCCCTGAATCTGGCTCCCAGCTCTGCCTATTACTAGCTGTGCGACTTCAGGCAAGCCATTTAATCTCTGTGAATCCCAGTGTCTTCCTCTATAAAGTAGAGATAAATCTTGTCCTGCTCACCTCACAGGGGTTGTTGTGAAGATCAGATGAGATAAAGTAGAGTGTTTTGTAAACTGTGGAGTGCTATAAAATGCCATCTATTAATGTTTTTTAAAATATGTTTTTGCCTTTTATTTTTACGGCACCCTCATTTCTGGATATATCCCTCTCTCTTCCCCTACCCAGTGAGCCATCCCTTGTAATAGAGACTTTAAAAGAGAAAGAAAAGCAGTTCAAGAAAAGCAACCAGACATTACCTACTTCCAGACACAGAAGTGATGGACTGAGTGTAGATTGAGACTTTTTTTTTTCTTTTTGGACATGACTAATGCAGGAATTTGTTTTGCTTGATTATACGTGTTTGTAATATGATTTTACAAGAAAGAGACAAAGGGAGATATAGGAGAGAATTTGGAACTGAAAATAGAATGAACTTGAATTAAAAAAAAAACAATCAGACATCAACTGCCTCTGTAGATATATATGCAATATTCAACACCTATTGTCTCCCTCACCTCTGTGATGAAAGATGTGTCTATTATTATTATATGTATATTTTATTATTGCCTTTATCATCCTATGATTTTAAGGTTACTTTACTAACCACCTATAGTCACTTATCTTCTCTTGGCCTTAGTTCCCTCATATGTAAAGTTAAAGGTTTAGATTAGAGAATCTCCAAATTTCCTGACAACTCAAAAATTCTGTGATCTTTTCACATGACTGAAAGAATAAATCTGTAACAAGCAATCCCTTCTACATCTGCTTTTTGGCAGGCTTCTGGGTTAGTAGAGACTATCTCCAGAGAAAACAATTCATCTTTGTCTTCTCAGTTCCCTGTTTGCCCTGTCTAGTACCATCACTCCCTATTTTCTATGCTAATGAATATCATCCTTTACTGCTATCATCATGACCAGGACACCCTTCCTAGTGATTTGATGGGGGAATATATACATGTACTTAGAATGTTGGTGCTGAAACATCATCTACTTGGAAATGATCTAATCTAACTACTCATTTTATAGGCAAACAAACTAAGCAGAAAGGATCATGCTAGACAGACCCCAGGATCAGAACCCAGTTCTCCTAATCCCCAGCCTATGTAGTCATTTAGGTATACTATGCTGTCTTACAGAAACACAAGATTTCAGGAACGTTATCTCATGCATGGAACTAGACTTTGCCAGTGGGTGGCAAGCAAGATATCGGTGTAAGTCTAATTTATCCTGGACTGCTTTTTATGTTCCATCAGTTTTTCTCAAAGAGTGAGTTTTTCCCACCAGAGTTGTGGTTTGTTAGTTTATCAAACATCGTGCTACTGTGTTTTGATTTTTTTTGCTGTTGGATCTCGTATACCTAATCTATCCCATTGACCACAATTTCTGTTTTTTAATCAGTACCAAATTGTTTTAGATGAATATTGCTTTGTAGTATAATTTGAAACTTGCTACTACTAAGCTTCCTTTTTTATTTTTTCCTTTTCAATTCTTGATTATTTGCTATTTTTTTATTCTATAAAGAAACCCTTTGATAGTTTGATTGTTATAGCCCTGAAAAAAAAATTAAAGTAGTATTGTCACTTGTATTACATTGGCATGGATCAACCATGAGCAATTATTGTCTTTCTAGTTATTTAGGTCTGTCTTTGTGTCTGTACAATGTTTTGTAGTTATATTTATATAGCTCCTTTGTGTGGCTTGCTAAATGGATTCCCCAATGGTTTGTTGTTTTTTTTTTACGGTCTGTAGTTATTTTGAATATAATTTCTATCTCTTTCTACTTGTGGTTTTTTTTTTGTTAACACCCAGAAAAGCTGATGATTCATTTTAGTTTATTTTTTACTCTGCTACTTTGCTTGAGTATTGTTTCAATTAATTTTTTAGTTAAATCTCTTAGATTTTTTAAGTAGAACATCAGATCTTCAAAACAAGGTTTACTTTTCTTTGCCTGTGCTTATTCCCTCAATTTCTTTTTTCCTGTATTATTGCCATTGCTAATATAGTTGGCATTTCTGGCACTATATCAAATAATAGTCATGATAATAGACATCTGTTCTCATGCTTATTGTAAAGGCCTCTAGCATTTCTCCCTTATGTATGATGTTATCTCTTTATTTTAGTTCCACTCCACTCTTTCCCATGTTAAGGAAAAACCTATTTATTCCTAAGATTTTTAGTGTTTTTTTTAAAAAAACAATGTGTTATATTTTATCAAAAGCCTTTTCTTAATTTATATAATTATGTGATTTGAATATTTTGTTATTAGTATTACCTACTAAGTTTACAGTTTTCCTGTTATTGAACTAACACTGCATTCCTGGTCTAAATCTAACCTAGTCTATTGTAAAATCTTTTTAATGAATTGCTATGACCTGTTTTGCTAAATTTTTTTCCAATAATTTTGTACTGATATTCATTAGAGGTATTAGTTACAATTTTTCCTCATAACTTAGTCTCTTCCTTGCTTACATATCAAAACCATAATGGTTTCATAGAAGCAATTTGGTAAGATCATTTCTTTTAATGCTTTTGCATACAGAATATGTAATATTGGAATTATTTTTTCTTTGAGTGTTTGATAGTATTCACTTGGAAATTCATCTAGTCCTGATTTTTTTCCTTTGGAAATTCATTTATGGTTTGTTTGATTTTTCCCCCCTATTATTAGGCTATTTGAATTATTTTTTGTTCAGTTCATCTGAGCATTTTATTTTTTGTAAATATTCATTTAATTTAAATTACCAGTTTTGTTGGCATATAAGTGGGAAAAATAACTCCTAATAATTTCCTTTATTTCCTCTTTATTTGTTATGAATTCTCTTTACTTTTTGATGTTTTATTGGTAGTTTGGCTTTTCTGTCTTTTAAAATCAGGTGAGTTAATGCTTTGTCTTTTAAAAAAATATCCCAGTTTTGTCATTTCAAATTTTTTTTGCCTTTAATTTTGTTAGTCTCTTTTTTAATTTCAAAGTTTCTATTTTAATATTTAGTTTTTATTTTGAATTTTGCTTTTCTAATCATTTTATTTGCATGGCTAATTTATTGATCTTTTCTTTCTCACTTTGGCTTATGAAAATATTTAGACACACAAGTTTTCCCCTAAAGACTACTTTGACTTCATCCCCAGATTTCTCATATATTATCTCATTGTTGCCATTTCCTTTTATGAAGTTATTTACTCTTTCTGTGACTTTTTCTTTGACTCACCAATACTTTAGGATTGAATTATTTGGTCTTATTTAAATTTCAATTTTTTCCTTCAAAGGCCTTCTATTGATTGTAAGTTCTATTGTTTTATAGTAGTTTTAATATTTCTGCTTTTCTGTATTTGATTATGAAGATTTTATGCCCCAGCATATGGTCAAGTTTTTAAAGTTGTGATGAAAGTAGAATAATATGCATACTCATTTCTATTCCCATTCAGTAATCACCATAGATCAATCATGACTACTTTTTCTAAAATTCAATTCAAGTCCTCAACTTCTTTGCTGTTTCTTTTTATCTTAGATTTGTTTAAGTCTGAAAGGTATATAAAGGTCCCTAACTATTATAGTTAATAGCTAGCATTTATAGTTTTGCTATATACTTCTTTCTGTAATTAGATTAAATGTTCTTTAAATACCTAGATGCTGCAGTGTTATTGTCACTTTACTGTCTATATTTCTTTTAAGCATGATCTAGTTTCCCTGCTTATCTCTTTTAATCATGTCTTTTTTTTTACTGTTGCTTTGCCTAATTCATGATTGCTGCCTCTGCTTTTTTGAGTTTGTCTGAAGCATAATAAATTCTGCCTCCACCCCTTCATTTTTTCATTCTGTGTCAATCTTTATTTTTCAAATGTGTTTCTTGTAAACAACATATCAGATTCCACTTTCTAATCCATTTTGCTATCCACTTCTGGTTTGTGGTTAAGTTAATTTAATTTATGTTCAGTTCTGATTTTTAATTGTGTATTTTTATCCATCATACCCTCTTACATTTCTTTCCTTATTTTTGTCTTCTATCACATCTTTACAAAGAATAAGAAGCTGTTCAAAGAGGGTAATCAACAGTAGTATTCTGTAATTAAAATGATACACTTCTATTGATTATAGAGATAGGCAGTTCCACTCCCTTCTTTCTCATTTCTCCCCTAATGTATTATTTTCCTCTCCTTTAATTTCATCTCTTAAGACTATCAAAACAAAACCACCCACAAGCCCTCTTGACTGTCTTATTTAATTTTCTCTATAACTCTTGAATACATTAGAAGTTTGAAAAATCACTTTTCTACCCCTTTTTGAATGTAGCACTTTATAATTGTATAGTACCTTACAAATGCTGTAGTCTATTTACCTTTCTAGATTCTTCCACATTTTGGTGTTTATATTTCAAAGTTTCAATCAACTTTTTTTTTT
Organism: Phalanger gymnotis; assembly: GCA_028646595.1. NCBI lineage: Eukaryota > Metazoa > Chordata > Mammalia > Diprotodontia > Phalangeridae > Phalanger > Phalanger gymnotis. The sequence goes on along the minus strand of CM053622.1, from coordinate 320,530,315 downwards.
ATTTAAAAAGAAAGCATTAAAATCCTATATTCTAGTAAAGGTTTATTTCTCCCCATACATTATTGTCAGTTTTTCAGGGAAAATTATTCTTGGTTGTAAGCCTTTTCATTTGTCCCTTGGAACTTCATATTACAAGATTTATTCTCCTTTAAAGGAATTTTTATTCCTTTATCCTTCCATTCTTATGTGATCCCAACTAAGGTTCCTTGGTATTTAAACTCTGATTGGTCCATTCTTATTTTTAGGGAATTAGTTACTTGGATAAGGTTTTCTACCTTTGACTCTAGGCTACTTATTCTCTTTGCAATTCTTTCCTCCAGTGTCCTTATTTCATTTATAATTCCATTTTTATCTCTTGCTTCATCTCTTCTGGGTAATCTTATAGTCCTTGTGGCTAAACCAATTTTTTTCCCTCAGAAGCTATGCTTGTAGTTTTTGCCAAATTACTCTCTTCTTCTAGGTTTGTCTCCTGAGTATCTCTGGGCCCATGATACTTCTTCATAGCATTCAGTGCCTTCTTCTGTTTACTCCTATATCTAGTCTCAGGGTTAGGTTTAGGTTCAATGAGTTTAGAACCACCTGATTTCAGGGAAGAATTTATGGACAGATATGAGTGACTATCACTCAGGATGAGGTGTGAAGGATTGTGAAGTAGAATAAGAAAGCCTGGTCTTTTCACTTTCGAGGACCTATAATCAGTCTAGTTGCCAAACAAAATATACAGATGTAATAAGTTTTAGCAAATCTTGTAACTGGGTGAAGATTCACCAAACATAGCTCCTTCACACTTGTAAGCCCACCTCCCCAACCCCATTCTTCACTTTCTAGTTGGAAGTGGAAATGACAGTTTTCTCTGATCTCCAGATGCTTTCTCAACCTTATCCAAATGGAAATAAGGCACCCTGAGGAAGTTACAAGTAGCAGCGTGTTCCAGGCAAGTCAAACCTTCACCTCTACTTTTACCACTATATCCCCTCAGACTCCAATAGAGACAGTATAGGACCCTGAATCCAAGACCCTTGGAAATGCCAGTGCTCCCCAAACTACCAGCCCTGCTTCTAGCTCATTGCCCACAGCCATCATGTAGAGGAAAAATCATTGTGAAGAAAGGACTTGCCTTCTTCGCCACTACCATGTTTCAACAATCTGGCTAGCAGCTTCTGTGGGGGGTCCAGATCCACCCACAGCCAGCACCCAGAAAGCTGCCGGACGGCCAGAAAGCCCAGGTTCTTTTAATCTGCCTTAATAAGGAGAGCAAGGTTAAGGGGTTGGCAA
>CM053622.1:320508339-320528540 GCA_028646595.1 Phalanger gymnotis | reverse complement strand
TGTTTGAAAGTCAAATTTTCTATTTAGCTCTGGTCTTTTCACTGAGAAAGTTTGAAAGTCCTCTATTTTATTGAAAATCCATATTTTGCCTTGGAGCATGATACTCAGTTTTGCTGGGGAGGTGATTCTTGGTTTTAATCCTAGCTCCACTGATCTCTGGAATATCATATTGCAAGCCCTTTGATCCCTTAATGTAGAAGCTGCTAGATCTTGTGTTACCTGATTGTGTTTCCACAATACTCAAATTGTTTCTTTCTGGCTGCTTGCACTATTTTCTCCTTGATCTGGGAGCTCTGGAATTTGGTGACAATATTCCTAGGAGATAAGTTACTACTCTTAATAGATTTACATCTGTGTTTCTCAAATTTATTTACCCTTTTCTAATAATACTCAATCTGGAAGAACAAGACACTTAAGGAATTGAATCTTATACATATGATAAATTCAAACACTAATTTAAACTCTTGCTAGACCATACAATAAATTCAGACCTAAACAGCAAGATCTTCCCCACTTTCAGCTCATTGCAGTAATTTAGATGCATTAGTATTAATCACTATTGATCAATCACTATTAATGCTGCTTCCATTGAGCTGCCAAGTCTGTCTCTGAAAACACCCATTTAAGGCCAGTCCAAAGGACACAACAAACCTAGGAATGAAACTCGAAAATTCACAGTAGGTTTGGATATAATTGTGATCAATATCAAATTATTATCCCAATAAAGTAGCTTGCAAATGAAATTTAGTAGGCCTTCTAAAAATCACAGGAAAGATTTTGCAAAACATTTCTTTGTAAAACAATTTCCCCTTCTGAAAAACAACTTACAATTTATCCTGCTATTACTATGACAAACTAAATTCCTAATTACCACAAAATTCCTGGTTCCCTAAATTCTCTAGTCAAAAAGGTGCTTGTAATGAGGACCCATTTACTCAGTAAGAATTCCACAACACAAAACTCTTGCACAGGGTTGATAAGAATTACAAAGGACATTTTACAATGTCTTTTCTTTGCATAATTACCAAGTTTCCTTTCACAAAAAATAGCTTAGTTAACAGTCTTAATCTTCATAAGTGATAGCCAAATAATTTTAGCTAAAATTTCCTTTTAGACAAAACTTGAAAGCTTATGATTTCTTAAATTACAGTACTTCAGAATATTACAACACATGGTCAGATAAAACGACCTAACGGTTTCCTGACCTATTCATTTTTTCCCCTCTTACAGTACAATTTTTAATCTAACAACATCTAGATTATAAGAGAAATTGCTTTTCTAATAACATAGGTTATGCAATTGTTTACCAAATTACACAATATAAGAAAATTTAGAAATATAATACCATAAACAATTATCATGTATTTAAACTTGAAACAAAACCAATTAATTACCAATCAGATGACCTTGATTTAGGTGAGTGTGCTTCCAAATTGCCTTACACAGAAAATCATTCATCTCATCACCATTGATATGCTGATCACATCTTAGAAAACCCATATAAAGTTCCCAAGTATGAAGCAATTACATTTAATTAAACAGTGGACATTCAGATAGCATTTGTCCTATGCCAAACACTGTGCTAAGCCCTTTACAATCATGTAATCCTCACAACATGCCTGGAAAGTGGGTTCCATTGTTATTCCCTTACAGAAGAGTAAACTGAGGTAAATAGGACTTTCTTGGGGCCATAGAGTTAATAAATTTCTTAATGCCAAATAACAATACCTTTTTGTGCTTAATGCTGATAGGAAGAACACTCTCAGATGCTGTTATTGTTCTTTCAGGACAGATTTTGACTTAAATCAAATCTGGATTTATAATCGTTAATGATAAACATTTTTATTTCTTTAAAGTCCAATACTCATGGCCCTTTAAAAGAAAATTTATCCATAAATTCACATATTCCCTTAAAAATGAATCACTGAAATCCCAAAGTGATTGCAGTTAAGGCTATGATATAAAAACCCTGATCAAAATGTCATAAAACCTTATTTTTTCAGTTTTAAATACAGTTTGGTCTAGATCTTATCAGTATAAAGCTGCTGCTAGCTGATTCCAACTAACTTCTAGGAGACTCACTACTGAGAATCACCCACTGCTTTTAGAAAAGTCATCCTGTACCTCTTTTTGGATAGACTACACTGTGAGATCTATGAGGACAGAGGCCATGTCTGGTCTACTTTGCATTTCCCTCCTCCACTGTGGAAAATAATGCTCTGGACACAATAAGCATTTAACAAGTATTGAATTGTGTTGAATTGAGGAGGGGGCAGGCCTAAACCAAGCTTCATTTGAAGTTTCTTTCACCTTCCATGGATTATAAATCAGCATAAGTGTGTATGTAATTTTAGCAGCCATTTATATTTTGTATAGTTTGACTTGCAACTTTGGAATCAGCAAGGTTAACTTCTCCCCTAGTGATTTGCACTGAATCCATGCTACTCATTAAAAACTTTTCACCAACTTTCAAATCATTTAACCTTAATGCTTATCAGGATCATCTGTGCTCTCATTCTCTCTCTGTCTCTCTATCTCTGTCTCTGTCTCTGTCTCTCTCATCTCTGTCCCTATTTCTCCATCTGTCTGACTCTTTCCCTCCCTCTGTGTCTGTCTGTCTTTGTCTCTGTATGTGTATATGCCTTTCTCCGTCTCTTTGTATATACATGTGTGTCTTTCTGTCTCTCTGTCTCTTTGTCTGCCTATCCACCTATCTCTCTCTCAGCCTTGCTCCACAAATAAACCTTTGAAGGTATAAATGAATTCAAGAAGTATGACTATCAGCAAGAAAGACCAGTGGGGTTGAATCAACCATTGGTCTGACTGAACGCAATGGTTCTTATGCTGTAGTATTTTCGTTTCTTTGTGATTTCTCTTCCTAACCTCATCAGCTTCCATGGATTCAGATATCACCTCTAGGCAGGTGTCTCCCAAATTTATATGTCCATCCCCTGTTTCTCTTCTGAGGTCCATCACCGACTGCCTGATGGTTGTTTCTGGAAATGGCAAACCACTCCAGTACCTTTGCCAAGAAAACCCCAAATGGAGCCACGAAGAGATGGACATGACTGAAAAAACTGAATAACAACAACAAAAAAGCCAGAAGGGAGGAGCGAGGAGGAAAAGGATTCCAGCGCCAAGGGACAGTCGTAGAAAAGGCACAAAGTCAGAGTTAGGGAATAGAGCGTCATCTGCAAGGAACAGTAAGAAGGTCAGTGTTGCTGGATTGTGGTGCGGTGTAAAGCCAGTTTGGAAGGTAGGAGAGGACCAGGTTGTGAAAGGCTTAAACACTAAGCAGAGGATTTTATATTTGATCCTGCTGGTAGTAGGGAGTCACTGAAATTTTCTGAGTAGGCAGCGATTTGGTTAGAGCTGCACTTTAAGAAGATCACTTTGACAGCTAAATGTTTTGTAATGGGAACAGACTCGAGGGAGGTTATTTCAATGGTCCGTGCCAGAGGCAATAAAGGCCCGCACCAGAGTCTAGGTAGTAAAAAGATCAGAGACTCGGGCAAGGAAGGATGTGCAGCAGAAAACTTTGAAACAGCCTTGTACCCTAGCCAGAAAGCCTCTCCTTTCTGGGGTAGGAGACTGTCCCAGTGCATGGAGGCAGAAAGGGATATGTGGATGTACCTGGCTAGAAAGGGAGGCAACAGGGGTGAGGACTGTTGGGAGAACTATCTTCATTTAGGCCCCTTCTGACCTTAACTGGCCCAAGGCGAGGTCATGTGTGGGCACAGGTACCATGTTCTAAAAGTAAAGCACGACCCCAATATGAATGAAACACCTTCAACAGTCCAGGAGTCTTGAGTCCGTGCCCACATGTCCTTTCATTAGTCTTTCCCCAGTTACTTCACTACATTTCGGAAAGGGGAAACACACAAAACTGTCATCAACCAGATGCCTGCAACCAGGAGTTCACATTCCCTTTGGTATAATGGTCTGTCCAAATAAATGAAGGGGTCATTTCCCTCAAGATTCAGCTTACACAACTGGCCCTCCAATTAAAAACACAAAGAGGTGGCAGCTTGTTCTCAGCACACATTCCTCCCACTCACTCTGCAGTCCAAGCTGGGCCCCATTTTATGTTCCTTTGTCTGCCTGTATAAATGCTGCCCCCTTCTCTTCCCACCCTTTATTTCAGTGAACATGTATTCAACGAGCTGTTTAGTAGCATCGGCAAAGGGCCATACGAACAATAGCCTGGAGGCAGAAATTTGCATAGGAGCCCGGAGAGGCTTAAGAACGGGATGAAAAATGAATTCTGCTGTAGTTGGGGAGGCCCAGCAGCAGGAGGAACATTAACCCAGTCTAGATCTTCCGTAAAACATTATCTCTCCATGTCCAAGTGTGTCCACAGTCCTGGAAAACCACAAATCTATAAAGATTCCAGCAGGGTTTCCTCTGTGGGTACCTGATGACTGATTACACTGAAGATGGACTTCAAAGGTTTAGTATAAATATCTCCCATGGAAGATGACTTTTGGACTGCCAGCCTCTGAAGTGTTTCCTTCACACTCTACTATTCTCCTAGAAACAGGAACATTTTCTTTTCTTTTTTTTAATTAGTTAATTTATTTATTTTTGGTTTTCAACATTCATTTCCATAAGTTTTAATTTTCTCCCCTTCCCTCTCCTTTCCCTCCCCAAGACAGCCTGCAATCTGATATAGGCTCTACATATACATTCCTATTAAACATTAGTCATGTTGTATAGAAGAATTATAATGAATGGGAGAAACAATGAGAAAGAAAAAAAAACCAAAACAAAACAAAAAAAAGAAAGAAAATAGTATGCTTTACTCTACATTCAGACTCCATAGTTCTTTCTCTGGATATGGATGGCATTTTCCATCATGAGTCCTTTGGCATTGTTTTAGGTCCTTGCATTGCTGAGAAGGGCTAAGTCTATCAAAATCGGTCTCCCACACTGTGGTTGACAGGAATGTTTTCTTCTGCAGAACCTCTGTAGATGTTTGTTACAGTTCTGTTAAGTCCCAAATTGAACCCATTATCTTCCCTCCCTAAATCTACTCCTGTTCAAACTTCCCTATTACTGTTGAAGGCACTGCCACACTTCCCTTCCCCCAGGTTCACAACCCTGGTGTCATTCTCCAGTTCCTCACTACTCCTCACCACCTCCACCCCCCAGATCCAATCTGTTGCCAAAGCCTATCAATTTCACCTTTCAAACGTCTCTTAAAATATTCCCCGCCCCCCCTTCTCTCTTCTGGTACTGCCATCACCCTGGTATAGTCCCACATTTCCTGAACTGGACTATTGAAATAACCCACCACAAGTCTCTCTCTACTCTAGTCCATCCTCCGATCAATAGCCAAAGTGATTTTCCTAAAGTATGGATCAGACCATGTCACTCCTTTACTAAATAAACTCTAGTAGCTCCCTATTGCCTCCAGAATCAAATACAGAAATCATCTGTTTGACATTCAAAGCCTCTCATAACCTAGCCCCGCCCTTCTACATTTCCAATCTTCTAATACCTTTTGCCTTTCTGCATACTACTCTGTCAAGCCAGTGATACTGGCTTCTTTGCTATTCCCTGAAGAATACACTTCATCTCCTGTCTCTGGGCATTTTTTTCTGGATGTTCCCCATGGCTGGAATTCTCTCCCTCCTCACTTCTCTTGTTTTCTTCAAGTCTCAGCTAAAACCCCACATTCTATAGGAAACCTTTCCCAATCCCTCTTAATTCTATTTCTATAGATCTATTTATATGTTATATATAATAGAATTTATGTGTTACATATAATAGAGTACCTTTCCTAATTCCTCTCAATTCTATTTCTATAGATATATTTATGTTTTATATATAATAGAATCACATATAAAATATAAATATATTATATAATATATAAATATATAATATTTCTGTAAAGTCTGTAGAATTTCCATTCTATCTTGCGTAAAGCTTGTTTGTACAAAGTTGTTTGTATGTAATCTCTCCTCCATTGGATTGTAAGCTCTTCTAGGTCAATGACTGCCTTTTGCTTTCTTTGTATCCCCAGCACTTAGCACCATGCCTGGTACATAGTAGGTGTTTAATAAATGCTTATTGACTGACCCATTTCTATGCAACACTATTTGGAAAGTGCTACTCTCTAAGAGACAAAGAATAGCTTGTAGACTCAATTCAATCCAGTATTTATTACAAGCCTTTTTGTGTGTACCCCATTCAGTTCTTAAAAAATTAAATGCCTACTGTATACTAAGGCACTCTTGATACAAAGATATGGCATTCTTGAGGAGCTTACAATCTAATGAGGGAAAAGATATGAGAGACAGCAAGATATAGTGAATAGGAGAAGCAATGTGGCATAGTGGATGGGAACCTGGACTTTGAGTCAAGAAGATCAGGGTTCAAATTCTACCTCAAACACTTGTGTTACCTTGGGCAAGTCACTCAGACTCTCTATGCCTCAGTTACTATAAGCTGGTAATAATTGTTTTGACGGGTTTATCCCCAGTCCCTGGGATGCTTCTGTTCTGAAGTTTAACTGATCAGGGCTCTCCCCTGTCACAGATGCCAGTAAAGACTCCGTGGCACAGAGTTAAATTTCCTGGCTCTCTGCCCTTCATTCCTCTCTCCTTATTAGACAATTCAGAGAACAGCCTCATTTCAGTGATCTAGACTCTCCCACTACCTTGATGCTTCAATGACAGGTCATCTCCCCCTAGTGGCATGTCAGCTCTGGATCTGAAAATCCTCTACAATTTTGAATCCTGAATGAGAATGAGCGACCAGCTCCAGCTCTCAGCCACCAGGCTGGTATGGAGATAGAGACAATGGACACCACATATCTGTGCTCTTTCTGGCTGGTGTCTGTTCTCCTCCTCCTCCATCTGCCATCCATGAATGGCGGTGTTCCCTTCAGTAACTCCTGCCTCAGGTGGTGCTGTGGATACAACACCAGGCCTGGAGTCAGAAAGATTCTTCCTGAGTTCAAATCTGGCCTCGGACACTTACTTGCTGCATGACTTTGGTCAAGTCACTTAAGTCTGTTGGCCTCAGTTTCCTCATCTGTAAAATGAGCTGGAGAATGAAATGGCAGCAAACTACTCCAGTATCTTTGCCAAGAAAGATCCCAAATGGGATCACAGAGAGTCAGACAAGACTGAAGTGACTGAGTAGCAATAGAACGCTCTTTGTGCTTAGCCACCTCTTCTGCTAAATGGGTCAGCGTAGCTTCAAAGGCTTCTAAGGTCCTCCACACCTCGAGTCCTAAATCTATGATTCTATGAAGGCATACACAAATTACCATGATACAATGTAGAGTGAGCAAGGAAATGCTTTCAATAAGTTTGAGAAGGGAGAGGTCACAGGATCACAGATTTAGAGCTAAAAGGGAACTTAGAAGTTAACTGGCCCTGCATTCCCTTTTAATAACTGAAAGAAACTGAGGCCCAGAGACATTCAATGATTGCCCAGGAATAGAGCACTGTTTCTTCCCTGTGGCAGATTCCTCTGGGCTCCAGGGAACGAATCACAGGAGATGAAGCGCAGAGCTCTTACTGATCTGTGGAGGGCCAGTTCTACCTCTTGGAAAACAGCCAGGGTTCACAGGAACCAAGTGCTTTTCCACATGAGTACTTCTGCAAGAGGGGATCAATAGCCCTCTCTCTTCTGCCCTTCTGTAAGACCTCAGAGACCATCTCTATGTAGGCTCCTAACCACCCATGGAAAGGAGAATTAAATGGACTGTTCCACTTCTTACTCAGAGGGGACCATTTGAATGCTTTAACAGGAACAGAACTATGGGGAACTGGATGACTACCTGACCAAACTGTGGCCCTGGAAAATTGCATTCTTTTGAAGCTACTTTGAATTTTAATAGGGAAAATTGTCAGTGACTGAAAGTAGAAAATATTGGTTTTACTCAATCCATAAGTAGTCATCAGGCAGAGAGTTCCAGCCATAGCTGCGCCTAGAATATATAGCAAATTCCTATGTCTAATAATTGAATCAGTGAATATGAAAGTGCTTATAGTAGATAGCATACATTTAACGAGTAGGTAAGGATTATTTTCAAAATAATATTAAAAACACTTCTTATATACAAAGATAAATGGAATTTTATAATATGAATGTTGCTTTTTTATTTAATGTTAATCCATAGATATATAAAGATAGAAAAGTAAAACCCTTCAAGCATAATTGTACATGTAAAGCACAACTTTTTGAGTGATATCAGAATTGATAATTTCTTCCATTCATTTAACAGTCATTATTAAGTGTCTTTTCTATGAAATCTATTAATAATACACATGGGAGAAACCAAAAGGATGAAGAATGCGTATTGCCCAGACTATGAAATGCAGTTGGCTAGGTAGCCCACTGAGTTAGTCCATTAAAGGCACTGCGGATGAATAGCCAGCCAAGCCCAGAACTGAAAAGAGGAGAGTTTGTTGGAAACTGAGCAATGCCCTTCAATGATCCCAGCTAGTCTCTGCCACCAAAGCTCATTTTATAAATAGCAATATTCTCTCAGTGATGATATATGGTTGAAAATCTTGAAACACTATTATCTTAAGAGATTCAAAAGCGATGGAAAGACACATGATGGAGTATAAGCAGGCTGCAACATATTAATGGCAATGATGTGTTCACCAGAAAACACATAAAAAATATGACCAAAGTTGTATATGAATCAAAAAAAGGAGATGAGTCAATCACGTATTGAGAATGAGTAATAAAGGACATGCCAAGTGTTTGATTTATCTTAGTGAAATTTTAAAAGACACAGAAGAAAGTGTGGGGCAGCTGGGTGGCTCGGTGGCTAGAGTGCTGGGCCTAGAATCAGGAAGACCTGAGTTCAAATGTGACCTCAGACACTTACTAGCTGTGTATTTGCCTTAGTTTCCTCATCTGTAAAATGAGCTGGAGAAGGAAATGGCAAACCATTTCAATGTCTTTGCCAAGAAAATCCCAGATGGGATCACCAAGAATCAGACGTGACTGAAACAACTGAATGACAACAAGTAAAAAATGTATCTCTAGCCTTGGGTAGGTCTGCTACGGGGGATTTATAGAAAAAGCATGGACAATAATAGCATAAGATAAGAAAGCGGGGGCTGGGTCACCATCTACTCTTGTGAGAGTATACACACTGATTATGGATTTCTCAATCAATTGTTGAAGTAGGCTTGGAGCACTGGGCCAGGTGCTGGGGGAGATGAAAAAGAATTTGGAAAGCCCCTGCCCTCGTGCAGCTTATGATATTGAAGGGAAATAGGACATTTATTCAAATAGTAGCTACATAATTCTTTTATTATAATAATGCTAAATAGAATGAAATAAAAGATGTGCAAGGTACTATGCAAATTCTGAGGAAGTGAGTGAATTTCTAATTGGGAGAATCAATCCCATAAGCATTTATTAAACTCCTATTGTGTGCCAGATATTGTGGTTCCAGGGAATGCAAATATAAGGAATGAAAGAGTCCCTCCTCACAACGAGTACATATATAGAATAAATACAATGAAAATAAATACAGGGTAATTAGAGAAGGCGGTAGCAGTTGATGGCATCAGGAAAATCTTCCCATAGAAGGTGGTAGCTATGTCTTGAAGGAACAGAGTGATTCTAGAAGGCAGAGGGGAAAAGGGAGAGATTATTCCAGGCATGAGAGACAGTCAGTGCAAAGGCATCATGAGAGGAAGAGAGAAAAGGTCAATTTGGTTGGATTAGAGAATACAAGAAGGGGGATTATGTACCAAGAGGCTGGAAAGCCAGGTTACGCTCAGGTTAGATTGGAAAGCTAGATTGCAGGAAGGGCTTTAAAAAGCTAAACAGAGCAAAAGAAAGCCAGTAAATAGCAGGACAGGGAGCTGAAGCAGTAGAGGGAGCTTTTTGCCTCTTTTGGAGTAAAGAATACAGGGGAAAAGGCAACGAGAGAGAAGGGATTGGTGGACATGGATGGGGAAGGTCACAGTGACTGCCCGCCTTTGGTGCTATTGAGTGAGGACTGGGATTCCCATTTTAATGAAGAAGGAGCTAAGGGAAAGAGAAATTACATCCATCATCCATGGTACATCTGGAAATGGCCCAGGAAAACACGAATTCTTTGTTTCTAGCCTGATCGGTAGCTGCCTCAAGGGTCTAAGCTCTCGGTAATATTGGAGGAGGGGAAGACGGGGTCCGAGGACAGCTTCCACCATCAGAGCCAATACCTGCAACCTGACAGGTACAGGCTGGCTGGATTTAGGAGCACACACCTCCCTCTACATTCTCTTTTCTTCACTCCGGGGAGTGAAGATAGATAACCTTTCGATAATCCGAGATTCCAATGAAAAGAAATACTCTTTTAGAAGTACACAGTGTTTGAGAAGGTTTTCGAATGAAGTAGACTTTAAAGATTTGTATTATTACCCCATCTCCATGTTTGCCTTGGAGGTATTGAGGGAAGTGATATTAATGGAATGAAAGGTCACCAGCACATGAGAGGTGTTTTTAGCTAAATATATTTGACATCTTAGATTCCCCATTGATATCTTACATATTAAAGAATTGTTAACATTTTGGGGCAGGTACAATTAAAATTTAACATGGGGAACAAGGAGATTCCAAAAGAATATAAATCAGTACATTAGCACTTAGAAGCCAATCAGCAAATATGGCATAAAATTCTCTCTCTCTCCCTCTCTCCCTCTCTCCCTCTCCCTTTTTCCCTCTCTCTCTCTCTCTCTCTCTCTCTCTCTCTCTCTCTCTCTCTCTCTCTCTCTCTCTCTCTCCATTATAAGCTCTCTTTCTTGTGCTTCTTTCTCTTCTCTTGATTTTTTTCCCTTTATTCTCTCAATTCCTCCACTTATTGTCCTCACACTTGAAGGGCAGACACTAGTTCACCTAACCTTCCCTCTTCTCCTATTTAGCTCCAAACCTCTGAATATTTTTGTCTCTCAAATGATACGCCAGTATAATTCTCTTCAATATCTCTAATTTATGTCTTCTTCCTTTCATTTACCTTTGCTGTCAGCCAATAACTTCACCTCAGTGCTTTTCCTAGGAAACATTCATCAAGAAGACTGCGTTCTTCATTCATTGTACAGGAAATAAATTTGCAGCCAAATAAAGTTTACCAAAAGCCCAGCGGGGGCTTGACCATAACACTTGATGAGGCCAGTTTTGTTGTAGACCCATCCTTAGATGTCCAGGGCCAAAGCAGACTTCGGTGATCTAGCATAACCTATGCCTGAGCAAGGCAAGTTTGGTTCTATGCTGACCCCTGAATTTTCAAATAATATTAGGATGGATTGGAGACTTCAGATCATCCTGGAAATGAGCTACCATTCAAGGATCTACCAGCCTTGAGATATTACGAGCCTCCACCAAAGGCCACTAACAAAAGGCTTGGCCTGCTAAATGGAATCAAACCTGACTTCCACCTCAAGGATAGGAAGCAGCAGAAAAAGAATATTATTGGGATTTGCAGATTCATTCGGTGGTTTTCTGATTCCAAATCTAGATGTTTCCCACTATAACTCCAAGTATGTTAGACATGACCTTCTAGGGAACAAAAAAAGCATTAAAGACCTAGGAATTCCGAAATGAGGCTTGCATGCTTTTTAAAAACATGGTGTAAATGTGAGTTATTTTTATTATCCTAAAAATGAAAAATGTCCTTAAATTATCGAACAAGAAGATAATGAAAAACTATCTTTATGTCATTAACCCACTTTATGTTCTTGATGCATTTTGAAAACACCATATAAACCTTGTTATTACATCAGCTCTTAAAGCATGCTTTTTAAATTCCTTGATTTGTGATTATGAACCAGCTCTAGATTTTCTTCAATTCTAATAAAGTTTCCTCAAACAGGCAGGGAAGACACTCTTCCTTTGCACTGATCTCTGTAGTGCTGCCATCTCGTGGTATCTAAAGGTTTTGTTTTTGTTTTTTCCCCATGGATCAAATGAAAATATTTTGCTGTTTCAAAACTAAATAGAGAAGATGCTGGCTTCCCCCTCTCCCATCCAGAGTAGATAGTGAATGTGGCATGTATTAACCCAAAACCATAGCAAAGTCATAGATTCCTACAGTTGGAAATGACTTCAGAGGTAATCTTTGGGTTGGTAACATCTCCCATTGCCCTTTCAGCTATTCTCTTTACTCTAAATTAAGCAAACAACATTCCCCTGCTTTGGTTTCCCTCTCCTGATCTGTTCTCACTCTCCTTTCCTCTGTGTCTTGTTCCTATGGTTTCTCCTTCTTTTCCTCCTGCCATGTTGTCCCCTGCTTAGTCTTGAAATCATGGGTTATCACCAACCCATCCTCAAAGTGGAATTACCTCCCCAACAGCTCTGACAAGTGGGTATCCAGTGTCTGCTTCAAGTGACAAGGAACTTAAACCTCCTTCAGGGGCAATCCATTCCATTTTTTGAACAGCTCTGATTGTCAGAGCCATCTATTTCTCAAGGTCAGCTGCAATTTGCCTAGTTTCACGCTTTGGGAGCCAGTGGTATAAGCTGAATCCCTCTTCCATATAACAACTTTTCAGAAATTTGAGGACAGCCTCCTTTCTCTTGGCCCACTCGCCATACAACCTTGTATCCTTGCATAAGACTTTTCTTCTCTGGGCTCAATATCCTACACCTTCTTTGGTAGGTTTAACCTCACCATCCTGGTCATACTTTATGGATGATAGAAGATTGAAATTGTTCCTGTCATAGGTGCTATGCCAATTTTGGGAAGAGAAAAATTCAGTTGTTGAAGCTGCAAGGCACTCTGAGAGAGAAACAGAAAGTGGCACGTACAAGCAAGTCAAACTACAACCACTTCGACCACCCAGGACCCTAAGCCCCAGAAATACAGGGAAACTCAAGAGCCCTGGGAATAGCAGTGGCCCCCAAACCATTGTCCAGCTTCCAGTCTGTAGGCATTATCCAGGGAGCTACCCTTCCTCAGCGGCCACAACTGCTGAAGATACAGAGAACAAAGTTCTCACCAGTAAAGTCTTTAGCATTGTCAAATGTGCCAACATCTGAAATGGATATGATTTTATCAGTGGAAATAACATTAAAGAAGACTCATTACCATGTGTCTTGCCCAGGTACCCTAAGGACTTTCCACTTAACTTGGAGCTAAACTTCTTCTTGTATTGTCTCCTCCTATTAGCATGTGAGCTCCTTGAGAGCAGGGACTGGCTTACTTTTCTACTTTTTTACTTGTACTTTTAACTTTTTTCTACATCCATCTCTTGCACTTAGCATAATATCTGGAACACAATAAATACTTTAAAATAGTTTTTACACCCATTAATTTATTTATGTGGATTTTTTTTTACTTTTTGAAATCTGAATCCTACCCTCCTTCCTTGTAAGGAACTCCTGGCATGGAAACTCCCTCCGTTGAGGTAGATTGGCAATTTCTCTGTAATTTATAGTCTTAGAGAGTTACCTGGAGCACTGAGACATTTTCTACTTGTGGCCATACGATCAGTATTGTTTTAGGCAGGAACAGATGCCAGATCTTTCTGGTTCTGTAACCACTATGCCATGTTTCTGCTCCTATTGAAGAAAAAAATGTTAAAGGTACCATTAATATGTTTAAAAATATGTAAACATATTAGTGGAGACCTATGTCTACTGTCACAGAATTCCTTAGTGTTTCTCTACTGTGCCCCTGGAGATCTTAATCTCTTCCATTTTCCCAAAGGGAAGATGGGGAATAAGTGTCCAAAATAGCAATGATGTCAGATGGCATAAGACTACAGGAAAGTGGGATGCAAAGAGTCAAAAGACCTTGTCACCCTGGGCTATCACTGATATAACCATGCTAGCAGGGGAGAGAAGACTAAGGTGCTAAAATAAAGATGGTCTTGGATACCACTGCAAGGTCTTTATCCCAAAGAGATAAAAAACAAAAGCAAAAGGACCTATATATAGAAAAATATTTATAGCAGCTCTTTTAGTGATGACAAAGAATTGGAAATTGAGGGGATGCCTATCAATTGGGGAATGGCTGAATAAGTTGTTGTATATGACTGTGATGGAATGTTATGCTATAAGAAATGATGGCATAAGAAATGCTCTCAGAGAAACCTAGAAAGACTTACACGAACTGAGGCAAAGTAAAATGAGCAGAACCAGGAAAACATTGTACACAGTAACAGCAATATTGTATGACAATCTACTGTGAATGAATAACTTAGCTATTCTCAGGTAATTCTGAAAGTATTTATGAAAGCTGCTGTCCGTCTCCAGAGAAAGAACTGGTGAAGCCTAAATGTAGATCAAAGATACTTTTTCTTTACTTTCTTCATTTTTCTTGTTTTTTTTGTCTGTGTTTTCTTTCACAGCATGACTTAGATGGAAATGTGTTTTGAATGACTACATATGTATAATCTATATCCAATTGCTTGCCTTCTCAATGTGGGGAGGAGAAGGAGGGAGAGAATTTGTAACTCAAAATTTGAAAAAAGAATGTTAAAATTGTTTTCCATGTAATTGGTGGAAAATAAAATATTAAATTGAGAGGAAAAAAAGACAGTGTTGGGTGGTGAGCAGAAGCTAGGCAGTGCAAATGTAGAATGCTATGTCCATTGTGCTGCTGGGACAGAACTAATGGATTCTATTCTCCTGTCATCTGCTTCCCTGTCAACCTTGTGTTGACTATAATCTAGGTGACTGAAGGGATGATGAGGTGCCCTCATCAGAAATAGGGAAGTTGAGAGGAGGTGGTTGCCAAAGAGGAAGATAATGAGTCCCAATTTGGACATGTTCAGTTTGAGATGCCTATGGGATATTCAGCAGTAACTGGTGATGTGGAACTAGAGCTCAGGAGAATGATTTAGGAGTCATTTTTGCAAAGAAGATAATTGAAATCATGGGGGTTGATGTGGTCACCAAGGAAGGTTACAAAGAGAAGAGGTGCTCAGACAGAGCCTTGGAAAATACTCACACTTAGTGTGTGGGATATAGCTGGTAAAGTAGCAAAGAAGACGGGGTAGAAGTAATCAGAGATGGGAGGAAAACCAAGCCAAGGGAAAAGATAATATCTAGGAAGATGAGTTGGCCAGCAGTGACAAAAGCTTCAGAAAGGTCAGGTAGAATGAGAACTGAGAAAATGTTATTGGATTTAACAAATAAGATTGTTGGTAACCTTAGAGAAAGCAATTTCAGTTGAGTGACAGCATTGGAAGACATGTTGCAAGGGACTGAGAAGTGAGTTATAAGTAAATAGATGAACAAGCTTTTTCTAGGAATTTGCTCATGAAAAGGATATAGGATGATCGTTTGAGTGACTGTAAGGGTCAAGATTAGGGAAAGGATTAGGTGCTAAGATGGCAATATGAAAAGTTGTAAAGGTTTTTGTAGAATCTCCTACATATGCTCAGCAAAGATTTTTAAAAAGACATATCAAAGTGAATAATGATCAAAAAATCTAAAAAGAAACATTAGTAAGCTCCTTCATCTAACCCAGGGCTACATATAAAGGACAGCCAGGAGCCACACATTCTGGAAAAGGTGTACTGCCAGGTACGAACTCAGATAAACAAGTCAGAGTTTACAGTAGCACCTAGACATGGGAAGCTCAAGATGATCAAAGCCTGTAGTTGTTCCAAAATCTGGGAGGTTGGCTTGGGAAGGAGACAGAAACCTATAGCAACTTTTGTTCTTATCGCTAGTTTTGTCACCTTCCTCCAGATGGTCTCTAATCTGTCAATATCTTATTTAAAGTATGGTGTCCACAAATGGCCACATGTGGTATGACTGGGGCAAGAGGAGATTACAGTGGAACTACTGCCTAACCTGATCCGTATTGTCACTTGTTATTCAATTATATCCAGTTATAACACCATTGGGGGTTTTCTTGGCCAACATACTGGGGCGGTTTGCCATTTCCTTCTCCAACTTATTTTACAGATGAGGAAACGGAGGCAAACAGGGTTAAGTGAGTTGCCCAGGGTCACACCGCAGACAGATGAATCTTTCTGATTCTAAGCCCAGCACTCTATCCCCTTGCTGCACCATTTTGATGTCTACTCTTCCAAAATTATTTTCATTTTTATTATTCTTGTTCATCTCATATGATAGAAATTCAGATAAAAATGACCCCAGTTTTTATCCTATTAAAATGGTAGCCTGGCCAATGGGAATTGCTTCCTTAGAGCGTGAGCAGCATACTTTGCCCTCTGCCGGCCTGTGTAGGGCATGTCAAAGTGTACTTCTTCTTTCATATTATTCTGACTCTTTCTGGGCCTCTTACCTCAGGATGAAGAGGGACATTTTGATTAGCTTCAGAACTTGGATTGAAAATGCATTCAAAAGACACTTACCAGCTAGAGTTCTCTCTCTTTGCAGCAGAGGGGACTGTGGTTAAGTTCCTACAGACTCCCAGTGGGGAGAAAGGCCTCAAACTTTTACCACTCAGGCAACCACAAGGAGGCGCATGAGCACATGACCCTGATGCTGCTTCTTTGTCTTGTATATCAGTAAATAAACATTTATTAAGTACCTACTATTGGCCAGGCACTGTGCTAAGTGCTGGGGATATAAAGAAAGGTTAAAAAAAACAGTCCCTGTCCTCAAGGAGCTTTTGATCTAATGGGAAAGACAACATGGAAATAACTGTGTATATATAACTCCCGTCCCAAAGCCAATTGGATGGAACTCTCCTTATTGGAGGAGATGAATTCCCTGCTCCAAAGCAGACTGGACCTGAAGAGTCCCAAAAGGAGACTAGCTGAGAACTGAAGCACCCCACCCATCATACAGGGTAGGGCATTCATCTCTACCAGGAAGGAGGGAGTCCTATACCAATTGGTTTTGGGGCAAGAGTTACAGAAAAAAAGATATAAACAGAGATAACTTGGAGATAGCTAGCAAAGGGAAGGTACTAGCATTAAGAAGGATCAGGAAAGACTTCTTATGGAAGCTAGGATTTTAGCTGAGACTTGAAGGAAGCCAGTAGGTAGAGATTAGGAGGGAGAGAATGCTGGGCATGAAGGATAGCCAATGGAGGAAGAGTCGGGAGATGGAGTATTTTGTGTAAGGAAGGAAGGGAAGAAACATGCATTTATTAAGTGCCTACTGTGTGCTGGGCCCTGTTATAAATACTGTGTAATTATGATTTTCATATTAATCAATATGATATGTGTAATGAATATAAATTAGAGTTTTAGAATTGCCTTTTCTAGCTTGAGTGAGACTCACAGTGCAGCTTTAAATGATCAACCAAACTCCTGATAATGCTCACAATCACTGGCATCCTTCTGTCTGCATACCTTAACGGAACCAAATGAAAGACTGTAGAACCTGTTCCCATCACAGAACTCTGGTCCTGTGACTCACCAAGTCATGACCCCCAAGGACTCGAGCAATATTGCTCCTACAGAATTGTTGAATTGTCTTCCATTTGTGGGTTTGTCATGGGAAACCACTCAAAACTGGGAAAACATTGTTTGTTATCCACCTTCCCCAAACCCTTCCACTTGTGAGTTATGTATATAATCTCTATCTTCACTTCAGCAAGGCAGAATTCTGATCAGGAGAATTCTCGATTTGCAAATCTGTTCCTCCTAATGAAACTAATTAATTAAACCACTACCTGATTACTGGCACTTTGTCTCTGGCCCACTATTTTGTCATTCTCAGGTTAGGGACTGGCTTAATAAAATCCTGTTAACAATGCTATCTCATTCGAACCTCACAACAACAGTGAAAGGTAGGGGCTATTATTTTACAATTGAAGAAATTGAGGCAGATGATAAGTAATTTGCCCAGCGTCTGAGGCTGGATTTGAACTCCTTTCTTTCTGACTCTGAATCTAATGCTCTATCCACTGTGCCGCCTATGGGCCCCTATCTAGGAGGCCAGTAATAGCAGATGGCAATGGTATATGAAGTATAAGAAGCCCCTACAAGGTGGGGATCCAAATAGAGGATCAATATTTGATCCTGGAGGTAATAGAGAGCCACTGGAGTTTATGGAGTAGTGGAGTGACACGGTCAGACCTGCACTTTAAGAAAATTACTTTCTTTCTTGCTCTTAAGTGAAGAAGTATCAGAAAAGTTCATGACTTTGTGAGCTTCAGTAGGTGGGGAGAGCAGGCTGCCAGAGCACATGCGGGCAGCTGAAGTCCAGGCCAGAGTCTGCAGTCTATAAGCGCAGCCCAAAAGAGTGACTTACTTGATTTAGCCCAACTGAAATGCCGACTCAGCTGGGAAATGACACAGATTTTGGAAGTGAAGTTGGTAGGGCAAATACTTTGTAGAAACTACTACCAGCTTGAGATGATTCTTCCTAGGGTTTGAGGTGGTGTAGGAGAAAGTGTGCCCACAAGTATGGGGGGGGGCAGAAACTCATACTTCTACTGTTGCTATAACTTCTCATTAAATATCCATTCACAAAAACTAATTGATGTTAATCGTTTAAATGATTCTGGGGAAATTGTTTAACTTTAGCCCTGAAAGGTAACAACTATGTAAGAGAGAGACAATCAATGAAAATCGAGTATGGGCAGAACACATCAGAATGGGGACTTAAACTGATAGAATTGGAGAAAGGCACTCCCAACCTCTAGGGGGCACTCCTAAAACCTTGAGAGGGAGATGTAGCTTTGTTTGGGGACCTGACTGGTTAGTGCAAATGGAAATTGGGATAGATATCCCCAAAGCTATATTAGGGCTACACGATAGCCTATTTTCTTTTATTCTTAATATGCCACAGATTACTGTACAGGTGGATAAAGTAATTGCTTTTTTTGGTCACTGAATAAAAATATTGAGATGTAAGTTCATCTTCCATAAGCCCACCAAAAGCATCTGTAGTCCAAATCTAGTAGTAGGAAGGACAATGAGGATGCTATAGGCCCCATTCTATCCCCAGGAGACTTATTTTCTGAGACATCTTGATAGTTTGAGAGCTTTTCATTCCATGTAGTTTTGAGATGGTAAGCATTTGGTAAGGCAATACCTATTAAAAATTGCTCCTAAATATTTATGTCTGACCAATTGCGGGCAATAGTTTTGTCTGTAATAATGCTCTCATTTCAGTAGTTAATTGATTGAATTCTCAAGGACATTTTGTGGTTTGTTATAGAAGTGTGTGAATTTTTCATCCGTTATTTAAAAAAGACTGTGAACTTCTGGAGTATAATTCTTGCTGCTTAATAATGTCTTTCTAAGTATCCAGCAGGTACTAACTTTTGAAACCTGCCATGTTACATGGCACAATTTCTACCATTTCCTTGCAGAATCTTCATTGATTTATAAATCTAGATTCCTTAAGAATCATCTTTTTAAAAACTCCTGGTAAGAATGACCTAGTTCTGTATCTCTATCATAAACAAACCCCTCTGTTTCTGTAGACAAACCTGCATGACATCAATTTGTTCTTGCCTTCTTTGTTGACACGTTATTGATGGAGTTCATGTAGATGTTGCCCACGGAGGGTATTCAGCAGCCTCTCTGTTAGAATTGTGTCCCATGTTCTAATCTTAGTTTTCATTCCATTCCAGCCATTTCATAGACTTCATGCTAAAAGATTTTTGTTACATTTGACTTTTGTATATGCTATATCTCCTCCAACAGAATGTGAGCTCATTTAGAGCAGGGACTGTTTGGGTTTTGTGTTCATATTTCCAGCTAGCACAGCATCTTGTACGTGTTGTTGTTAAGTCATTTTTCAGTTGTGTCTAACGCTCCGTGACTGCATTTGGAGTTTCCTCGGTACAAATACTGGAGTGGCTTACCGTTTCCTTCTGCAGCTCATTTTACAGATGAGAAACTGAGGCAAACAGGCTGAAGTGATTTGCCCAGGGTCACACAGCTAGTAAGTGTCTGAGGCCAGATTTGAACTCAGGAAGATGTCTTGAGGCCCAGCACTCTATCCATTGAACCACCTCGCTGCCCCTGTCGTATACATAGTAGACATTTAATAAATGTTTGCTGAATTGAACTGGATTTATTCTACCTGTAGGGAGAATAAAGCTTTTGTTATTGGAAAGAATGCAAAACAAAAGCAGAAACATAGAACAGAAGAAGCTGGGAAGAGGTCACAATCTCCTTGAACCCTTTCTGGTCTTGCTCCAAGTTGACTTATTTTTTCATTTTGGCCACCAGGAGCATTACAGGAGTTGAAAAGAACTTTGTCGCCCCAGTCGCAAACAGCTCCTCTGCAGTTTTGCTAAGAGGAATCCATGGCATGTTTTAAAGTAATGCCGAATAATAACCAGGAGGCATTGC
>CM053622.1:320447729-320507839 GCA_028646595.1 Phalanger gymnotis | reverse complement strand
CAACAAGTTCTGTGAAGTTTGGATTCAATCGAAGGGCTGCACTTGAGGATCTACAGGGCCACATGTGGCCTCGAGGCCGCAGGTTCCCCACCCCTTGAATAAGCATTTATTAAGTGCTTACTATTTGTCACACACAGTGCTAAGCACTTTATAAATATTATCTTATTAGATCCTCATAACAACACTGGGAGGTAGGCGCTGTCATTATCCCCAATTTATAGTTGAGGAAACTGAGGCAGAGTTAAGTGACTTGTCACACAACTAGTAAGTGTCTGAGGCTGGATTTGAACTCAGGTCTACTTGACTCCAGGCCCAGTGCCTTATCTACTGCACCACTGTTCAAGATGAGTTTACGTGGGTTTTCCCAAAAAGTAGGCCTTAGTGCATTCCATCTATTTCCATTTGAAGTCTCTATAATTAAACAGTTAGCCCCTTGGGGCCCGAAGCCTGAACAGAATGAGCAATGCACAAGACAAGATCTCTAAGATTTACAAAGTATTTCACAGATGTCATCTCATTTGCTCCTCAAACATTCCTGTGAGGTCCTTAGTCCAGGCAGAGTAACTCCCATTTTGTAGAGGAAGGAGCTGAGGCTCAGAGATCGGATGACTTTGCCAAGGTAACACAAGTAGTCTGTGCTAGAGGTGACATTCACACTGGGCCTTCCTGTCTCCAGGGCCCACACCCTGTCTCACCACATCATAGGGCCTCTTCTAACTCAGATATTGGTGATGTTAGGCAAGCTCCTTAACCTCTATTTTCTTTGGATTCACTACTGATAAAATGTTACTAATTACCCAAGAGAATTTCCCTGATTATCTCAGTCTTTTCAAGGACTAATGATCTCTAAAGAAAGGCAGCATTGTTCAATTTCTGTAGGTAAATAAACAGCTACACTTCAGTGCATTTCTCAGGCCATCCCCCAGGCCCAGAATGCACTCTCTCTTAATCTCTACCCACTGAAATCCTTATATTTCTTCAAGGCAGGTACCAGCTCCTCCATGCAGCCTTCCTTGATACGCCCCTATCTATGTCCCAGCTAAAAATGACCTCTTTCTAATCAAATGTTCTTAGATCATTTTATCTGGTTTTCTGCTTTGCCCCATTATATTTTACTTGGTACCATAGGGACTATATCTATGGCTTCACTGGTATAGGGAACTCTCAAATAAGAAAAGTTCCTCTACCAATATAAGTCTGTACCTTCTCTGCAACTTATAGTCTTAAAAAACTGCCCAGAGCACTGAGAGACTAAGTGACCTACCTGCCCTGAGTCATACAGCTAATATGTGCTAGAGGCAGGATTCAGATCTAGTCTTTCTGATACTGAGGCCAGCCCTCTATCCACTATATCATGACTGCTTCTCATTTGTGTCATACCCGTAATGATTTATATAAGGGGTTTGTCAAGAGAATTCTTTGATCAATTTGATTACACATCAAATGCCTTTATTTGTTTTCTATATTTCTTTATAGGTTCTTGTAAGTCCTTTGTGTTTTATGCATTTTCTGTGGGGTGAAATAAACGTTATCCTATACCCAACGCTACTTGTTACCTTGTGTGCTTATATAGGATCTGAGGACCCTGTTACATATCTCTGTGGAAACCTAGGCATACATAAACTGCATTCAGAGATTTTTCCAAGTATAAACTCTGGGTGAGGGCAGTGAACCAAAGAAAATGCAGCCTTTTGAGGGAAGTCTTTGATATCAGATGTGGTCCATGTGAGTCCAAAGCTTAGAGCACTCTGGACCATGATTTACATTTGTCTGTGTCATATCCCTTCTATTAGATTGCAAACTGCTCAAGGGCAGGGACTATTTCATATTTATTTATTTATTTATTTATTTATTTATTTATTTACTTATTTATTTATTTATTTATTTATTTATTTATTTATTTATTGCCTAGCACAGTATCTTGGACACAGTAAATGCATAATAAATGGCTATCAACTTGACTGTAACTGAATTGAATTACTAGTATGATATTTAGTGCACTAGAAATATCCCATTCAAAAATTGTGGGTCAAGAAATGATAGGCTGTTAGTCCCTTTGAGATGCTCTGGTTTTTACTAATAGGACCAAGCACACAGAGGTTCAGAATATGCTGTCTGTAATTTTGATGAGTGGTTATATGGGGCATAGTACAAAATTTGGCTGTTTCTAAGGATGCAGAACGAAGTTGTAGGGAGAACACTACTTTGGGGTCTTTGATTCTCTAGCTCTAGCATTGGGATAATGAGCCGTTGAATACCTCCTCCTACTCAAGATGTAGGAACTCACAGAATCCCGCTGAGAGTCACTTAAGAACAAAATGCTCTTTACTGAAGACTGGTCCTATAGTAAAAAGGTGCCCCAAGTTGTTAGCTTAATTTTGGAAGGAGTCTCTAGGAAAATGGTGCCTTGATGGGTCTAAAAGAGTGAACATCAAAAAAGTGAGTCACTTGCTTCCTCTTGCCAGGTTCAATCAGGTTCACTATTAGCAATAGTGGGACACTTTCAAGCACATACAATGGGTCACAGATTCCTAGACTGTTAGAGACAGAAGCAATCTTAGAAGATGATTAGTCCAAGCTTCGTTTTCCAGATGAATGAATAAATAAATGAATGAATGGAAAAGTATGTATTGATTACTTACTACTTGCAAAGCTCCGTGCTATGTTCTGGGGATACAGTTAGAAAAGTAAGACAGTCTCTGCTCTCCACAGCTCACATTCTAATGGAAGTAAAAGGGCAGGACACAGCACACGTGGGAGGTTTCAGCTGCAAGTCAGATAGAAAGGCCCCAAGGTCCTTAGGGTGTATTGGAAAAGCAGATGGTAATGCCTCTTCTTTGATGTTGTTTCCACAGATAAAAATCGTATCTGTCCTTGCTGTTGAACAACCTGGTATTGCCAAGGACTTCCATGGCAAAAACTTTCTTTTCTGGATCTTCTGGAGCTCTACTTACTGAAGAGATGGGGGCTGTAGCCTCCATCCATGAGGAACCTGAAGCCCAGGGAGGCGAAGGGACTGTGCAGAGCTGAAGGGATTTATGTTGTCACTGTTCATTTTGCCCAGTGATGAATTGATTGCTATCAAGAATCCTGGCACGGAAACCTCTCTCCAGCAATGTTGATTAGCATGTAGTCAGGGCGTGCTGGGTCACAGTCTACATTTGTTCATGTCATGCCCCTTACATTATGTTATATGTATATACATGTATATATGTGTATATATGTATATGTATATATAAATATATATGCATGCGTATATACATATGCATATATAATATAATATATTAAGGGCAGGGAATCAGTTATTTTTCATCTTTGTGTAGCGCATCAGCTTGAACATAGAAAATGTATAATAAATGTCTGTTGATTTGAGCATGGAGGTTAAATGATTTGTTGTGTCTCAGACAGCTTTAGAGGTGGGACTTGAACTCAAATCTTCCTGGATTTTAGCTCAGTGCTCTGGCTATTATCTCACATTGCCACTTCGTATTGTTAATATAATGCATAAACACCTCTCTATAGTAATCACACACAATTTTTTTTTTGCCTCTATTCAATTGTTTTCAGTCATGTGCAAGTGTCTGTAACCCTATTTGGGGTTTACTGGACTGGTTTGCAATTTCCTTTTTCCAGCTCATTTTACAGATGGAAAAACTTAGGCAAACAGAGTTAAGTGACTTACCCAAGGTCACACAGCTAGTACATGTCCAAGGCTGTATTTGAACTCAGGAAGACGAGTCTCCCTGACTCCAGGCCTGAAGCTCTATCTACTGCACCACCTAGCTGCCCATCACACATAACACAGGCAGGCAATTTGAACAAATTACATCAACTGAAATCCCTTTAGAATGACTGGGAAGTGTTAGGAATTTTCTGTGTTGAAGCGAGGCCTGATTTAAAAGCATCGATAACATCATCTCTTAGATAGTAGATGGACTGCCAAAATAGAAACTGCATCAGGCCGAGGTACTCAAAATAGCCTTGTTATGCACGCTGTCCTGAGGCGTATTTGTCAAACACAGATGATACTATTCAGTGTTACACGTCTGGGTGCTGACAACCCCTATCATAGCGTTGAGTCTTTCTTATCGAGTACTTTGTTTTGGGCTGTTTGGGGCCAGGTCAGCTCATCATCGGTCATCACCATTATCCTCTATTATCTAATAATCAAGTTCATCTTCTCAAAAACTCAAAGAAAAACATGATGTAGGAAAGGAATCACTGACTTAAAATCTGGAAGATCTGGGTTCGAATCCCAACTCTATAATTAAATAGCTGTATGACTGGGCAAATCACTTCCTTCTAGGTCTCAATTTTCTCGTTTGTCTAAGAGGGTGGGGAGTTTAGAACAGCTCTGATATTCTGTCAGCGAGATGATAGGTGTACAGTATTTTGCAAACCTCAGAAATGCAGCATCTATTATTATTCTACTACGTAGTTAAGATAGCTAATGGCACTTAAGAGAACCAAGGTGAGAAAAATATCCAAATTGGATCGAATGTCCAATTGGATACAGGAAGGCTGTTCTGGAGGAAACAGAATTGTGAAGGCATTGAAGCACTGGATCACAAGATATACGGAGGGGAAGATCGACCAATTTGTGTTGTAGGTGCTCTGATAGACTCTGGGTATACAAAGACCAAAGCGAATCAGTTCCAGACCCTGGAAGAAGGGATAACATGTACATGGATAAGTAAAATGGATATAATTTTCAAGGGAAGGCAATGACCACTGAGGGAATGGAGAAAGACTTCATGTAGAAGTGGGTGACTGAGCTGTGACTCAAAGCAAGCTGGGCATTCTGAGAGGCTGAGGCACTCCACACTTGCCAGACAGCCAGTTCTAAGGCCCGGTGATGAGAGATGGCAGGCCCTATATGAACAAAAGTCAGAAGGCCAGTTCAGCTGGACCTGTGGCCCGTTAAGGAAGTAATAATAAGAGAGGAAAGGTTTATTGGGCCCAGAATGTGAAGAAAGTGCTTTGAATGCCCAACCAAGAAGTTTTCATTTGATTCCAGAGGCTATGGGGAGCAACTGGAGTTCACTGAGAAGAAGAATGACCTGGTCAGACCTTCACTTTAGGAAAATCACTTCAGCAGCTGGATACAAGATGAATTGCAGGGGGAAGGAGATTTGAGGCAGAGAGCCCAACTGTGAGATTATTTCAATGGTCCGAATGAAAGATGATGAGTATTTGAACTAAGGCAATGGCTATTTGGTTGGAGAGATGGATACATTTGAAAGGTTGTAGAGAAATGAGAAGACTTGGCAAGTGATTGGACATGTGGGATGAAAAGGAGTGAGATATTGAGGATGACACCAAGCCTGAAAACCTGG
This sequence comes from Phalanger gymnotis, assembly GCA_028646595.1. Taxonomy (NCBI): domain Eukaryota; kingdom Metazoa; phylum Chordata; class Mammalia; order Diprotodontia; family Phalangeridae; genus Phalanger; species Phalanger gymnotis. Next base: position 320,502,503 of record CM053622.1, on the reverse strand, counting down.
GTGACTGAAAGGATAATAGTGGCCTTGACAGATTTAGGGATATTGGAAAGAAGAGCTGGGAAACGGTGATAGGAGCAAGACTCCAGGACCAGTGTGTCAGGGCTTATGAAAGAAGGTACAACCAATGGTAGAAATAAAACCTAGGGCTGCAGTTTTCCCTGGAAGGGTCAGGTCTTCATGAGTGCCATAGGGTGGAAGGAGCACAAGAAGAGGTCCAAAATGAGAGGAAGCTCATTAGTTATGGAATGGAAATTCTAGTCTACTGCCATGCCACCCTGAAAGCGCCCAACCTCATCTGATCTCAGAAGCTAAGCAGGGTCGGGCCTGGTTAGTACTTGGATGGAATGGATATTCCAGTCTACGGCCATGCCACCCTGAAAGCTCCCCATTTAGTCTGATCTCAGAAGTTAAGCAGGATCGGGACTGGTTAGTACTTGGGTGGAATGGAAATTCCAGATGGTACAATGAATGGAGAGGGTTGAGTCAGAATGGAGCATTAGAGAAGTGGGGTGAGCACCTACCCAGCAAAACTGAGTGTAATCCATGAGGGAGAAATATTGATATTCAATGAAGAATTTAGAGGAATTTAATGCATTCTTGAGAAAAGACGAGAGCTAAAGAGAAGTGGGGTGAGGTTGGAGGAAATGAGAGCACAGCAGAAAGGATTGGGGAGATGGATATTTTACTCTTAGTCATTTGGGGATTCGCTAACAATAGAACTGGGAGAAAAAGAAGGAGAGAAGTTTGCTAACCATAGGATAAGAGTCTGGGCAAAGCAGACTGATCATGGCAGATGAGTAGAACATCATGCTTCAGTACATACCTTCCCTTGGTAGTCATACTAAAGGGATGGGGGAGAAACCCTTAAACCTCATTATTCCCTAAAATAAATGAATAAGAAAACTTCAACAATACCAATCTAATGTCTAGTTTCCCACCTATACGAAATCTCAAAGAGACTTATCTATATGTGAATTAAGGACATCCTCGATAAGGATATTATTAAGGAACAGATAAGCTTTTGAAAGTGATATTTTGCAATATCAAATTGGATTCCTAATAATATTCTGTAATAGATCAGATATTTGCTATTTTGCAACTTACTGAAAGATGTAGAGAATACCAGATTCCACTGTGCTTATTGTTACTTGACTATGAGAAAGCATTTGATTCAGTAGAGTAAAATATCATCTTAAAAGTTCCAACAAAATGTCTCCCATTCATACATTGAAATCATTCAAGATTCCTTGAAAGATATAACAGAAATAGCCATGTCCACCAACTTCTTGGTCATAAAGCAATTCAAGCATAAAACATTCAAGCATTGCATGAAACAGAATCTGTTCTAGCATGTGTCTGAACACTAAATTGTGGTGATCACCATTGTGATAGAAGAAATTCAATATAGAGTCTAAGTAAAGGAGGTGGAAAGGTCCTTCAAATTTCTGTACATGGATCATGCTGGATGCATCAGTCCAAGGTCCAGATCATTGCAGAGTTTTCTGGAATAGATCCATAACCATCGAAAAAAGTTTGTCCTGACTTACAATGAAAAATGCCATCCACCTCCAGAGAGAGAACTGATGGAGTCTGAATGCATATTGAAGTATACTTTTTTTTAACTTTCTGTATTATTTTTGTTTTTTCAGTCTGTATTTTCTTTTGCAACATAACTAATGTGGAAATGTTTTGCGGGACTGCACATGTATAGTCTATATCAAATTATTAGCCTTTTTAAGGAGGGGACAGAGGAGGGAGGGTGAGAATTTGTAACTCAAAAAATTTAAAAATGAATGTTAAAGATTTTTGTTTACATTTAATTGAAAGAAAAATAAAATAAAAATTAAATGTAAAATAAGAAAATTTGTCCTTACCATGGAAAGACGGAAAGAAAAGATGGAGACAGATGAAGAGTGTCTGTTGCCCAGACTATAACATGTGGCTGAATAGACAATCTTTAGAGCTTGCCCATAAGTATACGTAGCACAAATGGACAACGTGTTGAACCTAAAATTAAACAGGAGTAAGGGAACAGATTGGATTGCCTTTGAGACTGAAAAGCTTCTTTAATGACTCTAAGTTTCTCCCAGAATTGTGGGCCCATATTTTTGTAGTCGTTGCCTGAGTGTGAGACATGGAACACAATAGTCTCTGAGGAGCTGAAAATTAATATTACACAGATGGCAATTAAGAAACTCATGGTGAGTGTAAATAGTCTGCAACACAGAATCAATAAAGAGCTTGGAAGAACCAGAGTTAAAGATTTCATCAGAGCAATGTAGGAAAGAAAGAAAAGATGGGCTGATCATATGGAAAGGATGCGGGATAATAGTGGACAGTCCACATGCCCCACCAATACCTCATCAGTGTAATGGAACCTCCAACACATTGAGGGTGGACCGTCTGTGGATGATTGGTGGGAGGGCATGGACAGGTATAGCCCAGATAGGCTATGATCTATATCACTGAAGAAAGCATCAAGCCCACTGAGATCACAAATTTATTTGAGTACATGAGAGAAATCTAGTTAAAAGTTTTACTCTGATTTTATTAAGTCTCATGGCATCCCAGTGAGGCAGGACTGGGGCTGGGCCTGCATCTCAGTCTTATTATAAGATCACCCCATCTTCCTCAGAGCACCAGATTTACATTTTACCAAGACTGGCTTTAAGGTGATTATTACTAGGCTAAGCCCGCAGAGACAAATGAGGAAGGGGCCAGTCACTAAGTAGCTCCTATCTGGGATAATTGGATAAGTGACCTTATTTATAGCCTCTTAAGCTTTTTTTCTGGGAGACTAGACAGCTAAATGATTCAGCGGAAGTCAGAAAGACTTAGGTCAAGTTTAAATACTGTCTCAGACTTGTCTTAGCAGTGTGACCTTGAGCAAATCACTTAATCTCTGTTTGTCTAGGAGGCAACTATGCTGCTCACTGGATAGAGCGCTGGGCCTGGAATGAGGAAAACCTCAATTCACATCCATCCTCAGACACATGCTAGCTCTGTAGCCCTGGGCAAGTCACTTACATTCTGTTTGCCTTAATCCACGGGAGAAGGAAATGGCCAACTATTCCAGTATCTTTGCCAAGAAAATCCCATAGATAATATAGGTCACAGAATCACAAAGGTCAGACCCAACTGAATGACTCCATAACAACAAGACTTTAATCTTAAAATCAGACAATGTTAGAGATGGAAGAGACATTAGATCCCTTTCAGTCCCACCTTTATATATTATAAATGAGGAAGCGTAGGAAATGCAAGAAGCACAGAAACCAGAGGTTTCCCTTTACAGTGTTTCAATATGCTTTGTATATACCAGTATATTTATATGTTGTCTCCTCTAATCAATATAAACTACTTGAGAACTGGGGCCACTTCCTTTTTTGTGTTTGCATACCCAGGACCTAGCTCAGTGCTTGGCACATAGTGAGGGATTAATAAATACTCCTCCACTGTATAAGAGAGATGTGTCCACCTGAACTGTCCAGTATAGATGCAGCTTGAGGATGGTATGGATATATATGATCTGAGGCCTGGCTTGCCTCTAGGAAAAGGAGGGCAGTCTAAGGCCTGTGACTGGCCCAGCAGGCTGGCTAGGGGAAAGGAGCAGGCAGGCTTCAGCACAGACAATAAGGCTGGGTACCCTTTTCTCTAGTTTCCAAAAGGAGCTATCAGGCTAGAATTACATCTATCTGCTCCCTTCAAATGTCTCTGGTCTAGGGGTATGGGACTGGCTTCACAAGGAAAACACTTCCTAGTCACTCTTAAGGAAGAGGGTAGGCCTTAGCTCACACTCACCAGCTCATTTGTTTCATACCAAATTCTGGCTGTACAAATGACCATAACAAATAGCAAAAGACAAGAAAAATTGTTTATCCAAGCAAAACAGTGAAAAGAAATTGCAGAAGACCTACTGAGTAGAATATCCCAAAAAACCACAAGAATGAATGAGATCTAAGGAGAGCTGGGGTGGAGGTGGGGTGTAGGGAGACAGAGAGAGGGGGAGGGAAACAGAGAGAGGGGGAGAAAGGGAGACACAGTGAGGGAGGGAAGGAGAGATGGGGAAGATAGAGAGAGAGGGGGAGAAAAGTGGATAGGGAGGGGGAGAGAGAGAAAGAGGAGAGAGGGAAGAGGGAAAATGAGAAAGAGAGAAGGAGAGGGGGGAGAGGAAGAAAGAGAGAGAGAGATGAGCAAACTCCCTCAGAGAAGTCTCTCTGATTGTAAGGGACAGAAGTCCAGTAGGTTTAGGAGCTTGCATTCCCCCACAAGTCTACAATTCCGGAAGGCATTTAGCACTTGCTCTTTCAACCATTTCCCTCCTCCTTTAGAGTATCTTTGATCTATGTATCTCTTTCCCAAAGCAGCTCAGGAAACAAAAACCCAAGTCCCTTATGTAGGTGCTCAGTGTTTTACTCAGCATTTTCTCCACCACTTGGTAGTCCTAGGTCCTTTTGCATACACAGCAGCCTAGATTGGTTGGGTGCTGGGATGTATTTGACTCACAGATAAACTGAAATAACTTGCTCAAGATGGTATGCCACCATTTTTTGACTTACCAGTCGGTGTTCTTTCCACTGCTCCATCAATTCCCTTTGTAACAGGCATCAGACCTTATCAGCTGATCAGTCTCAGAGAAATAACATGACACTCTCTCCTCCTCATTCCCTAAACTCCCTACTCTGCCTCAAAGAACAGTGAGGCTCAAACTCCATATCTCATGGACGTTTGTATGTCAGGAAATGTTACGGCAAGCATATATGGGCATTTCATTGATATAGGGCTGGCGTGTACTTTCAGGTCATCTTAACTGTAACTATAAAGCAAGAAAATAACAGTACTTTCCTGCTATCTCTGTATTTAATTATTAAGTCAGTCAGCTAGTATTTATAAAGCACCTATTATGTGCCACACACGCTGTACCTTAGTACATTAGCAAACATTTATATAGTGTTTTAAGGTTTACAAAGCACTTTACAAATGTTATCTCATCTTCACTTCACAAGATCTTTAGGAGATAAGTGCTTTTATTATCCCTATTTTACAGTTGAAGAAACTGAGGCAGACAGTGGTTAAAGTGACTCCCCCAGGATCACACAATGAGTAAATGTCAGCGACCAGATCTGCGTAAAAACAATGAGCAGCTCTGCATCTGACTTCATGGTCTCTAGTTCATATTTTCTGAGAGAAGGTAGCAGAGTTGCTTTTGCTTTTCTTAAAAAGGAAAAACTCCCCTAAGTTGTGTTTGTGATAAGACGATCCCCTGGCTCGCTAGCTTTTGGATGCATTTGGAAATTCTGCTGCTGAACAAGGCAGTCAGTTGGGTGATTTCCCACGAGGCCTCATCCTTATTGCAGTATATGGCGACGCAAGGCCCACCATGTCACCTTCCGGGCCTTATTACAAGCAATGGTGTGTAGGTGTTAAGTCAGCCACCAGGGGGCTCCCGTGGAACTCAATGAAGTCCTAATGCACCCAGAAAGCCAGCAAGGCTTTATGTAACAAAGAGATGTGAAGCCTGGGATGAAAAGGATAGACCTCACACTCTGCCCAAATTCTGCAGCCAGAATAGGGCTGGTTTCAGGGAGGTGGCAAGTCCCACATTAGCTGCTACTGATTCACCAAGCCAGGCTGAAAGGAATCCCAGGATCATAGAATATTAGAGCTGAAAGCAAGGTTGCCAAGTCCCTGGGTCTTTGCCCAGCTTGGCTGGCATCTGTATCGCAGAAGCCAGTTTCAGCTAATTGATATGTCACGGTATAGCTTATTTTGTTTTCATTTGGCTTTTTAAAACTGTGGCTGAAAGACATGCTAATGATCACCTAACCCAACCCCTTCATTTTACGGTTGAAGAAAATGAGGCCTCACTCTCCCCACCCCTCCCCCGTGCCCAATTTGTTCCCAAGGCCTGCCAATTTTACCTTCTTAACATTTCTTCCATATGCCCCTTCTCTCCTCTGACAACGCCACTTGTCTGGTGCAGGCCCCGGTCACCTTACACCTGCTGGTGGGTCTGCCTATCTCAAGTGTCTCCCCACTCCAGATCGTCATTCCTTCAGTAGCTAAAGTGATCTTCCTGAAGGGCAGGTCTGACCACTTCTCTGCTCAGTAAACTCCAGTGGCTCCCTATTCATACAGAATCAAATATAAAATCCTCTGCTCGGCATTCAAAACCCTTCATAATCTAGTTCCTTCCTACCTTTCAAGTCTTCTTACACCTTACACCTCCCCTCCACCTTCTCTCCCCTTGATCTATAAGGACTATGGAAAGCATTCCATCCTATGTCTTTTTAGACCTTTCAGCCTTGGTATTCTTTTATTGTTTTCTCTCTCCTGGTTTTCTGGGAAGGGGGTGGATGGGTTGCGGGAGGTAGGGGTGCAGAGTTCTCTTCTTTCTCCCTCTAGCAGCAACGTTAGCTTCAAAAAGAAGTGCATGGCAGCTGGAAACATGTTCTTACCTAGGTGGGTATGAAATTGGGCTTTAAGCCCCTTGTTGCCTCCTTCCTTTTTTTTTTTCTGAGTATAGAAAGGTTGCTAGAAAGCCAGAGAAATGGATATTTCTAGCCTTAAGTGTTTATCCTGAGTTTGAAAGTTCCTGAATCCAGAGCTTGCCACCCAGGAAAGAATTTTTTGTTTCCTTAACAGCATGCTTCACGGAAGAGAAGACACTATTTTATATCTGAAGAACAAAAGTCCTGGCCATGTAAGGGATTTGAACCTCGCCAACCCTCTAACAACGGTGGGGAACCTGTGGCCTTGAGGCCACGTGTGCCTCTCTAGGCCTTCAAGGGCCCCCTCTTCTGTGAAACGTGGATTCAGTTAAAGTGCTGCACTTGAGGACCTAGAGGGCCACGTGGCCATAAGTTCCCCACCCCTGATCTATAATTGCTTTGAATTCCTTGGACAGTGTGGGTCTGAGATGAATGCAAAATACCTGTTCTTCAGTACCATGAAGGTATTTACCTTTCAGGGGATTACAGTGAGTGAAACTAGCCATTCGAGTATTTTATTCTTCCTTTCTTTCTATCTGTCTATCTATGAACAAAGATATATATGTAAATACTGATGTGAAGAAAATAAACATCTATCCCTGATACTCACATTATATACTAAATATCTTTTTGGGATGGCATCCTGTTTTCCACATTGGGGAAACTCTATACATGAACTATACCTAAACTTTGTTTTAGAGACTTCCTTGGAGTTTTAATCCAAGGTTAGGGCAGTGCCATAGAGAGAAACATGACTACCTTGGAGTCTGGCTCAACAGGATAGAAATATAACCCCTAAGGGGGTATTCTGGACCTTGGAGTATATGTGTAAGAAAATATAATACATGGAATTATGTATTATGTTTCTATATAATAGGTAATGTTATTTCTGTTTTGACAGTTTCAGATGATCTTTATTATACATGCATAAAATAAAATCTATAGGATTACAAAGAAAACTACTTACATTGAAATAGCTATCAAAATATTTTTTAAAACTCCATGGGCTCCAAATTAAGAACCCCTGTTCTAAATAACGAATCTCCTCTTTTACAATAACTAATTCACACACAACTTTTCAGGAACACAGCTTCTATACAAAGCAAGCTATGCATGTGTTGGTCAATCTCGCCTTCACGGCACGAGGCTCATCCATTTGGATGACCTGTGTATACTGCTCCAAGGAGATTTTTCTTCAGTTCTTGAAAGGGCTTCTCAATGAACATAGTCAGGATCAGCCCAGCGGTAAATGTCAAAAAGCAGTGTCCCAAGAAAAGGTAGAACTAAGGAAGGAAAGGAAGGCAGAGTGGGTATGATTATTCTCTGGAAAAAAATAACTTACATCTTTCCTTTCACTCAGTAAACATGCAATTGCAAGCAGGGCTTCAATATAAACACATGCTTATATATGCATATGGACATATATGCATATAAACATATGTATTGGAACAGAGCCATTCACACCCTTGCCTAGGATTCTCTCTAATTCTCTCATATATCATAACATATTTTTCTCCCATGGAAACTGTATCCCCACCCCCCTCCACACACCCATCCCTCTTCCCCCAGAGATCTAAGCTTGCTGTAAGATAAGTTGCAGATTTGTGTGGGAATTCACCATACTGATGAAATCACAGGACTAGACCAAATAATGATGATAGGAGTAGTAGAGTGACCACAGTTAGTTATACTGATTCAAATTTGATGTCAATACTCTAAAACCCAAAAGACAATGACAAAGAAAAAGCTTTGTAGTAATAGTACAAAGTGGGGGCAGATAGGTAGCACTCTAGATAGAACATTGGGTTTCAAGTCAGGAAGACCTGAGTTCAAATTCAGCCTCAGACACATACTAGCTGTGTGACCCTGGGCAAATCACTTAGCCCTGTTTGCTTCAGATTCCTCATCTGTAAAATGAGCTGGAGAAGGAAATGGCAAACCACTCCAGTATCTTGGCCAAGAAAACCCCAAATGAAGTCATGAAGAGTCAGACACAATTGAAACAAATGAACAACGCCACCAAATAGTATAAAGTGCTATTTATGTACATTTCCATTTAGATCTTGACCAGTTCCTTCCCTCCCTAAATTCCATAGTAACAGGATTGACCATTATGTCTGCATCAAATAGTTCCACTGACCAGATGACCCTCCAAGCCTTTTCACACCATGAAAAATTATAAGGATGTCATGTTATGCCAAAACACTCCTTCCCTCTTTCAAAGAAAACCAAGAACAATTAGGCTCAAAGAAAATGGCTTTTTATAGCCTTCGTTTCCCAATGAAAGAACAGATTGTGAGTGTCACAAAGAGCCAACAAGAGAACTCACCATGTTGGTGTCAGCTTAGTGAATGAGAGTTTCCTGAAGGCCATTGTAGAGTGTGATCAGCATCGGATGTACCAAGAAGCGGGCGTAACTAATGTTGGCAAGTAGATTCCAAATGTCCCAAGAAAGCACTTGATTCACCAGACCTGTGAAAAAACAGTCATTGACTCACTGTGGTAGGAAACACTTTCAGCCTGTGTTGGATACTCATTTTTGCTTCCTTTGGCTTAGAAGTCAAAATCTAGGAAAATTATTCTAAGGAAGCATCTATTACTTATTTGGATTTAAAGGGGTTTAACATCATTACCCAAACATGAAGGAGCAGCTTCTTTTCACTACTAGTGGGCCTTGAGAGGTTAAGTAATCTGTTTGTACCCACATCCCCTGACTCCAAATTAACACGTTCCACTATACCGTGCTGCCCCCTTCTACCAATATTCCTGGCCTTTGAAACTAGGCCATGACGTAAACATATCATTAAGTTCCTTATTAAACACTATGGTTACTAGAACACCACTGAACATACTTCTTAAATGGACTGTGTTTTTTTTTTCAGAACTCACATTTGGGGGGAAAAAGGATTTAAACAAAACATTATACAGTTTTAAAAACAGAGCCATAAATATGGAAATATGTTTTGCATGACTGCACATGTATAATCTATATCAAATTGCTGGCCTTCTCAGGAAGGGAGGAGGGAGGGAGAAAATTTAAAACTCAAAATTTAAAAAAAATCTGAAATTGTTTTTATATGTAATTGGAAAAAATAAAATATAACAGTTTCATATAAAAAACAGTCATACAGCAGCTTAGCTACAGTAAAATTTTACAATCTATTATCATTGAGCCAACATCATTCAGTGACTAGTTACTTCACCAATTAAAAAGTCCTTTATGTTCATCTTGTATTTTTCCTTTTTCCCATTTTTTTACATTAGTCGCCTTCCTAGAAACAAGACAAATGACTCAGTAATACATATCCTATGCTATACTATAACTCCATAGCTTTCTTGACATGCAAAAATGATCCAACCCACAGCAACAGCCCACAGTGTTCGATGAAGTGTCTGATAGATGGTGGCTGCCATTGAATAAGTGTCAAAGGAGTCATCCACTATATATGCCAGAGAGAAAACTGCTAAGAGGGTGAATAAGCAAGAAAGCCACTCAGCAAGAACCTGTGTTCAGGGGAGGAAAAATATTTATAGCTTATGTTGTCACTCTTGATTCCATCCATTTATTCCATGTATCTGTTCATTCACTGCAACTGCTAAAGCTGTCTCTGTGGTATGCTTTTACATGCCTTGTCTCAAGGCCAAAGCACGGCAAAGAGAGTATCTTGGATGTACATGTGGGGGGTGGGAGGGGAGGGATGTGGGATTTGTAATGTTATGACCCGAGTCTATGTCATCAGCTCTAAGACACTCCCAAGGAACTTCTGCTTGAACCCCAAGGTCTCAGGCCCTGGAAACATGTCAGAAGTTGTCTGCTGCCTTGACTTTCTCCTCTCTGATTATCTACTCCAGATGGTGGGCCAGAGAGGAAGAGGAGGATCATAACAACTTTTAGAACTAAAATAGGTCTTAGGAATTATTTTATAATTCCTCTCTCATTTTGTAAATGAAGGAACTGAATCACAAAGAAGTAAAATGGCTAACATCACACAGCTAGTTAGTAATAGAGCAAAGCTAAACCCTAGGCCTTCTGATTCCCGGTTTTTGCATTCCCCTACACAGCCTCTTCAGGAAGGACTTACCTTGCTCTTGAGAATATTAGCCTGGTCATTGTGGTGCATGAAAGTACTAAGCAATATGCCCATGAGGAAAGGTCCATATCCGCAGTAGGGCTTGGTGTAGTACTCCAGGAAATACAAGATAGCTTCATGTTCTCTGAAAAAAATTGAGGGAATTGGGGCAGCTGGGTGGTGCAGTGGATAGAGTACCTGCTCTGGAATCAGGAGGACCTGAGTTCAAATCCAGCCTCAGACATTTACTAGTTGTGTGACCCTGGGCAAGTCACTCAACCCTGATTGTCTCCCAGCACCTAAAAAAAGATGGAGGAAATTAAGATGGTCAAAAGATTTAGACAAGAGAGTAAGAAGGAAGCAGAAGCCCATAGATGCATGGGCACAGGGAACAGTGCGAGCCGGAGAAGCCATTTGATAGAGTGAGAAGATAAATGGTTCTAAAATCAGAGGGCACGGATGGGTTTGGATACCAGCTGAGTAACTCCAGGCAAATGACTTTATCTCAGTGAGCCTCATTTTTCTCAACTATAAAATGAAAGTCTTGGACTAAATGATTGCCAAGTTCCCTTCTGGCTGCACTTAGGTCGCCCAGTGGATAGAGTGCTAGGCCTGGAGTTAGGCCGCAGACACTTACCAGCTGTGTGACCTTGGGCAAATTACTTAACCTTTGTCTTCCTCAGGTTGCCAAACTGTAAATGAGAATGAGAATTATACCTACCTCCCAGGGATGTTGTGAAGACCAAATGAGGGGATATTTGTAAAAGGCTTAGCACGGGGCCTAGCACATAGTAAATGCTATACAAATGCTTATTTTCTTCCTTTTTGCTTCTAGCGCTAAAGCCTGTGAGCCTTGGAAAGAAGCACAGCTATCTTCAGAAACTAGAGAGAAGGGGGAGACAGGAAAGTACTAAGGTGTGAAAGAAGGTTGAGGGAGCTTGAATCAGATGGCCTTGAGGTGAGATTGCCTATTAGAGAAAGAGAGATTTTGAATTTGAGCAATTAAAAAATATTAAATATATATTTAATGAATAGAATAAGTATATATAAATAAATATAATAAGTATATTATATATAATATAGAATGATATGATAGATATAATATAATAATTATAGTATAATAAATATATATGTAATAAACATGTTTAATAAGGCAAAGACACTATCTGGAGCCACAGGCTGTGGTAACTATGTCTATGCTCTGTAACTGCTTTTGGTTTTTATTCCAAAGCTACTGGACCCATTAAGAAAAGCACCAAGACTTGTTCGTTTGTCTTTATCTATGTGAACCACATATCAGCAGCCATCATCCCATGCCGTTCCTCCCATTTCTCTAAGTAAGAGACACGCATACTTCGTATTAGAATCCTTGGCAAATATAGAAGTGGCCAAGAGAACAGCTAAAACTATTCCAGTGATTGTTGCTGAGTTCCCACACACTTTGGAAAGGCTCCACAGAAGCCGAGTATAGAGCAGTTTTGAAGGAGCAAAGGGCCTTGGAATGGTATGGATAAAAACTGGGTGGAAGAACTCAGAAGGAATGGAGGGGCAGGCTTGGAAGAGGCAATGAATAGGTCCTGAGCAGAGAGACAGTAAAAGGCTTGACTGGCTGGAACAAGAAAAACAAAGCTGGGAAATACAGGCATGCCTCACTTTATTGCACTTCACTTTATAGTGCTTTACAGTTATTGCATTTTTTACAAATCGAAGGTTTGTGGCAGCCCTGTATTGAGCGATTCTATGGGTGCCATTTTCCCAACAGCATGTGTTCACATCATGTTTCCATCTCATGTTTTGGCGATTCCTGCAATAATTCATCATTTTTATCATATCTGCTATGGTTATTTGTGATCAGCAACCTTCGATGTTACTATTGTGATTGTTTGGGGCATCACAAACTGTGCCTATATAAGACAGCGAACTTAATCCACAAATGTTGTGTGTGTTCTGACTGTTCCACAGCCAGCAGTCCCCTATCTCTCTCCTTCTCCTCTGGCCTCCCTATTCCCTGAGATACAACGATATTGAAATTAGGCCAATTGGTAACTCTACAATGGCCTCCAAGGGTTCAAGTAAAAGGAAGAGTCAACCAATGTGGAAAACTTTGTTGTTGTCTTAGTTTAAGAAATTGCCACAGCCACCCCAGCCTTCAACAACCACCATCCTGATCAGTCAGTCACCATCAACAACGAGGCAAGACCCTTCACCAGTAAAAAGATTATGACTTGCTGAAGGCTCAGATAATGGTTAACAATTTTTTTTAGGAATAAAGCATTTTTTATTTAAGGTATGTGCACTTTTTTTAGACATAATACTACAGCACACTTAATAACTTACAGTATAGTGTAAACATAACTTTTATATGCAGTGGTTAACAAAAAAAAATTGTGTGACTTGCTTTATTGCAACATTCACTTTATTGCAGTGGTCTGGAACTGAACCTGAAATATCTCCAAGCTATGCCTGTATAGATTTAGGAAATGAGGACTAGGTAGGGATTAACTAGTGGGGGGCCTGGAAATTCAGAATAAAGAGTTTTATTGGGTTCGAGGGATAATTGGGAGTTGTAGTCTTCTTTTATATATACTTTGTGAAAAGAATTTTAAGAGCGAGGGCAGTCCATGTTTCACTTGTAAGGAAGTGTAGAATTCCAGATGCAATCTTAATGACTTAGTGGTTTAAGTGGGAAAATATATTAAAAATTTCAACTGGGGTGAACATTTACCTCAAATATACTAATAAGAATAGGGAATAGATTGTGATTTTATTGGTAGAAAGAACTGGCTGGTGAAGAAATTCCCCTTACTAATAAAACTCAGCACCTTCTCAGAAACTATAATTCATAGAGCTGCCTCTATCAATGGTGTCAAACTCCAATAGGAAAGGGGCCACTAAACCTTACATAAAGATCTCCCTAGACTGCATATTGACTTAGAAAACCACATAGTAACATTATCTATGTTCTATTGTATTTTTATTTGTTTTTAAAAATATTTCCCAAGTACATTTAATCTAGTTCAGGTGGTAATTATTGTGACCTGCTGGCCCCCATCTGACCCTCTGACTTAGAGCACCTGTAGGTTAAGTGACTTACCCAGAGTCACACAGAAAGTATATGTTTCAGAGACAGGACCTCAACCCACATTTTCAGGGCTTCAGAGCCAGTTCCCTACCCTCTACTATACCATGCTTTTACTAATAGCCTACACACACACACACACACACACACACGCGCACACACATGCACACACACACACACATAAGTATATGCATGTACATATGTATTTGTGTGTGTATGCATATAAGTACATATATGTGAGTACATACACATATGGTGTTTTGAGTTTTACAAGGTGCTTTCCTCAGGACACACCAGTGAAGCAGATAGTGTAGGAATGCTAAAATGTGACAGTAGTGGTGATAGTGATAGAGAGTAAAATGGTGACAATTATAACATCTACTAGATTAGATCATTGCGAGGATTGAATGAGACAATGTATTAAAAAACCTTGCAAACCTTACGTCCTTTTGTAAATGTAAATTATAGGTAAGGTGGTTGTTCAGTCTTCCGACTCTTCTTCACCCTGTGGACCATACCGTCCATGGGATTTTCTTGGCAAAGATACTGGAATGGTTAGCCATTTCCTTCTCCAGTGGATTAAAGCAAATGGAGGCTAAGTGACTCGACCAGGGTCATACAACTAGTCAGTGTCTGAAGCTGGATTTGAACTCAGGTCTTCCTGACTCCAAGCCCAGGCTCTATCTGCTGAGTCATCTAGCTGCCCCTGTAGGTAGGGTGCACATTGCCAAATCTTCTTATCATCTCATTCTAGTGCCCTGACAAGGGCAGGGGTGGGTGGTGGGGAGAGGAGAGGAGAGAACAGCAGGATTAATCAATCAGTCACCAAGCATTTATTTACCACCTACTGTGTGCCAGATACTGTGCTAGATCTTGGGGCACAGAGATAAAAATGAAGTGGTCCCTGCCCTTAGTGAGCTTACCTTCTATCGGGGTAAACAACAGCTGCACATGTAAAGAAATGAAAGATATATACAAATGAATACAAGGAAAGTGGGGTAGGAGAGAGGGACTAGAAGCTGGAGCAGAGGAGAAAGAAGAAAAGCCTCATGCGGAAGATGGCATTTGTGCTGAGCCTTGAAGCAAACTAGAGAAGCTAACAGGGAGAGGCAAGGAAGGAACAAATGATATTCCGGGCATGGGGAAGAGCCTGAATAAATGCACAGAGATGGAGACTGAGAGTTACGTGCTAGGAAGAGCAAGAAGGTTAGTCTGACTGGACTGCAGAGGCTGAAAGAAGGGGATATGGAAACCACCACTTACCTTGCTTCTGATAGGGACGCATCAGGAAGTTTCCAAGCCAGTGAAAGCTGAGCAGTGATGGTGAAAGATGTCAGGAAGAGTACAGCTCCCAGGAATATCACAGCATATTTACCTCTGGGGAGAAAAAGGGTGGGCCCTTCAGCTTCCTTAGGCTACAAAGCTTAAACCTGAAAGGGTGGGAGAGGAGCAGCAGCCTTATGGTAGTTGCCTATGGGAAGATATTCTAAGCTCAGAGATCTCTAGGCAGAGCCCTTTCTGGAGGTCCCCAAGGTCCTACTGCATGACCGGCCACAGCTCTGAGAGGAATCAGAGTATCATGCTGTCACTCATGGGCATGTAGACACACTTTATGTCTTCCCCGGGCCTTTGGAACAGTGACTGAGAAGAGCATCTCATTTCCCCTGTACACTGTAGGGTTTTCTGGTAAGTATCTGGTGGGCATCTTCTCAGCACCATTCCCCACATCCAACCTCTGCCTCTCCTCAACTCTGACCGGACTGGCTTTGCGGGCACCCTAGTCCTAAGAAGTGTCCAATCTCTTGTCAATGAAGAAAAATATTTCAGAGCCTAGTCCAGGGGTGGCGAACCTTCATCCTCAAGGCCACATGTGGTCCTCTAGGTCCTCAAGACTTTGAATCCACTGGATTTAGTGAAAGGGCTGCACTTGAGTCCTCCAGGCTACAGGTTCTCCGCTCCTGTCCTAGTTCTTTACTATGTCTCTTGGCTTGGGAAACTCATGATGGATTTACATGTAGTGGGGAGGGGAGAGGGCATGTCAATCGTCCCTGACATTTTCAGTTCTGAGTTTTGGGCCTAGAGTCATTACCTTCTGCAACAACTTCCTAAAAATCTGCTGAACACGACCTAGGCACACCCTCTATCACAAGGGGACTCCAAGTAGGTACATGGCTGCAACAACAATGCTACTTGCTGCTACTATGGCTGTGTAAGACCAATAACACCAGCACACAGGAGGGCTGCTAGCACAGCTTCTTTGATCTGCTTTTCTAAGGAAAGCAACTTTAAGGGGTTAACAATCTTACTTTAATTAAACATACATATAACATTCACTTAGTTCAAGGGGAAAAGCCAGCACCCTGAACTTCAGAGATAATACAAATAGAAATTATAAGAAGAAATTACATAAACAAAGCAAATAACACAAACCAGTCTGTCTATAGCAATACATACATAGTTACCAGAGAGAAAGGCAACAACAACATCTGGGTTTTTCAAAGCCAGGGGCCTCCTTAACAATGGCTACCCAGAATCTTGTCTGGTCAAATCACAGGACACTTTTCCAGTGAGTGAAAGCCCCAAACAAAATGCTAACCTCGGAGTGTATATACCCTTTTTCAGGGTCAGAGGGCATCACTACCATGTGACTGAAACTCATTGGACTTAGGCCTTCCTGTGACTTAAACAGGTCATCAAAGACTCCCCATTCAATCAAAAACTCTTAATTGAAACAAAGGCAAGATTCAGTCAAAAGCACTTTGCCAAAAAACAGCAAAAAGTCCCACTTTGCTTGCCATTACATTTGAAAGGCAAGACTCATCGAAGATACTTGATTACCTCAGTGCTGGGAAACACTCCACAACAAAAGACAACAAAAGGTCCCACTTTACCTGCCAGATTCAAACAAGGGCAAAACTCATTAAAGGCATTTGATTGCTTTAGCAGTCCAACAGGGAAAACGGTAAAAAAAAAAAAAAAAGTAAAAAAGTCCTACCCTGCTTAACATTACAATGGCCCACTGGTTATCGTGGTTATATCCATTAGTCTCTGGTCCTAAACTAAGAATTTAGTCTCTCTATCCTCCCATAACATTCTGAACATTCCTGTTAGACTGCCCAAAACAAATCAAATTCACCTGAATTAGTTAAGCATTTATTAAGTGTTGATTATATGTCAGGCACTACGCCAGCACTAGGGCAGCCAGATGATGCAGCAGATAGAGCACTGGAGTCAGGAGGACCCTGGAGTCAGGAGAACCTGAGTTCAGATTCAGCTTCAGATACTTACTAGGTGTGTGACTCTGTGTGCCTCGGTTCCCCATCTATAAAATGAGCTGGAGAAGGAAATGGCAAACCACTCCAGCATCTTTGCCAAGAAAACCCCAAAGAGGGGTCATAAAGCATCAGACACAACTGAAATGACTCAATGAAGATGATGACAACGATAAAAATAAAAATAGATCTTGTCTTCAATGAGCAGTGAATACTGAAGGAGGAGAAAGGAGAATGTGACGACAAAAGTACATAGGAAAGAAATGCAAAGGAATTTGAGGATTGAGAATCACTAAGAGCTGGGGAAATTAGGAAAGGGCTTTGGTAGAAGGTGGCACTTGAGTCGAGGCTTCAGAGGGGAGGGAGGTTGGAGACGGGATGGCCTGTGAAGAGAACAGCAAGTTAGATGATTAGGCTTGAATATAGGAGAGTCAAAGGCAATCAACTGGAAAAATCAACTAAAAGGCTTTAAATGCCAAGCAGGGAGTTTGTATTTTATCCTACACGCAATAGCTTCTTAAGCAAAGGGTGCCATAGTTAGGTCTGTGCTTTGAGACCCTTCATTCAGCAGCTCTGTGGATGGAGGCTTTGAGAAGAGGGAGACTAGAAGCAAGGAGTCCAAAGAGAGGCTACTGAGATAGTCCAAGAGAGAGGAGATGGGAGTCTGAACTGGGCTAATACAAATGATTGCAATTGAACATCATGGAACATCGCTGGTATGCTGGACCAAGCTCCTGGTTCCTGTTCTTAAAGATAGACAAGCTCTTTCTTGTCCACTTGAATTGAGGCAAACAGTGGCACTGATAATTTGGAGGCACTGAGCAATCCAGAAGTTGTAAGTATGTATGTATGTATGTATGTAGGTATGTGTATGCATATGTATATGTATGTATGTATGAACATGTCTTTATACATTTGGTGTGGGAATGTATTATTTGCTGGGGGAGGGAGGTAGAGTTTCAGATTTATCTTTTGTTTACTAACAGGTGGTGGGAATTTGCTAGCCATAAGGGTATTTGCAAGTAACAAATGAATTATAATGACCACAATCTCCAAAGATTCCTCTGCTCAGTGATACCCTTAATTCAAGTGAGGCACAAAACAGAAAAATGAATACTCAACAAACTTGTTCACCTATGTCATGGAAGATATCTTGTGCAATATCCAAATGGAAGAGGGAATCTCTCTGGATGCTCTGGACTCTCCTGGGGGTAGATGCTACCATGATGATTGCATCAAACCCCAGGACATTAAAAGAGCTCCTCAATGAGCCCCTCCACATGCTTGCAGTTAGTGTTTAATTAAAATTTGTTGAATGAATAGTGAATGAATGAATGTCTTATCTTCTCCCTTTCTTGTAACTCATTTCTCCTGTGCATTTTAAGCTGAATATAGGATTTCGCCCTACTTCTGATGCCAAACAGTTGCTGAATGGCCAGAGTGATGATTAGAAATTCTTCTGTCTGAAGCAGATTTAGTTGGGAGCGATGGTGGTAGTGGTGGTGGTATAGTGTCAAACTAACCAAACACCAATCAGGTCCGCTCTGCAGCAGAAGGTGTCATAGTATGACTCTAGAGAGCATGTTTTTTAGTTCTCTAATCAAACACTAGAAATAGGAGTATAAGCACCATCAGGGCTACATATAAATTCTCCAGGTATTAGGAATTTGTGTATCAATTTTCCAAATAGCTAAGATTATTTTCACACACACACACACGTATGTATACATGCACACATGTATATATACTTAAATTATCAGAGAAGGTTGTTCTTTCCCCTGCATTCCCCTAAATTTGGCCTCAGCTGAGAGAATGGGGGACCCCATGGTGATGGAAGTCTGAAAGTGGGAAGGTGGCTGCCCAGGGTTAATCAAGCAAGGAAGGAAAGACTGTTATGCCACGTTGCTTGGGCCAGGGGAAAACCACAAGGTGCATAGAGAGTGGGCTGAAGGATTGCTTTGCGGAAAAAGTGTGCTTATTGTGCCTCCCACACAATGTCTCTGTAGCAGAATCTCAGTTACCTCACTCAGGTTGCAGCTCTGAATATGGCTATACGTATTCCCCCTAGTCGCTCAGAGGGCAAAGATTGCCCACAGAATGACCCACCAGCTGCCCAAACATCCTTTCGGCCCCACTGGAGACAACTTGCCCACAGAAGCAATCAGCAGCTGTCCAAACATTCCCCTTTAGCACCTCCTTCTTGTGGCCAAAGTAGTTGGGAAAAGCTGAAATTTCAGGAAGTTTATTTTTGCTGGAAAGTATGAGAAAGATGTGACTTTTTCTTTCTCTCTGTTTTTAGTGCAATGGCTGGACGTGGGATCTCGCTGACGATTTCCAGTTCCATCTTACAACACCTCTTGTGATCTTCATCCATAGAAAGTGAGTTTCATTTAGGCCTGGGATGCTGCTAAGATGGCCCCTCTTCATGGGGCCTTAGTAGAGGGAAGTAAAGCTTTTTAAAAGTTAGATACTTAAGTACTAGATTTTTTTATAGTTGCTCTCACTCTATACATATTAGCTTGTGTTATGGCTTTCATGAAATATTATCTCGTAAGTACATTTTTATATATTGATTATCTTTAAAATCCCTGTATATTTAATTGTATTAATAACTCATAGTTTACAAGCCGTTTCCCTTACTATAGTGAGTGCATTCAGGATGCTTCCAGTTTTTTTGTTATGTTCAGTTTTTTGGCCAGCATACACACTTTGCGCAAATTATTTTCCCACCGTTTAGGGTGATTTCCCTCAGTATGTTCCCAGGAGTGGGATTACCGGGTCAAAGGGTATGAACAGCTTTCTTACTCTTGCAACATCCGTAATATCCAAGACTATTCACTAGCAAGATTGGACCAATTTAAAATGCCAGCCAACAACGTATGCGTTGTTTTTCCCTGGAACCCTGCCAACGCTGGTTTTTAATCACTTCTATTTATTTTGTTTCAGCAAAGTTTTAAGGGCTTCATTATTTATGGATGGATTTACAATTTGTGGATTATCTATGTTCGAGTTTTCATCTGTTTGATCTCCCCCAGCCTGCTTTGCCACCTTCTCCATCCACCCAGTAAATGCAGAAAAAGAGAATACACTTTCATTTCAATATGAAGCTATCAACAGCACAGTAAGACAAGTTCAAGATGTATATGTAACTTAGATATAAAAAAAATCACATCATGAACAAGTCAGAAACAAGGAAGAAAATATCTGTTACATCTATGGATAGGGAAAGATTTCATAACAGGAAGGATAAAGAAAATCACGGAGTATAATAAAATGGACAATTCTGATGGCATAGAGCTAAAATTTTTGTACAAACAACATCAACGTAGTTAAAATAAGAAAGGAAGTTATTAATTAGGGGAAAACATCTTTGCAACAAGTCTTTTTGATAGCAGTCTGATGTCCAAAAACTGATTCAATTATATCCAATTATATAAGAAGAGCTGTTACCTAATAAATAAATGGTCAAAGAATATGTACAGGTAATTCTCAAAGGAATAAATCCAAACTATCAACAAACGTGTGAAAGAAAAAAAAGCTTCAGGTTAACAATAATTAGAGAAATGCAAATTAAAACAACAGGTTCTGCCTCATGCCCCTCGAATTGGCAAAAATGATGATGATGATGACGATGATGATGATGACGATGATGACGATGATGATGGCGATGACGATGACGATGATGATGACGATGATGATGACGATGATGATGACGATGGTCATTGTATTGATCGGAGTTTTTAAAATCTTTATTTTTCTCTACAGTGTTATTGTCCTTGCATTGTTCTTTAGGTTCTGCTTACTTTACTCTGCATCAGTTCAAGTTTTCCCAGGTTTACCTGAAATTGACTATACTCATTTTTTTAAATTTTTTAATTTTCATTTTCGGTTCCAAATTTTCTCCCTCCTTTTGCCCCTCTTCTACCCATTGAGAATGTAAGAAATACTAGACCCACTATACATATCTTTCATCACTTCTCGAGGGGCAGTAATATTCCATTCCATTATATACTATAACTTCAGACATTCCTCAATTGATTGCTACAATAAAAAGCGCTGCTTTAAATATTTTTGTATGTATGGGTTCTTTTTCTCTTTGTTTTTTTTGGGGGTATAGGCCTAGTAGTGATATATCTGGGGCATATTTTAGCAAGTTTGGGGAACAGTTTCAAATTTCTTTCCATAGTGGCTGCAACAATTCATAGTTCTAGTAACAGTGTGTTAATGCAATTATTTTCCTGCAATATTAAATTAAGTCAAATTAATATGCAGTATAATTAATTATAAAACTTAAAGTTTTCTATAAATGCTGTTACTATTATTATTATTATACACAGTTATAAAAGGCTCTAAAATATTTGCCTGCTCTATTGAGTTTTCTTCTGCCTAACTCACTTCTTCCTCTGGCCCTTGATGTTGGTTTGATTCTAATTCAGAACCATGGAATCAGATAATCAGCGCTACCTTTCACAGTCCTACAGAAGCTGCTGCTTTAGCCATTATTATGACATGCGAGAACTTGGGACCTATCCAGAGACTTTTCTACAACCCCACGAGGCAGTTAATCTGCGATTTTCTTCTCTGGCCCAACAGCCATGGTCTGGGAAAACCTATCCTATGTCTCCCAAACTTACAGCTAGGAGTCTTCCCTAATACTGTCTTTCCCCAGGATACCTGAATGAAAATCACCGGTCTTTGATTTTCCTTTGCCATCTTTCATTTTGTTCAAGGCCGTATCTTACTTAGATCACCTTCTCTTCCGGACTATTACATTAGCCTTTTAACTCATCATCCTCCCTCCTGTCTCTCCTTTCTCTCATCCCTCATGCAAAGCAATACTCCTTTTTTTAAAATTTTTTAATGGAGGAAGGCAGGGCACCCGGGGTTAAGTAACTTGCCCAAGGTTGTACAGCTAGTATGTTAAGTATCCCAGGCCAGATTTGAACTCCTGACTCTAGGGCCAGTGCTCTACTCACTACACCACCTAGTTGCCCCACCAAGTGATATTCCTAAAGCACAGGTTTGACATAACGCTCCCTTGGTCAATTAACTCTTGTGGTTCACAGTTGTTCCTGGGATCACATACAAATTTGAGAACAACTCTGCAGACATCCTCCCCACATGACTGTGTCCATATTAGAGGACCACTTCTGGAAAATGTACCCCCTAATACTGTGGGCAGATAGGTGGCAGAGCCTAGGGTCAGGAAGACTAATCTACTAATGGATTATTTGAATCCTTCTCTGAATTTTCTCCCTTTGAAAAATCTTTGAAATCTCTTGGGTTTAATGACTCTATACAAATGACTCCCAAATCTATCCAGCCCTATTCTCTCTCCACTTCAAACAAGATGCAAGTCTCACCACGTCATCTCCCTGTTGCAAAATCTGGCATCTAGGATAAAATACAAACCCCTCACTCAGTATGATATTCAAGGTCCCGACTCCAACACACTTTACCATCCTAATTTCACATCACTCTTCACCCATCAGGCAGCTACATGGCTCAGTGGATAGAATGCCAGGGCTGGAGTCAGGAAAACCTATCTTTCATAGTTCAAATCTGGCTTCAGATGCTTAATAGTTGTGTAACCCTGGGCATGTCGCTTAGCCCTGTTTGCCTCTTTAAATTATCCTGCATTCATTTATCTGTCTGATTCTTACATTCTTTTCATAAAACATAAGTTCTGTAAGGTTAGGGGCTGTTTCATTTGTATATCCAAAACCTCAAATAGTGCCTCACGCACAGATAGAACTTATTAACACTTAAACATTTGTCAGATCAAATTGAGTAACAAATTGAGCTCCTTGAGGTCATTAAGTATATGTGGTCTGACTAGACTCACCCTCCTGCTTCCCACATAGGGGCATCCACTCTGCACCGTTCCTAGGTCCCCATGTTCTCTAGCTCCCGTGAATGGGCTGAGTCTGACAAAAACGTCCCATTTGTGCCCTCAGGAAACTGCAGCATCTCTAGACCATCTACTAGATAGGGATGTGGCTCGTACCATTAGAGGACCACAAATCAAGATTGCCTGAGCCCTGAGTGCATCACGGTGGGACGGACCAATTCAGCCATAGTAAACATCACTCCCAGGCTTTCTCTGCAGACTTGTGGTGAAGCTGTACAGGGACTGGTTTACACCACTGCTAATCAGTGCCCCTTGGCTACTGGCCAGAGAGCAATAAGCTATGTGAAAGAAGCAACTGATCTCCCAACTGTGTTGGTAAGCAAAATGGGCTCCTTAGCACTTAGTTCAACAAGTGCCCTTGAAGAGTTTGGCTTTTGTTTGTTTTGAGTAATTCAGTGTATTTCATTGAGTCTTACTAAGTGCTAAGCCCCAGGCCCAAACCCCTATTAGGTGGAAATCCTATGTGGGTGTGGATTGGCAACTAAGGTGGGGACCAAGGTGAGCTAACTCCAGGGAGGGCCTAGTTTACATGTCTGGGACAGCAGAGGCTTAGACCACGTGGGTTTAAGTCGCCTCTTTGTGACGATTTTAGGTCATGTGGGTGAGTTGCATGTGTGACTCACCCCTGACACTGAAAAAGATATAAAACCAGAGTTGGCCTCCTCTTCCTTGGAGCTCTTTGATGCAGCAGTGGTGGCCATGACTCTGGGCCAGCCCTTGTTCTGAGCTCCCGGGCTGAATCTAGATGTTGGTAACTGAATCTGTATTGGGTCTGTCTGTTGATGTTTGTAATTTGTTTGTAATTTGCTCTGAAGTTCAGTGTGCTGGTCTCTTCTCCCGAACTAAGTGAATGATATTTGTGTGCTAAATTAAAGTAAGCTTGCCAACCCCTTGTGCTTTCTGGGTGCTGGCAGCTTTTCGGGTGCTGGTTGTTGGTAGATCTTGCACCCCCACAGAAGCTGCTAGCCAGATTGTGGAAACACCAGCCTTTTCTCCTAAGCAGCTAAAGTAAGATAGTAAAGATGTTCTTCATTCTGTCACATCCACCCTCAAGTTTTATTCTTATTTTCTGGAGACTCTTACTGAATTTCCAATAGACTGCAGCCTCCATTGTAAAATCTCTGGGCTAGAAGTTCCTGCAATTTGACTATAATTTGAACAAGCACCAAATTGTCTGGGTTGTAGAGAACAACTTAGAACACAACAATCAGTTGTTGTTTAGTCATTTTTCAGTCATGTCTTTTCTTGGCTGAGTGGTTTGCCACCTCCTCCAGCTCATTTTATAGACGAGGAAACTGAGGCAAACAGGGCTAAGTGACTTACCCCAGTGTCACACAGATAGGAAGTGTTTGAGGCTGGAATTGAAGTCTGGAAGATTAGTCTTCCTGACCCTAGGTTCTGCCACCTATCTGCCCACAGTATTAGGGGGTACATTTTCCAGAAGTGGTCCTCCAATATGGACACAGTCATGTGGGGAGGATGTCTGCAGAGTTGTTCTCAAATCCAGCCTCACCAAGAGCCAAGGTGGTGGGACACTGGTAGAGCTCCTGCCAAATCCTACGTTATTAAGTGGAGTTTCTTGGTAGACTCCCATATATTGTAGCCCTTTACAAAACACCAGGTGTGACATGCTCAATCCAAGCACATGTAGGGGACATGTGCAAGGCACCATGGCCAAGAGGCAGTGGGGTTTACAGGGGAAGGATATGTCAGACTTGGTGCCAGGAGGCCTGGGTTTGAATCCAAGTACCAAGCGCTTAAAAGCTATGTGATCTTGGTCAAGTCCCTGGTCTCTCTGAGCCTTGATTTTCTCATTTGTAAAGTGGAGATCATGGTACTAAACACTACCAACCTTGGAGCTTTTGTAAGGAAAGCGATTGTGAGCTTTGTAAAGCACTACGTACATGCAAATTATTAGCCATTCTCATATTTGATGTTTTCTTTCTACACCGGTAGCAGGGCATAATGACAAGCCTACACGGCTTCCTCTCAGCATCATGTTGACTGGTTTGCGTGCTGAAATGGCCTAGTTACTTTGCCATGAACTTTCTATGTGACCGCCTACATCAGAGGTGGGGAACCTTCGGCCTTGAAGCCACATGTGGCCCTCTAGGTCCTCAAGTGCAGCCCTTTGACTGAATCCAAACTTCACAGAACAAACCCCCTTAATAAAAGGATTTGTTCTGTAAAACTTAGACTCAGTCAACAGGCTGCACCTGCAGGTTCCCCACCCTTGGCCTAGATCCTTGGTGCAAATATTGTCTGTCTTTCCTCACTTCACAGATTCCTCTAGTCTGGGCAGGTTGGGGGGTAGGGTGGGGAAGGATAAGGGTGATTCTTAACCTTCTTGTGCAATGGATTCCTTTGGTGGTCTGGTGAAATCGATGGATCCCTTCTCAGAATAATGCTTGCAAATGTGCAAGGTAAATTGTATAAGATTATGAATTTGTTGTCCAGTCATTTTTCAGTTGTGTCCTACTCTTTGTGATCCCCTTTTGGGGTTTTCTTGGCAAACATACTGGAGTGGTTTGCCATTTCCTTCTCCGGCTCATTTTACAGATGAGGAAACTGAGGCAAACAAGATTAAGTGACCTTCCCAGGATCATACAACTAGAATTGTCTGAATTACCCAGAGGCAAGAAAAGTGGAGATCAGAACAGAAGCATTTGCATGCATGACACCAAGACAAGATACCTGCTTCTGTAAAATATGTTAAGTTGCTCTTATCCATGAGGAGTGTGATTAAGTATTAAGCCCCTTCAAGAAGTTGCTGCCAGTTCTCAGAGCCTGCCTTAATTGGTAATAGTTCCGTTTCCATTATAGTTGTTTCTTTGCCTAGAAGTTAACTGGCATGAATGATAGGTAGTTGGCAGTTACATAGTTTTTAAATCTAAATCTCTTCTCTTACAATTCTTTGCATCAGAACTGTTACAAAGATTACGTCTGATGCATCATCTCTACCAAAAAAAAAAATAGTCTGCTTAGGGTTAGAGTGCCGTGACAAAGAGGCCAACACTGAAAGATCCCTTTCAGATTATTTTTGTTCCCATTAAAAGCTCATCCCATTTTAGGAAAGTTGAGTCATAGGTGCCACTATCCACCGGCACACCCACTTCCCCAACATGGGTTAGGCTAGATTTTCCCTAAAAGGTAACAAGGTTGGAATTTGATTGGCCTATGGATGGGGCAAGGCTCAAGCTGTGCCACCCTTGATGCAACTTCCTGGTGTCCTCTGACTGTATTGATGGGAATTCCTGGTCATCTGGGGCACAAAGGGGCCACTTACATGGAGTGGCACCCTTTAGAATTGGTGCTTGCCCAAAGATGTGTCACCATATCCTGCCCTGATGAATAGACTAGTTTCTGGGATGTCTAGCTAAGCTAAGTCTTAACTATATTTAAGTTGTATGTCCTTACTATGTTAAGGAAAATAAACTTTTTTTTATTAATTGTTCAATGACCTCTGACTCTCTCATTTCATCTCAATATTAAACCCGAACTAAGAGAGTGATGGCTGATCAGTATAGAAGCCCTGGCCTGCTCCAATTCCAATTTGGTCTTATTTACCCTACCCTTTGGCAACCTAGGGGCACCCTTCCCTCTCCTAGGGGCTTACCAAATTAATGCCTAATTTAGTGCATCTTTAGCTTAGCCTATTACTGCTCAGACCCACCCCCTCAAGCCTAAGAGATGCTCCAGTCTCAACCTCCTCAGTAGCTGAGATTTCAGGCATGCCCCATCACTCCTGATGCATTTCTTCAATAAGAAAGGAAAATTATCCTCAAGTATTTAAAGGGATATCCTGTCAAAGGAAAAAAAAACTTAACATCATACAATCACAATCTGTTCCTACCTCCCATTTAATAGATGAGGAAACTAAGGCCCGATACTGTAATCAGGTTGACATTTTCCGTACATAGGAGACAATTTTAAAAATATCATTCAGATCTGCAAAGACAAGCTAATCTAGGGGGTCAGAAAAAATGTTTTAAATAAAATGATAGCGAGTTTCTAGGAAGTTTGGTGGATTAAGAGGCAAGGCTGCTAGAAAAGAGGTGGAAAAATTTGGAGAGGGAGGAGTAGAACCAGAAGTGAAATGAGCAGAGCTGGGAACTTCAGGAAATGGTGATCCAGGCCCGGCACTCACCAATCAGAAAAGAAGACCATAGGGCAGAAGCATCTCCAGGATGAGAAGGCTGATGGAGAGAAGGTGGAGAGGTATGGCGAGGGAGAGGTAGAACCAGGAGCGAAGCAAACATCATTGTTGTTGTTGGTGGTGGTGGTGTTCCTTTATCTCAAAGATGACCAATGACATAACAACAGTGTTGTCTTGACTTGCCTGTAAATTGAATTTAAATCAGGCTGAGCAGGGCAAAGTTTCAGCCTTACTTTCCCTAGAAGCCATCACTCAGCCTTTGCTTGAAGACTTCTAACCAGGGGAAAATGAGCCTCCTGACTTTTGGGTAGCTCTAAATGGCAGGAAATTTTTCCTTACATCATCAGATTCTCACTGAGCTCTCCCCTAAAAATCATTATTCCCACTGTTTCCTCCCACCCAAGAATAGCTTATGATCTCAAGAATCCATCTACATATTCCAACATCAGCCTGTTTCCCTGTTTCAGTGCCACCACCAAGACCACATCTCCCATTCTCCACACACATCCAAAAATTATGAAGAATTGAGCTCTGAAGTACATAGTTAGTTCCCTGATGAACTAACTTCACCACACAATCTAATCAAGTTCCTCCTTGCTTCTGAAAATGTGACAGATCATGTCTCAAAAAGACCAATTCACACTGATCAAGAAATGCCAATGGCTTCTTTCCCCTTTAGTTCTCCCCAAATAAGCAGAATTAATACAGAAGTCTCCTGGAGCAGTTATAAGAGAGACAATTACTCCAACTGGCACTGACCAGCCTTTATTGCTAGGCCATCACTAAGGTGGTTATCACCTACCACTCTTGTTCCTGTCTTCCCAACATCTTCATTACATGTGGTATCCCTTCCAGGGTAACTGAAGTTTTGTTGTTCAGTCGTGTCTGACTCTTCGTGACACCATTTGGGGTTTTCTTAGCAAAGATACTAGAGTGGTTTGTCATTTCCTTCTCCAGCTCATTTTACACATGAAGAAACTGAGGCAAACAGAGTTAAGTGACTTGCCCGGGGTCACACACTTAGTAAGTGTCTGAGGTCATATTTGAACTCAGGTCTTCCTGACTTTAGGCCCTGCACTCTATCCACTGTGCCACTTAGTTGCCCCTGTAACTGAGGTGGACGGATCCTTTAGGGCCACTCTGGCCAGGGCATACCAGCACCAAAGGTAATGTAAAGGCTCCTTCCTTACACTAGGAATATGTGTCCCTGATACTTGTCTCCTGGGTCTATAGCCCTAGAAGTGCTCAATGCCATGCTGGACCTAAAAGGTTCCTCCTGAAGGCTATACTATTCCAAAGCCTCTCCCTGTCTGTGCTAAATGAAGCAGCTGCTTTTTCATGAAGCCAAGAAAATCCTGGAAGCAGTTCATTTGATTTGTTCAGGGAGAGAAAGGCACTGAATACTTTCTTCCTGCAGCCTGACATGGAGGGGGACAGAACAATCAGATGCAAGCACAGCTCTGCCTGCTGAAAAGGAAACTCCTGCCAGGGAAGGGATTTTGTGCACACTTGCTGCTGAGAACCTGAATAATTCTGATTTGGGGGATTCATGGTGCCCTGTAATCGAAATTAAATGGCACCAGACTCATGTCCTTACCACTCGGATTCCCACAGAGTGCCACAGGCTATACAGACTGGGGCCTCAGTGCCCATGCCAAAGCTCAGACTATTTCAGGGAGGACAGAGCAGAACCATCATCCGCCATCCTCTTGTACCTATCCTCAGGGAACTTTCTATGCCTGCAGGTATTTAGACAGTGATTTATGCTCTAGTCTAAACTCCTGGGCATCTGTGAACAGAAGGCAGCTGTTTTGTTTGTCAACTGGGTTATGTCGGGTAATTAGGAAGCTGCCACACATGAGCAGTTTGCCATTCAGCAGATTTCGCAGCTACATACCCAGAATCAGGGACATCATTTAATTACAAGCACAAAGCTTTTATTCACAAGAAGTGAATTACAAGAAAATTGCTTCAGTGTCTTCAGAAGCTGCTATGGCTCTCACTGCAACCAGTCCAGCTAGAAATTGGAGACCAACTATTATTCTTGGGTCAGGAAGTAAGGGTAACTAACATCCATGTGATGGGCTTTCTGTGTATAGAGTGACCAAGATGCGTAGCCTATCACAATGCACTCAGGAGACAATCCACTAATTAACAAGCATTTATTAAGCACCTACTATGTGCCAGGCGCTAAGATAGGAACTGAAGATTCAAAGACAAAGTGAAATAATCGCTGGCCTCAAGGAGCAAGAACAAAATAT
The DNA here is from genome assembly GCA_028646595.1 of Phalanger gymnotis. Taxonomy (NCBI): domain Eukaryota; kingdom Metazoa; phylum Chordata; class Mammalia; order Diprotodontia; family Phalangeridae; genus Phalanger; species Phalanger gymnotis. The sequence goes on along the minus strand of CM053622.1, from coordinate 320,473,263 downwards.
AGGGCAAAGTTCAACACCCTATGACATGCATACTAAGATGTCTTGTAAACCATTTGTCTTCCTTGCCTTCCTCTCTGCCCCCTGAGAGAGTTATCTTCTTACCCAGAGTTAACACCATAAATCACCCTTCCCCTAACAGAATGGATAATATGACAGAAAAGGAAAATGACAAATATAGGAGGGGATGTGGGGAAATTGAAACACTAATGTGCTATTGGTAGAGTTATGAACTGATTCAAGTATTCTGTAGAGCAATTTGGAACTGTGCCCAAAAGGCTATAAAACTGTACCCTTTGACTCAGCAATACCACTACTAGGTCTGTATCCCAAAGAGATAAAAACAAGAAGGAAAAGGATCTTTATGTACAAAAATATTTATAGTAGCTCTTTTAGTGGTGGTAAAGAACTGGAAATTACAGAAATTCCAATTGGGGAATGACTGACCAAGTTACGGTATATGATTGTAATGGAAAACTATTATGCTAAGAAATGATAAGTAGGGTGCCCCAGGAGAAAACTGGAAAGACTTACACATGAACTGATGCAAAGTGAGGTGATTAGAACCAAGAAAACTGCATGCATAGTGACAGCAACATTCTGCCACGATCGGCTATGAGTGGCTTAGCTATTCTCAGCTATGGAGTGATCCAGGGCAATCCCAGAGGACTCATGATGGAGAATGCTATCCATCTCCAGAGAGGGAGCCGATAGAGTCAGAGTACAGACCAATGCATGCTTTTTTAAACTTTGTTTTTCTTTCTCTTGGGGGGGGCATCCATATTTTCTTTTGTGACATGGCTGGCACAAAAATGTTTTACACGACTGCGCATGCATAGCCTGTATCAAATCACTTGCCTTCTCAATGAGAGCAGAGGAGGAAGGGAGAGAACTTGGAATCCAAGATTTTGAAAAATGAATGCTAAAGATGATTCTTGCATGTAATTGGGATAGGGGGAATAAAATATTAAACAAATAATTAAAAGGTAAGAAAAAATAAAATAAAATAAGTTAACACCATATCCGGAGGTGTGCTGAAGCCAGCTCTAACCGGCTTATAAGCCACTGTTAAATTTTTTTAGCGTGAGCATTTACACCTCAAAAATCAACAAACTCCTACAAGTTAGGGCTTGATTTACCTGTTCTATTGCTCATCTAGACTTAATAAACTGTTAATGATGCAGATAAAACTTAAAAAGTGTGTATACATATATGTATGTATGTATGTACATATATGTGTGTATATATATATGTATATATAATTTTTTTTCTCCCCAGGTGAGCCCACATGTTAAACATTTTGTAGCACATCCCTGACTGTAATCCTCTATTCCCCACTGGTGATAGAATTAGCAGCTGGCCCCAGTTGCCCTGCCTTTCACCGTCCAAAAAAAAATAAGGTAAAATAAAAAATAGAATTAGCATCTGGCAATTCAGCCCTCAAACTGCTAAGATATTGCCCAGAGTTCACCATCAGCCCTCCTCTAAACCACCAAGCATACCCAAAGAAAGGGGATCAGAACCTTGGCCCGTCACTTTAAAAAGGCTGTCAACTCCACGAGTGAAGACTTACAAGATTCTGTATGGAGATAAAGTTGTGCAGAAGGAGCAGCTTGGTCCACCACGTCTTCCTGCAGTTATCCAGATGGTGTATGGGAATCTCCCAGACAGATCCTCAGGGAATGAGAGAATACAATCCAACTAGCAAACATACTGAGTACAAGTGGAGAGGCTGCAACCTGGCAAGAGATCCAGGAGATCGTAAATGTAGCTCACCAATGATCCATTCGATCCTCCACACAAGGTTTTCTGTTTGGTTTGGTTTGAACAGAGAAGTGGGCAGATCCCCCTCCCTCTTCTCCCCTCTGCTCCTGGCTCATCCCATGACTTGGATTACTGAGGTGATGAGACGACAACCCACAGGTTGTATTCCATTATAATCATATGCCATAACTTGGTCAGCCATTCCTCAATTGGACATCCTCATAATTTCTGATTCTTAGTTTGGGGGCTAAATGGCCAGCTGCTAATTCGGTCACCAGTGGGGAATAGAGGATTATAGTCAGGGATGTGCTACAAAATTTTTAATGGCAAAAATGCTGGATTTAGGGTCAGAAGTCTGTTCCTGTTGCTATTCTGGCACTTCTTAGCTATGTTACCTTAGACAAGTCACTGACTTTCTATGAGTCTCTTTCCTCAGTTGTAAAACAGGGGTAATAAAATATAGACTGCCTACATCAAAAGACCAAGGTGAGGAAGGAGTACAAATGTATTTAAACTCCTTTGTTAAAACAGAAGCCACAAAATCCCAGAGAAGCGAAATTATTTGTCTCAAGTTCAGACAGGGAATAAATGGCAAGGCTAGAATTCAAACCCAGACACTCTGACTTGAAGTCATACACCTTCCACTATAATGTACTGCCATCTTAACCAGAGCAGATGTAAAGCAAACAGGACAACTCCTGTTACAACTAATTTGAAGGGACCATCCCAATTCTTTGATGCCTGAAAATCTGGTGATATGGAACACTGCTTGAAATAATGGAGATATCTGCTGGGCATGGTGGTATGATCCCTGAGGTCCCTGCTACTGGCCACATTGAGGCTGGTGGATCTCAAACTGGGGAGTTCTGAGCTGCAACGAGATCGGGAGATCAGGTGTCCAAGAGCTGCCATTAATATTTTTGTATATGTGGGTCCTTGGCCCGTTTTTATGATCTCTGTGGGATATGGCCCAAGAAGTGGTATTGCTGGGTCAGAGGGAATGCACAGCTTTATAGCTCTTGGGCATAGTTCCAAATTGCTCTCCATAATGGTTGGATCAATTCATAACTCCACCAATGACGCCTGTTTTGTCATGTTAGCCAATCTGATAGGTGTGATACGGTACCTCAGAGTTGTTGCATTTCTCTAATCAATAGTGATTTAGAGCATTTTTTTTCATATGACTATAGGTAGTTTTAATTTCTTCCTCTGAAAACTGCCCATTCATATCCTATGGTGAGCCTGAGAGCAGGGGGTTACCAGGGTACCTGAGGAGGAGAAAACTGACCTACATTAGAAACAAAGTCAAAGTTCCCATGCTAATCCATGTGACCAGGTCACCACGCCAATAAATAGTCTCTATACTTACAGCCTGGCTAAGATAAAGAGACTCTGTGGTGAAAGGAGAGGAAAGGAGGGGAAGACTGGGGAGAGCAACCCGGAGTTCTGTGGGGGCTTGTGAATCGTTTTGTAGAAATTTTTATAACATTACTGTACCTGGTCTTGATCCACATTCAACATAAAAAAACAAGCTACAAAGAAAGAAAGAAGTATCTTTCTTCATCTGGCTTTCCTTTTCATTTCTCAACCCTCTAGTAAAAGAAACTCCATTATGTATTCAGTAGATACTTTCTAAGTACCCGCTATATGTACAAGGCTCAGAGAAACATGACTCCTACTGCACAGAAATGCAAACTAGTCCTATATTATTAGAGAACAATGATAAAGTGGAAATATGTAAATAAACATGCCTTGCAAGTCGATTGAAAAGGTATCTCAGTATGATTCAAGGAGTTATTCCTTTTTCAGAATTCAGGTACAGCTTTAAAAATGATCTTGCACTTAAATAGCCACTGAAGGAGAATGATAATTCAATAATCAAATGAGATTTACTTATTAAAAATGCTATTGATGAAAAGAAATACCTTCCCTTTAATATTGCCCCATATAGCTTTCAAAGTTCTTGGAATACGTGATCCCAATTGATCACAACAGCTCTGTTGGCTTGAACTATCAGCCCCTTCTTACAGATGAGGAAACAATACTCAGGGAATTGAAGTAACATACACAAGATACCATGACTGAAATGTTTAAGCCAAAATGATTTGGTGACAAAGCTTATTAGCTACATTTTACAAATAGAGAAACTGAGGTTTTGCTTTTAAGGTCAGCTCTTTTTTTTTTCTTTTAGGTGGAAGGGAGGGTTCAGATCTATGATTTCATCATTAATGGGAATGCTCATTGTGGAGACTCCCTCCATTAATGCAGACCAAAGATTAAGCTATAACATAGTCTTAAATTGTTGCCCAAGGCAATGAGAGCGCAATAAGGTCAGCTAATAATTCAGGGATAAAAGAAAAGAATCAAATCCCTATCTCCTGACTTTCAAGTCCAGTATTCTTAGCCAGTAGTCCTTACTGATGGGTAGCCAGGTGGCACAGTGGTTAGAGTGCCGGGCCTGGAATCAGGAAGACCTGAGTTCAAATCTGGCCTTAGACTTGCTAGTTGTATGACCCTAGGCAAGTCAGTTTCCTCATCTGTAAAATGAGCTGGAGAGGGAAATGGCAAACCACTCCAGTATCTTTGCAAAGAAAACTCTAAACATGGGGTCACGAAGAGGTGGACACAACTGAAAGTCCTTACTAATTATTTGAGTAAGGATCCAATAAGTCTCATCCTGCAGAGAGAGAATGAAAGTGTCAGTGATGGGGATATAAGGTGAGATTTCTAAGGAAATCTTTCATTCCATTCCTACTGTATTTTCCTATGAAATACAGCAGGTAGGATGATTCACACTAGAAACTAAATTCACGTGGCCATCAAAAGAGATATAGCCAAAATCAGAAGTAGAACAACCAGTTCCAATTTCGCCTCTCTCTTCATTTCAAGGTAGAATGAATCGTTAAGCTCAAGAGATCCTTAGCCTTACCATGGAAATTTAAATATCTTTTATCAGCACTGCTTTGACATGAGGTGTGTGTGTGTGTGTGTGTGTTACTGTTTTCACAAGTGTAAGGGTACAAACCACAGAGAGAATCAAACACAAGAAAATGGAATCAGGAAAATATAAACAATCAGAAGGGACAGAAAGACAGATCAATTTGTAAAAACGAGCTCCCCCAAAAGGGCAAACAGGGTTCTACGGAGATCAACAGGAGGAGCACGGCACAGTGGGAAGAGCCCTGACTGGTTGTTCTGAGACCTGGGTTTGTGCCCCAATTCTATAGGGCTGTGTAACAGCTACAGGACTGTGAGCAAGCCACTCATTTTTTTCTTCTGTAACTTGGGGTCATCGTATTTGCCTTAACTAATTCTCAGGGCTGTCGGGAGGGTCTAATGAGATGATAACGTATATGAAAGATTTGTGTGCCAATAAATGGGACACAAACTCTTTTTATCTAACCTGAGAAAGTTACTTACTTCAATCACAAGTTAATAAGTAGAAATTATCTTTGTTCAAAAGGCAGTTTTAGGGAGGTGGTCAAGCTCATTTGATGCAAAAGCAGAAACTGAAGAAAATAATGTTTGTACATATCAAAGAGAGAGGTTGAGGCAAGTATACTCAAGCTGGCTCTTGGGGCTCTCAAGAATCCATTGCTAAATTTTCAGCATAAGCATTTACACTTGGGAAATTGGCAAATGCTGCAAATTTGGGCTTGATTTATTGTTTTGTTGATTTATAGACTCAAGACAGTGAAGGAGAACATGTTAATAATATGGAATAACTTAAAAGTGTATAGTGTGTACATTTGTTTTCAGGGAGCCGGTTGTTCAACATTTACCAGCACACTCCTGCAAAATACCCTTGGGTACAAAAATTTATAGCAGCTCTTTTGTGGTAGTAAATGACTAAAACTAAAGGAATTTGCCTATTGATAAAGGAGTAGCCGAACAAAATATGGTATGTGAATATGAGAGAATATCATTGTGGTATGAGAAATGATAAAAGGGATGGTCTCAGAAAAACCTAGAAAGATTTGTATGAGTTGATGCGGAGTGAAGTAAGTAGAACCAAGTGAAGAACTTACACAATAGTAACAACTCTGAAAGACAAACAACTTTGAAAGATTTAAGAATTCTGATCAGTGCAGTGACCAACTACAAAATGACTCCTAAGAACTCATGATGAAACATGCTTTCCACTTCCAAACAGAGAATGGATGAACTCAGGGTGCAGAATGAGACTTTTTTGGTGGGGGGGAATGGGGGAATTTGTTTTGCTTGACTATGTATATTTGTTATGAGGGTTTTGTTTTTCTTTCTTTTTCAGTTAGGGAGGGAGAGAAGGTAGATTTTTTTAATTGAAAAAAATAAAAGTTCAAAATAGGAAAAGAATGTTTGTGGCTTTAAAGCAGTGAATAGAAATGGGGAGAAAAATAAAAATTACCTAAAATTAAATTTTTGCCATACAGCTTTTCTTATTAAGACAATAATTGGGAAGGGGATAGCAGGAAGAGGCAAAGGAAGGAATTTGAAAATAAAGATTTGACATTTATCTGCTTAAGAAAAATGTATCAACCCCAAGGTAGAATGGACCACTTCAAGAAAAGAGGTAGAAGAGATTTTTGAGTACTCTGGTTTTCCATTCAAGCATATTGTCTATAATGAGCATAAAAGTACATGTAAGCTTAATTTTTTCTTAATTTAGTCAATTTTACAATAAAAGATAAGCATAACTTATGCATCCATGGCAATTTATTAGTAACTAACACAAACCTCTTCCATCCCTTGTGATATTTTCTTAATAGGATCAGTGTGAAAAGAGGGCACTAAATTCTATTCTTTTAACTGCATTATTTTTCCATAGACTTTGCCATATTTCTGTATGTTTTCCATATTTTCCCCTTTCGATGCCCATCAATTGGGGAATGGCTGAACAAGTTGTGGTATGTGATTGTGATGGAATGCTATCGTGCTGTGGGAAATGAAGTGTGGGATACTCTCGGAAAAGCCTGGAGAGACTTACATGAACTGATGCAAAGTGAAATGCACTATGCACAAAGCAACAGCGGTATCATAGGATGATCAGCTCTGAATGACTTAGCTGTTCTCAGCAATGCAAAGACAATGACAATCTAAGACCGCTCTGAAGAATTTACGATGAAAAATGCTATCCCTCCCCAGAGAAGAAATGATAATGTCTGAATACAGATTGAAGCATACTTTTAAAATTTTATTTCTCTTGAGGGTTTTTTTGTCTATGCTTTCTTTCACAAGAAGACTATCATGGAAATGTTTGCATGACTACACATGTATAACCTATATGGAATTGCTTACCTTCTCAATGGCAGCGGTGGGGGGAGGGAATGGGGGTGGAAGAGAGAGAATTTGGAACTCAAAGTTTTAAAAACAAATGTTAAAATTGTTTTTATACATAACTAGGAAAAATAAAACACTAAAACATATTTTCCCCTCTTCATGGTGATATAGTCTTTATTCCAAAAATTTTTTTTGGATATCTGAGTTGCTTCCAGATTATTTTTTTTTACTATTGTAATTAGTACAATCATGACTATCTTTGTACAAATTGGTCTCTGTTTTGCTTCAAATCATTTCTTTGGAATATGTTCTCAGGAGTAGATTTTTTTAGTCAAAGGGTCATAAGGAAGGTTGCCAGCCAGATGGTATGTGACCAGCTTGGCCAGCATTTTATCACGGAAGCTGGCTGCTTCTTCCTCATGGTCTGTGTTAATGCTGTTCAGTTTTTTACAGTTTTGATTTTCATGACTCACTCAAAAGCCAATTTTATGGCTCTTGTTGTGTATTGCCAGATTGCTTTCTACAAAGTTGGTACCAATTTGCATTGCTACCATCAATGTACTGTCAGCCAGCAATGTACCTGTTTCCCCATAGTGTCCTCTATAAAAGGTTTCATGATTTTTTATCTATTTTTGCTAAATATGAGTGTGAACTGATACTTCACACTTGTTTTAAAGTGAACTTCTTTCATTAGTACTGAAGTTAAAAATTTCGGCAAATATTTTTTTTTTTGCTATTTTTTGCATGTTTATGAATTGCCTATTACTTTGTTCCGTTGGGGCCTGGTTATTACCCACCCTGTTTTAATGGAAATAAGGTCATCTAATGTTTTGTGGTATGTCTGGAATGGGCAGAGGTAATGAGTTTTTCTCATGTTCAAAGGTTAAGTACTACTGACGTCTCCCAGGCAGCATGCCATGGTGGACAATGTATTAGGCTTAGAATCAGAAGAAGTCCGGGGTTCAAATCTTGACAGGTCATTTCCTGGCTTTTTTCCCTTGGCATCACATGTAGCCGCTGTGTGCCTCAGATAACTTCCTAGTTTGCCTATTAAGTCACAGGTCAAGTTCTCTAGGGATATTAGATATTATCCAGTTCAATCTCACTGTTTTAAAGACAAAACAGAGTCAGAGAAGTAATGATCGATACTAGTTGCAAATCAGAAACTGAAGTACCTCATTTTATCTAAGGATTCAAATTTCTTTCATTTTCACTCAAAATTGTACATCATCCTTGCAAATGTAATTTTTTACATGATTTCCCATTAAAATTGTATTCCAACATAGATTCTACTTCCTTAGGTTCTCAATAGCTATGCCAGTGGAGCACAAACACAGGCAAGTCTAATCAAGCTAAAAAGATTTTAAGCACTGGCCTAGAAAGAGGCCACAGGCCTATAATCTCAGGACTAGCCATACTGAGCTTGGAGAAGCTTATCACCTGAAGTCTAGCTACCTGGTGACAAGTATTGGCCACAGGGATTCATGGAGACTGCATACTAAGCCATGGAAAGGATGTTGCCTTCACCAATGGATCTTTTGAATTATTAAAGTAACATTAGTTAATATTTATGCCTAGCTGACTGAAATAAAGAGTTCTACTTATTAAGGAAAATTGAGTTATTTCTAAATCATGCTAATTGTTGGCCTTAATAGCCACGCTTACGGGTGGTCTGGTAGTTCTGGAAATGTCAAACTTGCCACCACTGTCCGCGAGTAGCCACAAAGCACCCAGCTTGAATAAGATTAAAATGTATTTGGGAAAGGTTTAATAAATAAAATACAATATAACATAGATAATATTAATTTGTGGGTTTTTAAGTCAATATGTGGCCCACAGGGATCTGTTTCTATTTGATTTTGACATCACGGATCTTCCTCATCGTTGGCAGGAGGGTCAGAAAAAGAAGGCAGATGCTTAGGGTAGATGTTAATAGCAAAACGACTCGTAAATGTCTCTCTGCTCAACTTTCAATAATAAAATGCAATAGTGATTAAACTCCGTCTGTGACTATGTCTAATAGCAGCGTGCATTATCTCTCCACACCCAGAGACTGGCAGGCGGTCACTGACTGGTGTGTCCAGAAATGATCCATAAAAGATTTAAGACTCGGATGCCATTTAATGTAGAGGAGGCCCCTTCAGGGAGCTTCTGAGTCCAGACAGAGCATGTGTTCTTCTGCCAGGAAAAACATTTCAGAGTTTGGTCCAAGATTCCCAAAAAGGCTAAACAACAAAAATGGCTTCTTGAGGAAGTCTGACCAAGGCAGATCTTGTTTTCACCCTAGATGACATCTCTAGCGCTTTTCTCAGTTGAGTACACACACCAGGAACGTTTCTGGTGTTAGTCAAGGTAAGAGGACAGGGCCTATCATTTCAATGATGTAGAGATCCCCTGTATAGCTTTTTAAACATTCTTCATATATTTAGGGGAAAAAATTAAATTACTCTCTTCAGGGTTGTTTTTTTTTTCTTTTTCATTCAATTTCATTTATTCATTTAATTTCAACAAACATTCATTAAGCATCAATTCTGATAAATAAATAGAAAAAAATAAATAGCAACTGTCTTCAAAGCACTCATGTGCAACAAATACATGTTTTGATTATGTACTGAACACCTTTTGCGTGATACTTTGCTAGTTTACTACTGATAAGAATTCTAATGGTTTTAGACAGTGATAGCATCTCTAAAAGTTCCTGGCTTGTTTCCAAGAAATAACTTACTTATTATCAGGATCTGGCCAAACTTTTAAAAGCACTAAGCTTTTCAAATCAAATTTTATTTGATGAAAACGGAATTCATTTTACCAGAACTTTTGTATTCTGGCCTAACCTCTTTGAGCCTCAGTTTCCAAATCTCTATTGTAAAATAGAGAAAATTATACTTGCATCACCTACCCCAATGGGTTGCTGGATCAAACGAGATAATGTATGTAAAGTATTTAAAAACCACAAGTCCATATCTTCAGAATTTTTAATAGTTACATGTTGTTGCCTCGTTCCTAGCTGAAGTTATTCTTCTCACTCAGCCTTTTTTCCCAAGTAGCGTCAAGAAGAGGTAATAAAAGGCAGCTGGACATGAGCAAGAATTTCTCAATTTTCACTCTGCCCTGATCAGTTTCCGGCCGCACCCCGCACCGCCCCGCCCCATCCATAGTGAGTGAGGAACCATACAGAATGAGGAAAGAGCTTTAGGTTAATTTTAAAATATATTTTTAAAATTGTATTGATATCTTTTGTCTTCATATCACCTTCATTCTCAAATATGTCTCTCCCCGTCCCTGACTCAGAAATCCATCCCCTTTAGCCCAGAATAAAAGAGAAATTTTGTTGTTGTTCAGTCATTTTCAGTTGTGTCTGATTCTTCATGACCCCATTTGGGAGTTTCTTGGCAAAGATACTGGAGTGGTTTGCCATTGCCTTCTCCAGCTCATTTTATAGATGAGGAACCTGAGGTAAACAAGGCTGAGTGACTTGCCCTGGGTCCCAAAGCTAGAAAGTGCCTGAGGCCAGATCTAAACTCAGGAAGATGAGTCTTTCTGACCCAAGGCCCAGAACTCTATCTACTGTGCCACCCTGCTACCCCTAAAAGAGAAACAGAAAAATGGAAAACAAGAAAGCAGTTCTATAAAATCAACCGACTCATCAATTGTGTCTGACGATTTGTGCAGTGCTACACACCCATAGCCCTCATCTCTCCAGTGAAGGGAGGGAAGGAGGTAAATGTTTTTGCTGCTTCTTGTAGGAAAAGTTAGGTCATTACGGTATTTATTTTTTTTAATTTTTATTGTTGCTATTGTTTTTTGAGGCTAGAACTTTGTAAGTAAACATAAATGTGAGTTGTTGCTTAAATCAGGCTTAATTGAAAACCTTCCTACTCCGAGGATTATAGAACTTAGAAGGAGAAAAGACCTTACCCAATCACTCCACCCAACCAGGTCACGTTATAGTTGTTTCTGGCTCACGATCCATGTTGTCTTGTTAGGTCCTGCTGCTTACTAACTCTCATTACTTTGGTTTACACATATACCTTTGCAATCACACACACACACCCATGTTAACTCATTCTGGTAGAATTTGTAGAGCCTTTATCCTGTGTATAAAGATAGACATCACAGAATTATCCCTTGGGTAATCGGCACAAGGCAGCTAAGCCCTACTCTTACCTAGGACTTTATTGGCATAGGATGAAGCTGGGTAATTATTAGAGAAGCAAAGCAGCCTCTTTCAGCAGTCATGCTCTATAGCAATGTGTGGGTCTGCATAGCAGGCAGATATATCAGTGCTAAACAAACTCAGTATGGGACACAGTGAGAAGAGCACTGATTTTAGGGTACAGATACCCTGGGTTCAGATTCCCTCTATGCTTACTATACGCATGGAACCTTCACTTCCCTGGGCCTCTGTTTCCTTATCTGTAAAATGAGTGAGTTGGAATAGATCATCTCTAAAGTCTCTTCTGAGCAGATTGGTGGCTCAGTAGATTGAACATCTGGCCTGGAGTCAGGAAGACCCGAGCTCAAATCTGGCATCAGACACTTACTAGCTGTGTGACCTTCAGTAAGTCACTTAACTCCTATTTGCCTCAATTTTTTCACCTATAAAATGAGCTGGAGATGGAAATGGCAAATCACTCTGTTATCTTTGCCAAAAAAACTCCAAAAATGGGGTCCCAAAGAGTCACCACTGAAAAGACTAAGCAGCAAAAGTCCCTTCTAGACTTAGATCAAGGGCCTAGATCTAGAGTACTGGGCCTGTAGTTGGGAAGACCTGAGTTCAGATCTGCCCTGGATACTTATTGGCCATGAGACCCTGAGCAAATTACTTAACCTGTCTGTCTCAGTTTCCTCACATGTAAAATAAAGATAGTAATAGCACCTATGAGATAATATTTGTAACGTGTTTTATAACCTTAAAGCACTCCATAAAGGATGGATTTTAACCATCCTATAGACCCTTTCAAAGACCTAGCTGTATTGGAATATATGAAAAGAGTCTAGAATTGCATGTGAAAGAATAGTCTTTGGCATGATTCCTCAAGTGAAACCTTGTCTCTACGTCATACTACTAGGTCACATTAGCGTGCACACACACACACATACATACACATACACCTTCGTGTCATATAAATACCTACTTTTTCTTCTGCAGGAGCTCTTATTGCAGGCTTCTGAGAGTGATGAGACACTCTGAGACTCAGCCCATCCCATATTTCTTCTTGATTCATCTCCCTCCCTCTCAACCAAAGACAAACTCCCATAGGAGGCCAGAGCTAAATCAGCAGATGGCAATTCACCACAATTTCCTGCCCAGCACACAGCTGCCACATAGAGAGTACCAGCCACTGGCAAGGCAATGAATGGCAGACTAATGCACCTACAGGGAACAAGGACCGTGTCTTCTTCTGCTCCCTCCTGCTTTCCCTCCCACCTAAAGCCATCCCCGCCTCCTCAGAAAGGCTTTATTCCTCCCAAATAGTTGAGTTCAACCTCCTCTTTCTTTTTTCCTATGGTGCCACAAGGCCTATTCTAAATGAGCCGTGCAGTAAGTGCTCAATAACTCTGTTTAAAAAGCCACCTTCTCCGGGAAGCCTTCCCCAATTACAGTGGCACTGTATTAGACTTTTCTACACATAATATATAATTTGCACACACATGTTTATGTAGTTAGCTCCTCAGCACTGACCCTCAGGGTTATTTGACAAAACTGTGAAGCAGAAAAATGATATTTGTCTTCTGTAGTGCGCCGACTCTCCTTTCCGTGTCTCTTCCCATTTCAGTGCCCATGCCAAGCATCTTCACGTGGCCCTCGCATGCCCAACGCTGATGTTGCAAGCTTTACCTTTGTATTATGGAGACTATTCTACCCCTTACTGAAATTTCCTTGTCCTCAGTACTTATCTGTGAAGCCTTTTGACGTAATTAGATTGCTAACTTTTAGTGACCCTAATTCATGTTGTTGTGCTAAAAACTGATAATGGCTTAGAATTTACCCAACTTTCACAGGAAGGAGTATAGGGTTCCTGGAGAAATTAATCTCTAGCACAGGTATTTCAGATATCATTACAGGTTGTAGGGAGAGGCAAAGAGATATTTGGGGGCAGAGGAAAATTCCGTGACACTCTTCAGTTCGTAGTATGGATCCATGTGTGCAAAATATTCTGCAAACTTTAAAGGACTATATAAATGTCATTTCTTCTTATCATTGTTCTTTCACCTGAAATGAAGGCATTTAGTGGAGGGGCACAGGGCTCTCTCCTTGTTTTATTCTATTCAATGAGTTTATCCATGATTTAGATGATGACATAGACTACATGCTTATCAAATTATGGATGACTGAAATTTTTTATTAATTTAGTATTTTATTTTTTCCCAATTACATGTAATTTAACATTCTTTTTTTTTTTTCAAATTTTGAGCTCTATATTCTCTTCTTCCCCCTCCCCATCGAGAAGAGCAATTTGACATAGGTTATGTCATGCAAAACACATTTCCATGAAACATGCTTATCAAATTTATAGATGACTGAAATTTAAGAATTGCTTTTATATTAGATAGAAGAACTGGGATGTAAAAAGATTTCAGCATGGAGAGACCACTGGAGTTGCATCCAGGAAAGACCTGGGTCAAAATTCCACTTCTGATGCTAGCTCTATGATGATGGTCAAGCCTCTTGATCTCTCTTAGCCTTAGTTCCTTTATCTGTAAAATAGGTATCATAGCACCTTTTCCCAGGATGATTGTGAGACAACATGTAAGTGATCAAAAGAGACAAATAATGTTTAAAGCTCTTTGTTAAACTTAGAAGGCTGTATAAATACCAACTATTTATGTTTCAATTGGCTGGAATAATGGACTAAATTTAAGAAGATGCAATTTAATGAAGATAAATATAGCATCTTGATTTTGGAGTTCAGATATTAACTCCACAAGAAAAATCAGGGAAGATTTAGCTTAATGGTCATTTATGCCAAGGAGGAAAAAGAAAAGTGGTAGTTTTAGTGGTCTGCCAATTTAATATTAGCCAACAGTCTGACAAAATTAGCAATCACACCCCCAAATATAAGCAATCCTAGGCTTCATTAATGGAAATAAATTGCATATATCCTTCTAAAGTCTTACTCTGATGTATCACCATGGCCCAGAAATGATCCTGGGCTCTTGAAGGCTGTGCCAGGGGATTTCTAGCTCTGCCAGATCCTTCAAAGCTGCCAAGGTTTCAATTGAGGAGCCAGAACCAGGCTCTATGCCCATCATTTGAAGACACATATCTATATTAGGAGGAGCTGCATGTTGGACAATACAATTTTCAGCCACTAAGACTCAAAGAGAATCATAAGGGATTGCCACTTACCTTGGTGGAGAGAGTGGAGGCAGACAAAATCATGGATCCTTGAAATAGTGTTTAGAACTAGAGGAGAGGAGTGACAGACAATCCACTCTACTGTGTGCTCATTAGACCACATCTAGACCATTAAGGACCAGTTGTGAGTACTATGGTTTAAAATGTGGCATTGACAAACAGTAGGATGACCGGAGGAAGATAATCAGAATGATAAGAGCATTTGGCACCACAATTCAGATGAGAAAGTAGGGATGTTTATTCTGAAGAACATAAGATTTAGGGGGAAATGACAGTTAACTTCAAAAATCTAGAAGGATGCATCTGGAAGAAGGATTACATAGAAATTGTAAAGATTCAGAGGAGACAATTAGGAACAAGAGGTTCCCTGTAACAGAATTTACAGGGAAACAAATTTGTTAGAATTATTGAATGTCAGAAACAGAATGGATCTTCAACAGCTTGTTTGGGTTTCTGAAGTGAGGTTTTGATGCCCTAATATGTGGGAAATTTTTAATGTAGATGCCATGTACCACTGAGGAAAGGTATATTCCATTCTATCCCCATTCAGTTTTCCCCAGAGGTCTATCATAGCTAACTTCTCTAAAATTCTATTCACCTCTAGGTTTCCGAAATGAATGATTGTAGTCAATCAATAAACATTTATTAAGAACCTACTATGTGCCAGGCACTGTGCTAAGTGCTGGGGATACAAAAAAAAACCAAGACAGTCCTTGCTTTCAAGGAGCACATAGTCCAAATGAGGGAGACAACATGCAAACAATTATATGAAAACAAACTAAAATAGGATAAATTAGACATAATCAACAGAAGAAAGACACTAGAATTAAGGGAGATGGGAAGAACCTTCCCATAGAAGATAGGATTTTGGTTGTGACCTGAAGAAAGTCAAAGAAGCCCAGAGATGGAGATGAAGAGGTAGAGGACTCCAGGCATGGGAGACAGTCAATGAAAATGCCTGGAGTCAAGAGTTGGAGTTACTTGTGAGAGCAAGATCAGGGAGACCACTGTCACTGAGCCATAGAGTGTCTGGTGGGGAGCAGGGAGAGTGTAAAATAAAATGTAAGAAGACTGGAAGGGCTGGCTGTGGCCACATTATGAAGGTCTTTGAAGTCTGAACAAAGGATTTTATATTTGATTCCGGGAGCGATGGGGAGCCCCTGGAGTTTATTGAGTGGGGGAAAAGGGGCTGACCTAGTCACACCTGTGCTTTAGGAAAAATCACTTTGACAGCTGAGTGGAGTGGAGAGAAACTTGAGGCAGGCAGACCCACCAGTAGGCTATTGCAATAGTCTGGGCATACCAAGGTGATGGCAATGTCAGAGGAGAAAAGAGGGTGTATTAGGGAGAAGTTACAAAGGTAAAATGGATAGGCCTTGGTAACAGATTGGATGTGGTGGATGAGGGAGAGTGAGGATTAAGAATGACAGAGGTAGGATGGTGGTACCCTCAACGGTAATAGGGAAGTTTGGAAGTTGGGAGGGTTTGCAGGGAAAGATAATATGTTCAGTTTTGGACACCTTGAGTTTAAAATGTCAATGAGACATTGTTTGAGATGTCCAGTAGGCAGGTGGAGATGTGAGTCTGGAGGTCAGCAGAGAGATTAGGACTGGATGAGCAGATTTGAGAATCATCAACATAGAGATCATGATTAAAGCCATGGGAGCTGATGGATTCACTAAGTAAAATGGTAGAGAGGAAGAAAAGAAGAAAGTCCAGGACAGAGTCTTAAAGGATATCCACAGTTAGCAGGACTGTCCTGGATGGAGATTCAGCAAAGGACACTGAGGAGGAACAGTCAGAGAAAGAGGAGAACCAGGAGAAAGTAGTGTCCTGAAAACCTAGAGAGGAAAAATTTTAAGGGAAAGAGGGAGATCCACAGTGTCAAAGACTTCCGAGAAGTCAAGAAGGATGAAGACTAGAACAGCCTGTTAGATTTGGCAATTAAGTGTAAAGGGGGCTTGTCTTCAGATTAGAGGTGTAAAACTCTAGGGCAAGGCTGGACCAGATTAAAGTATAATTAGAAAATGTTTAACAAAATAAATAACAAGACGATTCAACATTTGCTGTTCTTTACTTGACTCATGACCCCATTTGGGGTTTTCTTGGCAAAGATATAGGACCAGTTTGCCATTTCCTTCTCCAGCTCATTTTGCACATGAGGAAATTAAGGCAAAAAGAGTTAAGTGATTTGCCCAGGGTTATACATCTAGTAAGTGTCTGAAGCCAGATCTGAACTCAGTTCTTCCTGACTCCAGGCTCAGTGCCCCATCTACTGCACTATCTACATGATACAACATAGATATGATAATTTGTGATTTTCTAAGTCAATATGCCCATTTCTATTTGAGTTTAATGCCACTGCTTTATAGCATGTTCAGCTTGCCTACATAGGGGTACCCTGAAGGGCTCGTCGTGGGCATGTTGAGATCTCCTAAGATGGAGGAACTTTTCCTCTACAACCACCTTTGAGTGGCTGATTAAACAAAATAGGTGGCGTCTTTAAAACTGGAGATTGAGACATTCACTTTTTCTGACTCTCTGACTCAACCTCTTTCCTGCTGCTTCCAGAGGGTGAAAATCACAGTTCGCCCACAATGGGAGGGCCCTGGCTGAATAATTAGAGAGGATACCTTTTTCTCCCTCTCTTCTTTTCCGCCCGCATGGAGAGTAGTGTTTGTTTAGTTGTATTTCATTTGTCTTTCTCAGTTTCAGATGCCAACAGTGATCCCCACCAGACCTAGACCTTCTAGCAATGGTGACCTTGCAGCTAGGACTCCAGGCAGGATGTTGCAGCCAGCTAGCTTGGCAGGGAAGCCTTGGGAAACCAAGAGCCTGAGGAGGGTTTTGGACTCGGAACTGGGATTATGTTCCATAAGAACCAAGCCAAGTTGTTTGCATATGTTTTTTTATATCTTTGAAACAAATATTTCTTTGTAAAAGCTAAACTGGCTATCAGTAGTTAAATAGAACTACTGATTAGGGCAGCCCCTCTTACACTTGAGGGAATACACCATTAGTGGTCGCTGAAGCTATTTGCAGAGTGCCTAGACACCCCCAATCTCCTTACGGGTGCCAGAGATCTCCATGGGACAGGTGAAATGTAACTTGCCTGGCCTTCAGAGAATAGAAGTCAAGGTGACTAGTTTCACAGTAACTTTGGAAAGAGCAGTTTTAGTGGAATGATGAGGTTGGAAGCCATTCGGCAGAGATTTAAAGAGAGAGTGAGAGGACAGGAAATGAAGGCACCTACTGTAGAAGGTCTTCTCAAGGAGTTTGGCCACAAAAGGGAGGAGAACTGTGGGGTGATAGCTGGGGGTGAGTGAGGCACAGACGGATAAAGTGTTTTGGTGTTCGCTGTTGTTGTTGTTTTCTGAAGATAAGGAAGACGTGGGCACGTTTGTATGTGGTAAAGAAGCAGCCAGAAAACCGGAGAGATTAAAAGCAAGTGAGAGAGTGGGCATAACAGAGACAGCAATTCAGTGGAGAAGACAGGATAGAATGGGGCACTTGTAGATGTGGAAGGATTCCCCTTGGCAAGGAGAAGGGATTTTCTGATTTTCCCTGAATAAACGAGCAGTTAGATGACAGTGATACTTGAATTCACCTCTGTTAATGCCCAGTGCAGTGGTCTTTCTGTGCCATTCATTCATTCAAGAAATATTTCTTAAGCACCTGTGATATTGCCTGGGAACTTATACTCTAGGAAAGGCATCTAACATTCATTAATAATTATTCCTTCAGTAACAAATACAAAATCTATAGCACAGTGCTATGTGGCACTTGAGAGGAGAGAGGTCATCACTGATAGGTAGAATGAAGGAAGGCTTCCTGGAGGAGGTAGCATTTGAGTTAGATTCTAAAGGATTTATAAGAATCCAAAAGGTGGAGTGAGAAGTGTATTAAACATGGAACAGTATGAATGATTATAATAACTCAAATTTATAGAGCATGCTAGTGTTCGCAAAGGCTTATGTGAGCTCAGTTCTCCGAAACAACTCTGTGACATAGGTGATTTATTATGTCTACTTTACAGGTAGACATTATAATAATTATTTATAATACTCAAGACATTGGGAGACACCCTGTTTTCCAGAGCTAAGGCCCAACAAGCAAGCTGTGCTCTGACCTTGGCATAACAACAATCCTTTATGCTCACGCTCTGGATGACTTAGCCCTCTGGCAAAAATCACATAATTATTGTATTGCTTTGACCAGCACCAGGTGCTCTCTTAGCTTAGATAAGCACTGGACAAGCTCAGACAAGTACCTGTGTTCCAGTCATGAAGTCCTGCTATGACTTGAAGTTGTCTTATTGTTGCTTTTACCCTTCATTGTCCTCTAGGTTTAAAGCAGGTCCCCCCATAAGGGATGGGGCCACAGCACATGTGTCCTTGCTTGAAAGCTGGTTCCCTCAGTTTGAAATTAAATTTGTTTGATTTCTGACTCTCCTGTCTGTAGCCTGCTCTATTTGGATAGAATAGGGCACTTGTACATATGGAAGGATTCCCCTTGGCAAGGAGGATTCCCCCTGAATTCCCCTGAATAAATGAGCAGTTAAGTGACAGTGATACTTGAATTCATTTCTGTTAATGCCCAGTGCAGTGGTCTTTCTATGCTATTCACAAGTTAGAGGCCAGTTCCATCCAGTTGACATTAATTGGTGTCAGGAGTGGGAGTAGACACAGAATTGGGCCACTGGACTCCCCAGTACCAGAGGGAATGGACTAGGCATCACCAGAGATTTATTTTTCTGGAATCCAACCCCTTCCGGTTCCCCTCCCCGCCCCACTCAGTCTGGTGAGTCCTCTACCCTTGTTCCTGACACTCATGTCTTTAATCTGCTCTGCTTGGCTCTGGCATCCACAGGTTACAAGACAGTCTGGTCATAATTAATAAACATAATGTCCATTTAATGTCTACTTTATGGGTAAGGAAACTAAGATTTAGACAGATTAACTTAAGTAATTTACCCATGGTCATGGACATAGTGAATATCTGAGGCAGATTTGAACCTAGGCCTAGACAACTAGTCAGCACTAAATTATGCTTCCTCTCAAAAGCACAGAGTTGGAAATAGGCAGAGAATTTATGAGGACACAGGGCATTGTGGGGGTCTATGAGGTCAAAACTGTTTTCATAACGATACTGATTTTCTAATGCAGTAAATATCAATAGAAATTACCCACATATACAAAAATTTTTTAGGATCTTTATTAATTTTTAAGAGTGCAAAAGGGTCCCAAAAGTGTGAAAAGGGAAAGGAAACAGCATTTATTAAGCAGCAATTATGTGCCAGGCACCATGCTAAGTGCCTTACAAATATCTCATTTGAGCCTCACAACAACCCTGAGAGGTAGATATTGTTTCTGCTTTATAGATGAGGAAACTGAGGCAGAGAGGTTAAGTGACTTGCCCCAGAGCGTCTAAAGGCCAGATTGGAATTCAGACTGACTCCAAGCCCGGGACTCTAGCTTATTGTACTGTATTTTGTTGTTTAGTCTTTCAGTTTGTGACCCCATTTGGGGTTCTCTTGGCAAAGATACTGGAGTGGTTTGCCATTCCCTTCTCCAGCTCATTTTACAGATGAGGAAATTGAGGCAAACAGGGTAAAATGACTTGCCCGGGGTCATTCAGCTAATAAGTATCTGAGGCCAGATTTGAACTCATGAAACGTGAGTCTTTCTGGCATTCTGTCCATTGCACCACCTAGCTGCCCCACTATGCTACATAACTACCTCTTAAAGTCTGAAGCAGTGACCTCAACCTCAAAAAGAAATGGAGGCCACTGAACTATACATATGGATCCCTGTGGGCAGAATGTTGACTTAGAAAACCACATGTTTATATGTTTTTATTAATATATCAGCGAATTGAAATTGGACAGTAACTACATTTTTATCCGGCTGGAACCGCACCCTTGAGTGTTGTGGACTGCCTGAGTCTCCACAGGCCACATATTTGACACCTTGGTCTAAGGCACTTTCCACTGTACTACTCTGATATGAATGTATAAGGATATAGAGACAAAAACCTTCCATTTCACTGGCATAGGAAACTGCATGCAGTGTGAGGAAATTCCTTATGCCCATTCAGATCCACACCTTCCCTTTTGTTTATCTTCTTAGAGAGATGCCTACACCACTGAGAAGTCAGCTGACTTGCCTGGGGTCACAACGACCACTTGTGTCAGAGGCTAGACTTGAACCCAACTCTTGTGGACTCTGAGGCTGGCCCTCCACCTGCTGTGCTATGCTGTCTTTTGATGGGAAAAAAGTTTAAATCCTTGTTAAGGACTCTATGTTATGTAATCACTGGCGTGAAAACTTCTTCCATTTGATCTTGCCTGTAATTTATAGTCTTAGGGAAGTATTTGGAGGGCACCGAGAGGTTAATTGACTTTCTCAGCATCACACAGTCAGCATGTGTCATAGGCATAACATGAACTCAGGTCATTCTGACTCTGAGGCTGTCTCTTTAACCACATTACCCTTTGATGAAATCACAGATCCAGACCAAAAAAACTACGATGACTGCAAAACCACGGTATCGAATTAAAGAACAAAGAGCACCTCTGTGGGCCCAGATTAGATTTCCATTATATTCCAAGATTTCAGAAAGTATAACATTTCCCTCATGCTCGAGTCCTCAGTTTCCAAAGAGTACAAGTTAATAGCAGCTTGAAAAGCCATCATTCTGTTTTAATTTGAAAGCCTCTCTGCATATAACTGATACCCCTACTCTCATTAGCATCACAGCCAGATGCCAGAACAAGTTACAACACAGGTTATCTCAATTATCCCAGGATCTGGCCTCCTACAGAGTCGGCAGTAATTTGAAGGTAGTTCTCTTAAGGCCAAAATCTGAAGCATGATTTCCCAGGAAACAGGAGATGGGAGCCCTGGTTTCTGGACCTGCCCTCTACTGCTGTTCAATTGGATAGACTTAGTCAAAGCATTTAATTTCTGAAACTCAGCAACCCCACCCACAAGGAAGACAAATGATACTCTTTGTCCTTATTCCTAAGAAAATTCCAGGCTGGGTCATTGTGAAATGACTTCACCAAGGAATTTCCCAACAGTACTAAGCAGTATGACTGTGTATGCTTATGACTCAGACAGCAAGTATCATTCATAAGCCACTGAGCATCTACAAAAGAAATGGAGAAATCCAGAACAGCTTAGAGAGCTTTTGAAGCCACACCAAAGGGCTCAGATGAGGTTTGCTCTAGACCTAAGGAGCCTGCTTTGGCCTCTGCTAACTACTATCCATGATGGGTTCAGGGTGATTCTAAGAATCTAGAGACCTCAAGGATTGAGGTGAAAGAGGACAAACTAGATTAGAAATCACATCTGACAGTTCCAAAACCCTCTGAGAGAATCCAGTGGAATTTGGATAGAACCAGATCTTCCTTAGATCCTACCCTACTCAAGAGGTCTTTTGTGGAGAAAGAGCCTGAAGCTGGCCAATCCTGTTTCGTACCCAGCTCTCTCTGCATGTACTTTCCAGAGATCCCAGAGCACCCCAAGATGCATATAGCGTATGAGCTACATCTCACTGTCCACTATCCCTGCCTGACAATGCTGGGTGGAGAAACACAATCCAACAGGGTCTCTCAGTAGGGAAAACCTAGGAGCAAAGACGATTGGTTTTCCCTGTTTTGTATCATATGGCCTTTAATTCATTCAATTGCCCTACAAAATACAGTCCTGTTATTCATATCTAATCTCATCTGCCATTTTTCACCAGAAGATCACCACTCCAGGGAGGCCAGTCTGAACTGCTATGTTTCTTCCTGCCTCTTTATCTTTACTCATGCTATTATTCCAACATGGAAGGCATTCGCTTCTTCTCCACTCATGTAAGTCCTACTTGTTAAGAAGGAATGTGGGTAGGTGGTGCAGTGGATAGAGCACTGGCCCTGGAGTCAGGAGGACTTGAGTTCAAATCCAGCTGTGTTGACCCTGGGCGAGTCACTAACCCTCATTGCCTTCGTCCCACCTCCCCCTTAAAAAGAGGGAATGTGGCTTAGTGGAAAAAGCCCAAGTCTGGAATAAGGAGACCTGGATGCTAGTCCTAACTCTGCCATTCACTGCCTAAGTTGAGGTAAATCATGTAACTCTGGGCTCCATTCATAAAAATGCAGGACCAAATGACCTCCATTGTCCCTGATTCCCAATGACTTATGATAAAAGAACAGGGAGGGAATAGAGAACTGACATCCCCCAATACCCAAACTTGAGGTAATCCAGCTGCCATGATGTATCTTACCCCTCTCTGAACTCTTAAAGGCTTGAATTATTCTCTTACGTGTGGGTTTTGTCCCACCAATTAGATTAGAATTGCTGGAGGGTAGAGAATGCGCTCTTACACTTCTTCCATTCTCCTAAGTTCCATGCAAGGCATTCGTACCTAGAGATAGCATTACCTAGCACAGTTCTAGGTCAGTCATCTATTGGCTGTGTGACCTTGAACAAATCACTTCGCCTATGACCTTCAGCCTTCTTATCTTTAAACAAAGGCATTGTATTAGAGAACTATGCAATTGATAAGAAAATTTGCATGTTACTAAGGTTACAGAATTATATAACCACCAAATCTCAGAATTGGATGGAATTTCAGAGGCCATCTGAGCAAAATATCCACATCTGAGCAAAAATTCCCACCACATCATTCCCAACTAGTGGCTGTTCCATCTTGGCTAAGAGACCTCCAAGGAAAGAGAATCCACTATTGTCCTAACCAGTAACTTCTACTTCTGGATGACACATTGGTAGGTAGGCTTTCCTTGCTTCAAGCCTGAATTTGACATTTCGCAAACTACCTTTTGCTTTTCTCTAGGTCTTAATTAACACTAGGTGATTACTTTCTTGCTGAACTGAACTAGACAGCGAGTAAAGTATCTGCTAAATGAGATCATTATGTAAAGCACTTTGTTACTAGGTCTCTATGTAAATTCACATATAAATGTAACTTGTTGTGGTGACATTCTTTGACATTTTTTAAGATTCCTTAGCTAAAAATACTATTATACATAAAATCGAGAGACCTAATGAGCTAAAGTGTAAACATCTTTGGGAGAAAGTACTGACTGGGGTATTGGATTATACCAAGACAGAGTCTTTGATTATACCCAGTTACAGACATGTCATGGATGGTGAACCAACCTGAGTTGAGTGACTGAGATAGAAAGGACAGACAGGTTGGAGGAGAACCAAGAAGACAATGTTACCAAATACATTGAGTGGAGCAGGTGTGCAGGAGGAGAAGGTATTCAACAGCGTCAACAGATTCAGACAGTCAAAGAGGTTGAAAACTGAGGAAAAGGTCAAAAGGATGAAGATTGAAGATTTAGCAATTAAGAAATTATTGATAACTTTGGGGAGTTTCAGTTGAGTCACAAGGGCAGAAGCCGTATTGCAAGGAGTTGGGAAGTACATCAGAGAAGAGAAAGTTGAAACAGTGATTTTGGAAAGCTTTTTCTAGGAATTTGGCGGGAAAAAGAGAGGTCAATAGCTCGAAGGGGTGATAGGATCAAGTGAAAGTTTTTTGAGGATGGGAAGATATGGCATTAATAGGCAGCAGAGACTGAATGAAAATTTGTAATTTAAATGAATGAAAATTATTCTTTTTAAAGGCTAGTGAGAAAATAGATGGTACACAGTTTCTCCCAAAGGCTAACGTGAAATGGCAAATGGGACTGTCGGTAAGTCACTAGATCTTCTTTGTAAAGTCAGAGCAGTTCATGTTATGTACACCCTCTTGCCCCTTTGTTGATTTATCTGTTTATGTTCAAGGTCTTTGAGTTTTCTTCTTCCTGAAATCTTTGGTACTCTCAGTCTCTCCCCACCATCCTTAAATTTTCCTTGTCACTCGCTTCCTGACTCCCTCCCCTCAGATTGTGATTTCCTTGGGAGCAGAATCTCAGAGCATCTCAGCCTTCTCCCGTACTAGACAATTCATGGTTCACCATGGTTTACCTCACCTGGATGCTGTGCTCCTTCCCTTAGGCTTCATGGAGCGTTGCACAGGTCCTCACACACCCAGTATCCTGTCCTGGTGACTTGTCCCACTCCCTCTATTCCTTGGTTCTCTGGCCCAGCAAAGGTAGTTCAGAGACTCTTTCCCTCAGCATTGGCAATTCAGAACTTTACACCGCTGGTGCTTTCAGGCAGCCCCAACCCACCAAGCCTTTTGGTCCTGAAGGGTGGTAACTAAGCTGACTGTCAAGGCCCAAGCAGATTTCTACAGCTTGGGGCCAGTTTGTCCACAGCACTGGAAAGAGGGGGGTGGGAACTGGGGCATAGGAGTGGGTTCTGATGTAAGCCTGTGTCATATCCTTAGGCCTGCTAGTGCAGCCTCACTCCCAATAGCATGGGAGGCTGGGGAAGGGTTCTCAGTGAGCTCAGGGTCAATAAATGTCAGTGAGCTGAGGTTTGCTGGTTTTTTTTTTGGAGGGGGGAAGGCAAAACATTTGGGGTTTAGTGACTTGCCCAAGGTCACACAACTAGTATCAAGGGTCTGAGGTCAAATTCGAACTCAGGTCCTCCTGACTCCAGAGCCAGTGCTCTATTCACTGTGCCACCTAGCTGCCCCTTAAACTTCCTTTTGGATTCTGGGTATCCTAGTTGTTTATCTTTGGCATATAACTTCTATTTTTGAGAGGTTTAAGCAGTTAGGAGATAATGTCTTCCATCTTTTTTCTCACATGACCCAGAAGCCTCTACACATTTCTCTTTGAAGCAGCCTTCACTAGAATGGCATTCTCCAAACCTTTAAAAGCTGATTTTCTATTTTCTCTGCTTTGAACAAAATTCAAGGCTAAGCATTACCTGCTTATGATTGGGAGTTCATTGACTATAATTCTTTGCATGCAATCAAAGCAAGTCAGAGAGCAGTGTGCAAAATCAAACACTCTCCTTCCCAAAGGAGGCCTATCTCCCGGTCCAGGAGACATATTCATTTCCATCAGCTGCTTTAGTGCTTAGGATGTAGAGATGTCTCAGCAGAAATCTAAATTCCATAAATAAACGAATGACGAATCTGCTGAAATAGTAACTAGATTGTTTTCCTTTCTTCCTCTCACCTCTGCTCCCTAAGGATAGTCATCACACTATGACAAAAATCATACTATTCCCTGGAAAGGGACTC
>CM053622.1:320421765-320447229 GCA_028646595.1 Phalanger gymnotis | reverse complement strand
CTTAATCAATCAATATTTATTGGGTGCCTACTATGTGCCACATACTGTGCTAAGCATTGGGGATATGATCCTAAACTGAAGTTTGTAGAGATGAAGTGAATTCTTCATCCAAGTTCACACAGATAATTACTGACAGAAAAATAAAATAAATAAATTATAGAAAGGACACACACACACACACAAAAAAACAAAAAAAAAAACAGGTCTCCTGATTCCAAATTCTGTGCTGTTGTCCCTAAGTCATGAAGCCCCATTTGCTGTTTAAAGTGCATGGCTTATTATAGGCTGTTGAGTTGTTTTGGTTTTTTTGAGGTTTTGCCAAGTGTAATTCTGGGTACCACAGGGAGGGTTGCATTCTGTTTGTTTCCTTTCTTATTATGGACTCTCTTGAGCAAATTGCCCTTTTCTAGTTATCTCTTTAATATGCTGTTATTGTGGCCACAAGAGACCTAGGGGCACTTCTGCATTAAAATGTATTATGATGATGATGATGAAGAGAAGGAGGAAAAAGAAAACTGATGATTAGAGGCACCTGCTATTTAAAGTAACACCGTGCTCACTGCAAATTTTCATTTCCCAAAGATTAAAAACAATTCATTTCAATTATGTCGGAGTAGCGGCAGCCATATACCCCTTTCCAAATGGAATTGTGGAGACATTATCAGATATTGGTCTCTGAGATGGGATGGAAAAGAAATAAAAATCTTGATCAAGGCACCTTAAAATACCAAAATGTGTCACCTACCTGGAAAATCTGAGGCAACAATATCCCCAAATAATATCTGAGCAGGCAGGGAACTTAGACACCAGCTGATCCACCCCCCTATCTGACAGATGGAGACACCTCACCAGTTAATCAACTGATTTAACACCACACAACTAATCTAAGGAGTCACACAGCCTAGTGCTCGGTCCACTTTACCAAAATGGGGCAGCATAGAAGTAAGTCATAGGGAAATGGCTCCCTTGAATAATAATTTGTAAACACAATTTGAAACCCAATCTTTCTCCAAAAGGCCATTTATGTCATTTAACAAGAGCAGTGTGATCTAGGAGGAGTAGGAACTTTGACTCACCCCTCTGTCACTCACTGTACAACCTCAGATGAGTCACTTAATTTTTCCTGTCTGAGCATCCGCTTCCTCATCATTGAGAAAGGGAATTGAACTAGTTATTTCCAGTTGTGTGATTCTAGTGCTAAACTCAGAGTCAGGAAAGATCTAGGATACATCTTGCCTCTGACACTGGCTAGCCATGGGATGGGCAAACATATCACCTCTCTGAATCTGTTTCCTCATCTGTGAAGTGGGGATAATAATACTCTTACATGTCTGTTGCAAAGATCAGATGAAATCATATATGTGTAATGGGGGCCTTGTAAAGGGCTTCGTAAACCTCAAACTTATATATCAAGATTATAAGAGTATATGTTCTTACAATCCACCTGCCTTCTGAAATGTTCCACGAAAAATCCCAAGAGAAATTCAATTTAGCAATTTATTAAGTATCTAATTATTGAAGATACCAATATGGCAATCACTAATATCAGACAGCACTGTGATTATCAGTTTTTCATTCATTTATTCAATGGGCACACATTACGCATTTACTATGTGCAAAGTAGTATGCCAGGCCTTGAGTATACAAAGAGAAAACAAAATCCCCACCCTCGGAGAGCTTAAGTTCTATTGGGAGGAGACATGTTAACACAGAAAAGTAAACACACACACAAAAAAATAGAGATGGAAACTTGACCTGCTGTTTATTGGTGTAAAGAACTCCCTGACAAGGAAAATACCTCTAACAATTTAGGTAGGCTTTTTTTTTTCAATTTATCATCTTAGAGAGTCACCGAGAGCACTGAGAGGTTAAGCATCTTACCTGTTACCACACTTGAACCCAGATCTTCCCAGCTCGAAAGCCAGCTCTTTGTCTCTTATGAAATGCTGGTGCTTGTTTACAAAGTAAATATGAGCCATTTGGGGGAAGGAAGGTGCTGGGGGGGCGGGATGCAGAAGAACTCTTTTGTGGGAGATGACACCTGAGGTAAACTCTAGGCGAGATAAGGATTGTGAACAGCAGAGATGAGAAGAAAGTGCATTTTAGGAAGGGATGGCAATGGCCTTGGCAAATGCATCAAAATAGGAAGTGGCCCTGATGGCCCAGTGGCTAGAGCACTGGGCCTGGAGTCAGGAAGATTTGAGTTCAAATCCAGCCTTGGACACTTCTTAGCAGTGTGACTCTGGGCAAGTCAGTTTGTTGTTTTTCAGTGGTGTCTGACTCTTGGTGACCCCATTGGGAGTTTTCTTGGCAAAGATAACTGAAGCGCTTTGACGTTTCCTTCTCTCTCTCATTTTACAGGTGGGGAAACTGAAGCAAATGGAGTTAAGTGACTTGTCCAGGGTCACACAGCTAGTAAGTGTCTGAGGCCGGATTTGAACTAGGTACTCTTGACTCCAGGCTCTACCCACTGTGCCACCTATCTGCCCCCTGGGCAAGTCCCTTAACTCTGTTTGCCTCAGTTTCCAAACCTTTAAAATGGGAGTAATCGCAGCATTCACCTCACAGGCTTGTGAGGATCAAATGAGATATTTGTAAACTGCTTAGTGCTGTAATCAATGTTTGTTTCCTTCCTGTCTTTCACATTGCACTTGGGGAGTCCTGCTAACTGTTAGGGACTCAGAATTCATTGTCTCCAGCTCCTTATCTGGTCCCCTTTCTCAGAGAAGGGCATTATCTTAAGAAAGCAAAGCTGCCTCCCAAAGCATTAGGGACAAGATCTCCATAGAGACTTCTTCCTCTCCTCACTGTTTCCTTCACTTTTAGACTTTACCAAGTCCCATCCCTCCAGGCAAGATGGTCAAGAACTGCTCCCTTTTCAATCAGCTCTTAGTACAGAGCCTGGCGCATAGTAGGTACTTAATCAATGTTGATTGATCAATTGACGAACCAGCCTAGGATCCGCTCCTTCAGTCTCTGTTTTGGAGGCTCTGGGTCTCCAAAGGGTCTCAGAGCAGGGATTTTTCTAGGGTCATTCATAACAAAGATGGGCTTTGTCATGGCCACTTGGTTGCTGTGTGTAGAAGCCTGTGTGAGGCAAACTTTGAGGATCCAAAGGATAATCAGACCTGATCCCTACCCTTGAGAGACTTCATAGGCTATACACATGAAAGGGGATTTTTTGACTGGTTGAATTCTTTTGGTAGAAGGCTATCTGAATCTGCATTGAATATGATACAAAGCTTTTTATTATGTCTAAACCAGGGCTAAATGCATAAATTCTGTACTAATGTGGCCCAGGAGATAGTTTTGGAGTACATAAATATTATTAACTGAGTGAGGGAAGAACTTGCATCACCAAATGAGGTTCCCATTCGCCACTCTTTCACTAAGTGCTGTCAAGATATTAGGAGACACCGTTTTCCAGAGCTAAGGCCTGGCAAGCAGGCTGTACCCTGAGCTTGGCATAACAACAATCCTTTGCACTCACCCTCTGGATAAACTGATGGTCCCTGAGCTTGGGCAAGTACCAACAGGCCCAGACATGAAGCTGTCTATGAACAGACTTTTTGTCACTAGTCAACCTTGCCTCACTGCTGTTGTTGTGGTGTCTCATCATGGTTGTTACACTATACTATTTGGCTCTGTCTAGCCACAAGTATATAAATCAAGGTTCTGCCACACTAAAGTGGATGCTGTTACACATGAATTGGGCTTTTAAAAGGATGTGATAAAAATAGATATTAGAAAACTGTTAAATATTTAATGAGGTATATTTTGTTATGAATCAGGTAATAATAATTATATATAATAGCAAATTTTCATTTAAAATTCTTGACTATTCCGAAAGTGTATATGGTAGGTTAAAGATGTAGCTTCAATATATTAATGATGAGCATTGTGTATTTGCTGTGTGGGAAGCCCCAGAATATGGGTAGTTTTAATTTTGCTATTTAAGGTAAAAATTCTTGGGACTGTAATTTACTACTGTTTTTGAGTTTTAATTACAGGGATGGTTGTCTGAATTGTCATGATGACAATATAGAAAATGGCATGGGCTGCAGTCTGGGAACTGCTAAAGGTGGATATTTGTGCCTGGGAAAGATTTTGGGGATGACTTTGGTAGAGTCCATGTAGGATCTTTCTGACTCTATTTCCCTATTGTGCTATTTCCCTTCTGAAAAGGAAAATTCCCACCTGGTTAATCCTGAATCTTTCTTTTAACACTCTGTGACATGTTTTAGTAATAAGTTCTCAAAACTGGATTAATATTTTACACATACACATAAATTGTATGGATAGTGGTAAAGAAAGTGAAATTATTTCCCCATTATTAAAGTATCTGATAATTTTAAAGGGCAGAAGAGCTCGTTTTATGGTTAGATTCTCATAAATTTTTAAAAGATTCTTATATCAGGTACAAGATTTAGGTAAGGATAGAAACAGCGAATGGTATATAAACTAAAATTTTCTGAAGTCTGAAGATTGAAGAACCACATTTAAGTGATTATACTAAATCATATCAAATCAGAATTATCGAGGAACCTCTAGACTGGGAACCAGAGAAGCAGAGCCCCCTTTAGAGCTGTCCTGAGAATAAAGCCTGTTGTCCAAAAAAAGATATCTAGGGACCAGATAACTACATGAGACATCTGAGACTCAAAATGTGCTGGTGAAATGGATATTGAGAATGGGTTACTAGGATACAGGCAGACTTGATGTTAGTTAACACTGGTGATAATTATTATATTGCTTTGCATGGTTTGTGTTTAAGTTCTCTTGTTTTCTTGGTTACCTTGGTGACATGTAAATCTCCCTTCTCAAAACTAGTCCATTGTGAGTCCTCCAAGCAGCTTGATCTGTAACATGACATTAATGGAACCTGATTATAATTGTGCAATTATGGGAATTGTGAGAAAACCTTATTGTGTTGTTTGAAACTAGCCCTGTGTGGCTAGGAAATCAGACATCTCTATGTGGTGTTTAGAGATCTTTAACCAAGGATACTGACCAGAAACTCTGATCTAAACATTGATGAAAGAAGTTTTCTCACAATTGTACATCTCAAGCTAGGGGCTCCTACTAGGTCCTTCTGACTACTCCTACAGCTGCCAAACTTATGGGTATGAACTCCTGGATCATCTGAAAGAAATCTCTACTCCTGAATAGATGGCATAAACCTCTAAGGACCTCAAGATTTATCTAGTATGGACCCAGAAGCAGCCAACATCCAGAAAAGATAGCTGTTCTGGACAAGAGTTGAGTATACTGTCTTAGTTTTTTTTTCCCTCTTCCCTTTTGTTATATGCCTAGCCACCAGAGCCCTGATTCAAGCATGTGTCAGCATTTTCTCCCTCTACAATCATTCTTGGCCCCCCTCTCTTTTCTGCTTGCAAGCAAACAATGGCTAGTAATCCCTGGGACATACTTCCCCTACAGGTCCCCTCAAGGAATTAACCCCCTGGACAACATCTTGTCCTGGTCCAACTGGCCTCTTGTGGCATTTTGGCTTATACTTGCCTCTTCTTTATTGGCCAGAAGGGTAGGGGTTCTTTCAGACCCCCACCTTTGACCAAAACGGGGAAATGTCAAGATATTAGGAGACACTCTGTTTTCCAGAGCCAAGTTCCAGCAAGCAAACTTTGCCCTGGGCTTGACATAACAACAAGTCTTTGTCCTCACCTTCTGGAACTGATGGTCCCTGAACTTGGGCAAGCACCAACAGGCCCACAGGTGAATCACTGACATGAACATGAACATGAAGACATGAACAGACTTTTTGTCACTAGACAACCTTGCCTCACTGTTGCCGTTGGGCCTCATTGTTGCCGTTGTACATAAACACTGTTGGCACACTATGCTGTTTTCACTCTTTGTCTAGCCACAAATACATAAATCAAGATTCAGCCACACTAAAGAGGGTCCCCCCAACTAAGGGCGAGGCCCCAGCATCCGTGTCCTTGCCTGCAAGCCATTTCCCTCATTTTGAAATTAATTTCTGTTTGATTTCTGACTCTCGTGTCTCTAGCCTTCTCTGTTGGGCTCTGGCCATCCACAGGTTAGAGGCCACTTCCATCCAGTTAACAGTGCTATAGTTACGACCCTGGCTTAATATTAAATGCTATCTACTTCATTCAAGAGGATGGCTGAGAAATACTCCCAACTCTTAATTCTCCATGGAATTGGAGGTAGAAAGTTGAAATTCACAGATGATCCACAAATGTCATCTCAGACAATAGTGTCATCTGTCTGCCTGAAAAACTTTTTAACAGATTGACTTGGCTTTTGCCCCCTGTCTTTATTGGTTCCATCTCCAAAATGAACAGTTGCTCAAAGAGACTGAAGTTAGAGAGCAGGAGGAGAATCCAATTAGACACAGAGCCTGAATAATTTACAGGCTAGATAATGAGCCCCTAACAAATCCAGAGCTGGTTGTACTTGAGGAGAAAGAGGAAAGTACTTCCCTCAGAGGAAAGTAAAAGCTCTCCTGTGAACCAGGTGTATAGTACTGGGCAAGACGCTTGGGGGAGACGAAAGGAGAGCACTTCCCTGGTCTGTCATTTATTTCCTGTGTGGCCTTCAGCAAGTCACTTCCTGCCTGGATGTTAGCTTCTTCATCTGCAAGATGAAGGGGTGGGAAAAGTTGTTATGCCACATACCCTTAGCCCCAGAGATGCCACGACTAGGCCAGACCAAAAAATAGGATAAAGTCCTATAGAACTAAAATATTTAGAGCAACGTTTTTTAGGGTGGCAAAGAACTGGAAACTAAGATAGTGTTCTTCAACTTGGGAATGGCCAAAAAAGTTATGATATGACGATGTCATGGAACACTATTGTCCTAAAAATGACAAGAGATCATTTTAGAGAAATGTGGGAAGATTTGTATGAACTCATGTAAAGCGAAGAGAGTAGAATGAGAAGGATGTATACTGTAATATATATGTAAAAATGAAGAATTTGGAAAAACTTGAAGAACTATCAGTGAATGAATCCCAGAACACTGATGATGAAGAACGTTACCTGCCTCTTGACAGAGAGGTGACTAAATATTCAGAATGAGTCACATTTTGGGACATGTGAGTTATAGGATTCACTTTGCTTGATTATACTTACTTGTTACAAGGGATTTCTTCTTATTTCTTTTTCTAAAAGAAATGGTTAGTGGCGTGTATATAATCCATATCAAATTGCTTACCATCTCAGGGAGGGGGGAGGAGAGAAAGGGAAGGAGGGGAGAATTTAGAACTCAAAATTTTTTTAAATGTTAAAAATTGTTTTTACATGTAATTGAGAGGAGAAATAAAACATTATTTATAGAAAAAAGTGGGTGGTAGGTGGGAAGTAGAGAAAAATAAATGATTAGTAATTAAAATACAATTTAATTAAAAATAAAAGATTATAGCTGAAAATAGAAATTATAGCTTAAAATGAAAATAAAGGGGCTGGATTAAATGACCTTTAAATCCTATCATTCTTCACAATCTTCTTGCCCTTCATGAACTTCTGATCTAGTGGAGAGATAAAACTGACACACACGAGACAGTTAAATAACCAGCAATGAAAGGTAGCACCAAAGCGAATGATACGGTGACAGCCGTGCAGAGGCAGAGGAGGTCAACACGAGTTAGATGAGTCAGAGCAAGACATTATGGAGGAAGTGAAACCTGGGCTAAGTATTCAATGTCAGGTTCCGACTGAAGGAATGGAACTCTAGAATGGGAGTATTTCAACAAGTCTTATGGTCAAGAATGAGCGTGATGTGACTTTGAGAGGATAGTGAAGAGACGAAGGCAGAAGTACAAGGTTCCTGTTGAGAAGTGGGGGAGGTTAGTTTGCATAGGCAGTATGGGCTACTAAGCTATGGAAAGCCTCATAAATTAGGCTGTGGAATGTGGACTTAAAGAGTTCGCACAGTACAGCGGAAAGATTAATGGCTCTTGAGTTAGAGGACTCTGGATTGAAGTTGGCATTTCTGCCTATGTCCTGTATGACCTTATTGAAATCCCTTAACCTAATAGCTGTGAGACTGTGGTCAAATCTCTGGTTGCCTCAGCTTCCTCAACTGTAAAAAATAGGGAAAGTAATAGCATGTCCCCCTCCCCCGCCCCCACCAAGAGTGTTGCCTGGCACATAGTAGGCACTTAATAAAATTTGTTTCCTTCTTTCCTTCCTTTCCCACAAAATTGTAAATTTCATTAGGACAAAAATTGTGCCATATACTTCTTCATAGTCCAACCTGTAAAGCTCGTCTGTAACTTGGGCACATAAGGATAGGGACTGGACGTGTGAATCCATTGAGGAGGGGGGGAGTAGGAATAAGCATTTATACAGTGCCTATACATATCAGACACTGTGCTAACAATTTTACAAACATTGTCTCATTTAACCCTCACAAAAACCCTAAGGTAGGTACTTGTATTTCTCTATTTTATATCTGAATAAACTAAGGCAGATAGAAGTGAAGTGACTTGCCCATTGCTTTATGGAGCTTCCAGATGAGCAGTCTCTCTCTACCAATAGGAAACAGTGCTCTCGTTCTCTCTCCAATTTAAAGAGTTGCTTATAGAGTACTGAGAATTTATGACTTACCCTGGATCCCACAGGTTGTATGTACCATAGGCAGGATTTGAATGCAGGTCTTCCTGGCTTCAAAGCCAGCTCTTCATTCATTACACCAGAGGTGTTAAACATGCTGCTTGTGGCCTAGCACCACTCCAGAGTGTACTCCAAAATAGATTAAAATGTAATTAGGAAATATTTAACAAAATAAGTAAATATACAAAAAAACTCCAGAAAATATTACATTTGAAAATTAAGTCAGTGTGGCCTGCTGCGTAGCCCAGTTTCTGCGTTTGACACCTGTGGGCACATAATCCAGGGATTTCTCCATGAATACCTACCTGTTAGTTTACCCATTTATTGATCACCATGATCAGCAGTCATTGTTTGCTGATTAGCTCCACCTTTTTTTTCTTCCTAAGAATTACCATATTACTAGAAAAACCCACCTGAAAAGATGTGACAGAATCCCAAACCATGCTTCAAGAAGACACCCCAACTTCAAGAGCAGACACTGCTTAAACCAGTACTAGCTCCTGCACGAGAACGGAAGTCAGTTCAGACACGCAGGGACCTAAATCATATTCCCCATGTGGCCAACTGACACAATGATTCATACTACTCATTTTGGGCCCAGATAACTCCAGCCTTCTTTTTAGCTTTGCAAAAGAAAACATGCTCTCTCCTCACTCCGCCCCCACTCTTCACCATCAATGGTTGGTTTTCAGAATCCTATACATGATTCAACCTTCTTGATGTGATAATCAGGCAATGAAGCGGTAAGACATGTAGTTGAAATGGAGTGGAACTGGAGACAAAAGCACTGGGTTAACATCACATCAGCAGATGCTGCTCTGAATTAGGTTTGGTCCAGCCTACAGATTTGGCCTTCAGGTTACCAGACCACTCCTAGTCACAACCCCATCAAGTCAAGAAATAGTCATTGAAATTACTTTGTTGGAATTACCTCTTATATTTTTCTTAAATAAGAACAGAGTTATCTGACAGCTAGCAGAAAAGGCAAGTGCTTCAAATTATATGTTGTCATGAATAAGCCATTGTTAATGCAACTGGTTTTTCCTGCATTGTTATTGTTTATTGAAATAAAGTATATCCTTATAGGTATCATTGTATGTTCGTAATAACGCAAGACACGGGTCTAAAACATGCATAAAAATGGAAATTATCACTTTAATCATTCTATATTAGAAAAGAATGAACTTTTTACACACACACACACAGACACACACACATACACACACAGACACACACACACACACCCTTTGACGCTTTGTCTTAGCTCTGGGTTTCCATTGACATCACAGTCAAATTCAGTGAAGATTTATTAAGTGTACACTATGTATAAGGCACTAGGATGGCCACCCATGTTGTCTACAGAAGAGGTGTCCAGCGCTGGTAGAAAATATTCCCAAGTGCTGTCAAAACCAGATTAAAATGTGTAATTGGGAAACGTTTAATAAAATAAACAAAAATATAACAGAACACAGACAATGTTAACATCTGGTTTTCCAAGTCAATATACATGGTTTAGTGGCTCCTATATCTATCTGAGTTTGACCTCACTGGTCTATAGTGAGGATGAAGAGGAGGCCCAGAAGGGAGGAATAGTCTTCTTCAGTGGAAGATACCATCAATGACTCTATCCACCTGTCTTATTTTATAGATCAGGGCTGTCCAACCTTAGGTTTTTATTGAAACAATAGACAATATATTTTGATTTGCCATTTGAGTGAGAGCTCTGCAGTAGCTGGTCTTCGTTTACTAAAGCATTTATGTCAATTTCTGTGCTTGTAGGTGGGCTGCATAAATCACATTGTGGGCCCATGGGCTGCATTTTGGACAGCCCTGTTATAGATGAAGAAACAGATGCAGACAGAGAAGGTGACTTGACTAAAGTTACATAACTAGTTATAGAGTCAGCACTAGAACCCAGGTTGTCCTGTCTCATGGAATATGTTGGAAGGGACCTCACAGATTGCCCAGTCTGACCCATACCTAGCCAAGAATTCCCTTTATAGCATCTCCAAAAATTAATCCTTCGGTCTTTGCCTGAAAACCACGAATGAGGGAAAACCCACGACTTCTCAAGGCAATATATTCCACCTTTAGAAAGCTGCAATAGTTAGAATATTTTTCCTTGTATAGAGCTAAAATCTACCTCTTTGTAGCATCTACTCCCTGTTCCAACTCCTACCTTCTAAAACTGCGCATAACAAAGTAAATCTCTCTTCCAAGTGAACACACTTTGATAATTTGAAATAGTTAACACATCCTCCAAGTCTTCTGTGGCTAACCATCCTCAGTTCCTCACATGGCATGATGTCAAGATCCTTCACTATCTTGGATATCTTTCTCTCTAAGTTCTCTAGTTTATAAATATTCTTCCTGAAATACTGTGCTCACAACTAAACACAGCCCAAGAGATCTCTTGGCTTAGTGTTCATTCTGTGCTATCTCTTTACAAATGAAACATTTGGTATGGCCTCGGGCAAACTGACTCACCCCTCTAGGTCTCAGTTTCCTCATCTGTCAAATGAGAGGAGTGGATTAGATAATCACCAAATTCCTTCCAGCTAATTTAGCATTCTTTGATTCTATAATTCTATATATTTGTTTTTGTCCCACCCTGTGGGAGAAGCTCTGGGTCCTTTCTGTTTAGTTGAGTTTGTGAGTTATCATGGAGAATAATTTTGGGAAATCAATGAAGCGAAAATATTGCTTACCACTTTATCTCTCTCCCCTACACAGAAGCTTGGCCAACACTCCTTACTGCTTCATCCTGCCCCCCCCCCAGCTTTGGCCACTGTACAGATTCATTAACAACACTCTATAGGATTTTTTTAATGGGCTATTTAGGAAGCAGGTCTTAATGCCTGAAAAATGAGAGAATGAATTCACTTTATAGATTAGGCCAGACATCAAGAAACCAAGATTAAAGAGTTGTTTCTTACTGTTCAGTAGGGTGTTATTCATTTTAATTAGTCAACAGAAACGTTTGTTGAAATGAATTGTTTGTTAAAACAACAAGCATGTTTTGAAATAACTTTTTATCCTGTTACAGAAGCTAGTTCTAACACAATTCCGTCTGGTTAGATTTGCAATCATTTGGAGTCACCTTCAAAAA
Source organism: Phalanger gymnotis (assembly GCA_028646595.1). NCBI lineage: Eukaryota > Metazoa > Chordata > Mammalia > Diprotodontia > Phalangeridae > Phalanger > Phalanger gymnotis. The sequence goes on along the minus strand of CM053622.1, from coordinate 320,435,523 downwards.
CCAAACACCCCAATTTCCCAATGTAATTGGAAAACATTTAACAAAATAAATAAAAATACAATGGAACATAAATAACATTAATATGTGGTTTTCAAAGTTAAAATGCTGCCAGCAGAGATCTTTCTACACGGTTTAGTGGACCCCATTTCTCTTTGCATTTGACACCACTGGTCTGCAGTGAGTATGAGGGGTAGGCTAGGAACAGAGGAGTGTTATTCTCTAAGAAGATAGAATCAGTTGCCTCTAGCGGCCCTTTCCCTCTCCTGCTGCTCAAGGAGCCAGCTGCCACCATGAATGAAACTATAACCATCAGAGCCAGGAAGTTCATGACAAACAGACTTCTTCAGCATAAACAGATGGTAATAGATGTCCTTCATCCTGGAAAGGCCACAGTGCCCAAGACTGAAATTCGAGAAAAACTGCCCCAGGGGTACAAGACAACTCTAGGCATCATTTTTGTCTTTGGATTCAGAACCCTTTTTGGTGGTGGCAAAACAACAGGCTTTGGCATGATTTATGATTCTCTTGACTGTGCAAAGAAAAATTCACCAAAGCACAGACTTGCAAGGCATGGCCTGTATGAGAAGAAAAAGACATCAAGAAAGCAGAGAAAGGAACACAGAAAGTCAGGGGTACTGCAAAGACAAATGTCGGTGCTGGCAAAAAGACAGAATAAAAGGCACTATGGATGACGTTTATCCATGAAGATAATTTTTCATTAGAGCATAAATAAACTATGTAAAAACTTCAAAAAAAGCGATAGAATCAATCAATACAACCTTCTTTTATCGATAAGGAAACTGAGAACAGGATCCCAGTGCAAGTGCGGAAAGCAGGTTTGTTTTCTCCTCTATTGTTTATCTGTTTTCTTTGGGGAATTCTTGAATATTGAAATATTAGCAATAATAATATTGACATTTTCTAGTGTTTTAACTTTTGCAAAGTGCTTTGCATACATTATCTCCTGTCAGTTTTACAGCAACCTTATATAGTAATTATTATAATGGTATTCCTATTTTATAGAAGAGGAAATTGAGGCTGAGAGAGCTTATGTGACTTATTCAGGATACTATAACGAATAACTCTGTAAGGCAGGATTCCAACCCACCTCCTGACTACACATCTAGTACTCTTTCCTCTACCTCTCCCTGTGTGAACAACTGCACAGTCCTTGGGCTAGTCACATGTCAGTTTCCAAATCTACCCACTTATAAATGCCCTGCAGCCCCTGCCAAGGCCCACGTACTTTTTATTGCATAAGCCTTGGGAACCACTGGATTCAGAAAGGAACTCATCAGTGTCTTGAAAGCATCTCAAAGAAAGGGTTCTTACTGGAAAGGCACAAGACCAATGAAGAAGGAGCCAAAGTGCTGACAACGTGGGGATCATCGTTTTCCCTTTTACCTGTCCAAATGAAGTGCCCTTCTGGAAGGCAGAACCCTATATTTATGGAACAGTGGCCCTAGACTGTGCATAAGAAGAAAATGTGATCCTTCTTTCTCTTAACTTTCAGAGACAGGCTGCACTGTCTCCAACACCTGCAGAATAGCCAAGATGAACAAAGCAGGAGAGGCAATTTACACACAACTTACTACTGTTGAATAGAATAGATCTCTGGATTCATGTGTTCTTTAGAGCACCTGCCTTCCATTAGCTATGCAGATCAAAATGTCTATTTCATATAGAAAAGTCTAGTTTCCCTTAGTTGGAAAGCTCTGTGTTACATTCTGGGGTTTTAAATATATAAAGTATGTTCCACTTAAAATACTCGGTGGCAATACTCATTTTTTTGCCCAAGAATGCCCGTAAATTTAACTCTTAAAATAGATAAACACTAAGGAAACAACTATTGTGAGCCCCTCATTTCTGTTTGCATTTAACACCACTGGTCTACAGTGAGTATAAAGAGTAGGTTGGGAACAGAGGAGTGTTATTCTAGAGGAAGGTAGAATCTTCCTTAAAGTAGACAAACACTAAGAAAACAATTATTGCACATATTTTTATACATCTAGTCTGTTGTGTCAAACTTTTTATAGAAACACATGTCCTTAATTTCCTTGGGAATTGATACATTCTTGAATCAGATTTGTAGTAGACATGATTTTTGGGGAGGAAAATTCAAGTCAGAAAATGAGGTAGTATAAATTTTATTTTTTACAAAACTAGCTTCATTGATGAAGAACTCCAATGCAAAAGTAGAGCAAGTTACTTCTTCTATGCACAGAACAATGTAAAAAGTTAGCCAGATTCCCATAGGCAACAGGAAAGGGAACCAACCCCAAGCAAAGTCAATGCCAGTATAAACAATCAAGAGCGTGCTGGTAAATGTTTAAGGACTTGCACTTCAGGAAAAATGTATGATGAACACATTTTTAAGTTTAATCTGCATTATTAACATTTTCTCTGTCAGCTTCTTACATTCAGACAGTCAACAAAATAATAACTCAAGTCCTGGTTTGTAGCTTTGCCAGTTTCTGAAAATTTAACAATTAGCTCAGTGAGCTTGAGTTGGCTCCAGTATATCTCTGCAAACAAGCCAGCAGCAGCCCAGCAAGATCAGAGAAAGGATAGAGGCACCAGTAGCCTGCAGGGTTCTGTATCTGGAGTCAGCAAGAGTTGAAAGCTGGGTGGTTGAAATCCCACACCAGGAGACCTTAGAAGCCATCGGTAGTGGCAGTGACCAGTGTGAGCTTGGCCCTTGCTGTCGCTGTTCTTCAATCCTGTCCAACTCTTCATCACCCCATTTGGGGTTTTCTTGGCAAAGATACTGGAATGATTTGCCGTTTCCTTCTCTAACTCATTTTACAGATGAGGAAACTGAGGCAAGTAGGGTTAAGTGACTTACTCAGAGTCACACAGCTAGTAAAAGTCTGAGGTCATATTTGAACTCAGACCTTCCTGCCAGATGCCACCTAGCTGGCCCATTGGTTTGGTGGCCCTCAGAATAGGACACCCTAGCAAGGCTCCAATGACCTTTGCATTATTTCTCCTGAGATACCATAGAAAGTCATGCACGTCCAGTGCTCTGAACCTCAAATATCTGTTTCCAAAGTTACTTAACCCCAGGAGGTGGGGGTTAACACAGGAACCTGAGTAGCCCAGATCAAGAATAACTAACACCCACACCTGCACTCAAAAGTGTGGCAGGGGCAGGGCCTGTCCCTGACACTAACCTTCAGTTGGGGAAATAAGATTGCAGAGATGAGTAAAACCAAGAAAACACCAACCACCATAAAGAACTATTATAGATCTAGAGATATACCAAAAAACCCAAACTAAAAAGTAACTATCACTGTAATAATTTCAAGCAGAAATTCAAAGGAAAAAATGGATTTTCCACAAAGACTTCATGAATACCTAGAAGAAATAAAGCAAGAGATTAAAAGAGAAATTAAAAAAAAACTTTTCTGGAGTAAAGAATAGAAAAGAAAATAAATAGCTTAGAAAAGAAAATGCTTAACTTTATCAAAGTAATAGACTCCCTTAAAATTAGAAGGGACCAAATAGAAATAAATGGCTTCATAAGATAGTAAGAAATATTAGAACACACTCAAAAGTTTGAATAAGCAAAAGAAAATGTAAGATATCTGATATCAAAAAGAGCTGAGCTAGAAAACAGTTCAAAGAGAGATTATTCAGAAACTATTTGACTCCTTGAAAACCATGAAAAAAAAAATCCTGGACACTGTATTTCAAGAAATCGTAAATGAAAACTGACCAGATCTATTAGAACCAGAGGGCAAAATGAAGACAGAAAGAAACTACTGATTACCCCCTAAAAGGAAAAGCCCCAGGAATGTCATAACCAAAATCCAGAGCTTCTGCATCAAAGGAGAAATGTCATAAGCATTCAGAAATAAGAAACTAAAAAACTATAAGCTACAGTCATGATCATACAAGACCTGGCAGCTATTACTCAGAATGACAGGAAACCTGGTAATATAATATTCCAAAACACAAAAGACATGGGTTTTCAACAAAGAATAACTGACCCTGAAAAGCTGAGTATAATCCTACAGAAAAAAAGAAATGGACCTTTAGTTGAAGAATTGACTTTCTTTTTTATTTATTTTATTTTTAATTCAGGAAATGAAATAAGCATTTCCGTATCATCATTGAATAATTTAAAAATTGTACATGAAACTGCAGATCTATTCTGTACTACTTGCTATGCCTTTTAATACATATTAAGTTCATCATGTAAATTTCTTTTTTCCCTTATTTTCTTCCCCTCCCCCCTGCCCTAGAGATGGAACACAAATAAGTGCGTATCTGTAGCTATATCTATCTATATGTGTGTGTGTGTAAAATCATTCTATACATGATCCTATTTATCAATTCTTTCTCTGGATGCAGACAGCTTCTTTCTTTATATGTCCTTCGTAGTTAATGTGAGTATTTATAATAGTCAAGATGACTTAGTTGCTCAAGTTAACAATATTACTGTTACCATATACAATGTTCTGTTGGTTCTGCTCATTTCTCTCTTCATTATTTCATCCAAGTTTGTCCATGTTTTTCTAAGATCATTGAGCTCATCATTTCTTATAGCACAGTAGTTTTCCATCATGATCATATATCACAACTTGTTCAACCATTCCCCAATCGATGGGCATCCCCACAATTTCCAGTTCTTTGCCACCGCAAAGAAAGCTACTATAAATATTTTAGAACATAGAGGTTCTTTTCCTTTTTCTCTAACCATCTTTGGAAATAGACCTAGTAGTGGTATTGCTGGGTCAGAGGGTATAGGAAGTTTAATAACTCTTTGGGCATAATTCCAGATTTCTCTCCAAAATGGTTGGATCAGTTCACAGTTCCAATAGTGAATTAGTGTCCCAATTTTTCCACATCCCTTCCAACATTTGTTACTTTCCCCTTCAACCATTTTAGCCAATCTGATAGGTGTTGAATGATATTTCTAGGTCATTTTAATCTGCATTTCTCTAACCAATAATGATTTAGAGCATTTTTGATATGACTAAAATTTTTTATTTCTTCATCAGAAAACTGCCTGTTCATATCCTTTGATGATTTATAAATTGGAGAATGATTCTTATAAATTTTACAAAGTTCTTTATATGTTTGAGATATGAGACCTTTATCTGAGGAAATGTCTATAAAAATTATTTCCTAATTTTCTGCTTTCCTTCTGACTTTGGCTACATTTGTTTTATTTGTTCAAAACCTTTTTAATTTGATGTAATAGAAATTATCCATTTTATTCTTTTAAAGATTTCCAAGTGGGAAATTTGAAATACGAACACCAGCATCAAGAAAAATCTAGAAACATAAGTTTATTTGAGTAATTAGAAGAGGCTCTAAGATGATGTAGTGCTACCTAGCAGGAGGAGAGAACAGGTGTCCTTTGAAAGCATTAATGTCTTCGGAAGACACGAAAAAAGAAAAAAATATCTGTATATATATACATATATATATTATAGGTTCTGGGAGTGGATTGTTTCTCTTCTGAGGGTTTAAGAGAGGAAAGAGAAGGGAGAGAAAGAGGAATACTCTAGTGTAGAAGGGAAAAAAAAGAGCTGGAACTTGATTTTTCATAATTGGTGTGTGTGAGAAGAGTATACAAACATGGAGGAATGCGTGGGGGAAGTGGGCATCAGATGAGCTATGCCCTTATCTGAAATGGATGAAGAACTATGGAACATCCACACAGATACACACAGATACACACACATACACACACACACACACACACACACAGATTTGTGTAGAAAGAAATCAAACTCAATAGGAAACAAGTCGGGATATGGAAAGGAGGGGTAAAAGGGAGGATAATAGGAAGGAAAGAGTCACAAGCCAAACAAACTCCCTGATCCCAAAGCAGGGATTAAAGGAGGGGAAAATGAAATAACTGGAACCCAAGGGGGTATCTATCAGTTAGGGAAAGGCTGTAAACAATTTGTGGTATAAGAATGTAATAGAATAGTAATGCTGTGCAAGATGAAGAAGAGATGATTTCAGAGAATCCTAGCAAGCAGGATTTGATGCAAAGTGAAGTGAACAGAATCTGAATAACATATACAAAGACAACATTATAAAGAAAAACAATTCTGAAAGACTTAAAAACTCTGATCAAAGCAACAATTACTCACGTCTCTAGAGCCCTAACAGAGACATGAGTGAGTGACTGAATGTGCAGAAAGAGACATGGGCACTCTGGGAATTCATTTTGCTTGATTCTGCTTATTTGTTACAAGGATTATTTTTCTCTGCTTTTAATGATAGGAAGTAAGGTAAGAGAGAGGTTAGCAATAGTGATGAGAAGAGAGCAATTTAAATATTTTGAAAAATGCACAGAGAAAATAAAAGGATGTTTAGAAGAAAGCAAAAGCAAGAAGGATGATTTCCTTTTTTTTATTTTTTTAAATTTATTTTTAATATGTTTGGTTTTCAGCATTGATTTTCACAGGCGTTTGAATTACAAATTTTCTCCTCATTTCCTCCCCCGCCCCCCACTCCAAGATGGCATACACTCTGAGGAAGGATGATTTCAAAAGAAACATGAGGAATTTTATATCCACATATATGCATATAATAAATAATTAAATAATATGCATATATATTGAACCAAGTGGTATGAAATGGAGACTCGTAGTTTCATCCTATTTTGTATTCGCTGTCTAGATGGAAATACTGTTTCTTTTGTGTGTATGTGTATGTGTGTGTGTGTGTGTGTGTTTAAGTTCAAAATATTAAAAAAAGCCCATAGACTTTGACTATTTCTGGGAGGGGTCAATGATTAATAAGTATCTTGGGTCTAGTTGTGCTTCACGTAAGGTTGCTTCCAGTCTACTACACACCTGCACCTTCACCTCCCCTGGGCACCTCAGCTGTAACAGCCTGAATTAGTGACAATTGCAGATTGGTGGGCAGGGCTCCAGTTAAGCATGTGTAGATATGTTTACATCCAGCAGCACCTGTACCACTAACGCCTCAAGGCTTTCCTAACGTAGAGCTGCCTCTGTTTTTAACTGGGCAAACCCCAAATCGCTGACAAGCCCTCGAGATATTTGAAGACAGCGACTGTCTCCGACAATAACATGAATTTGATTAACAAAAAAAGATTACTTTAAATAGCCACCGGTAGATAGTTCACACACACACACACAAAAGCTGATTCACTTAGAATGTGATTGAACTGACAAAAATTGAAACTGCTTCAAGAATGCTTGTATAGTACAGAACAAGTCATCACTATTTCACATGATCTCAGCCCCTTTAATCTCTAAACCATGTGCAAGGCACTGTGCAAGGTGTGAACATAGGGAAGAACTTCATCTGAAAACAGGCATAGAGGTTCTTCTAACTTAGGATATACTTTAAATGTGAATGGCCACCTATGTGCCAAACTGGGTGGCGCTAGAAAGTCCCCTTTCTTCCCAGAGGCCACTCCTGAGGATTTTTTTCTGTTCTTTCCCCCTCTGTGAGGCATTCCTGGCTGCTACTTGGTACCTCAGCTTTCTCCAAATTTCTCTCTCTGGTCACCTTGACTCAATGACAGTACAGGGCAAAATGGAAGATAGCAAAGAGACGTGAGAAGGAGACTGTCCTCATCTCAACTGTTGATCCCTGAGCCCTGGGTGGTCTCCTTGGCAGTATTCTCAGCTACTTCTCCTCCCCTGCCCTCTTCCTCCCCCTTCTTAGGACGATGGCCCCTTCCTCCCCACTCCCAGAGCTTCAGCTACAGTTCCCTTAAGGAAGTGGCTAGGGTATTCATGGAATAATATTATTCCAGTAAAATGGAGATGACTCTTATTCCAGCCCTTTAAATGCTACAAGACCTTATTATGCAGCTGTGCGCAACAAAGCAGGAAAAAAAGGATTTGAAGTAAGGCAGGTATAAAAGAAGAAGACTTCTTAGACCCTCGATTATCTTTCTGTTTGTAGCCATAAAAAATAGTTGAGAAAAACCTCAAATGCAGCATGCACTTGCTTCAGAAACAGGAGAGGAAAGGGGAAAAAATATGAGACTGCATTGTTTCTTTGTTCCACAGTGGATCAGAGAACGAGAAAACCCCTGGGCAGAAGCAGAAAGTGGTGTCCATTCAAAGAAGCAGGTAGGTCAGTTGATGAATGGAAGGAAAGTCCTCAAAAAGACTTGATAGCAAGTCAGTCTTGACCAAGAAGTGTCCCTTGGGATTTACTCAAACAAACAAGAGGTGCTGACCCTTCCCAGTAAGCTCCTCACTGAACTCCTGAACTGTGGCTCCTGACTTGTAACACTTCTGCCTGTCTCAATATAACTGACTGGCCCACCTTCCTGAGGCTGTGGGAGCCACCGGAGGAAGGTGAAGGAAAAAGAGAGGAGGGATAGGGAAGACCCGCATTCTTCCCTTAGCCAAGGCTAATGTGAGAAAAAGCTTACTGCTGGAATCCTGAGAAAGGTTCAATTCAGATGCACTAAAGGAGTAAAAAAGCTTGTGTGGCAACTTGGGAACCTAACCATCTCCCTGGAGCTGTTTGTTCGTTTGTAAAATTAGGAAGCACGACTAAATTATCTCTAAGGTATCTTTTCAGCTTGAATGATCCATAAACTTCTACAGATGGTATTGTTTCTATAGAAAAATGCATTTCAGATTTGTAGGCTCTAAGATCTAGAACCAGAAGTTTCTTAGACCTTTAGTCCAACTTCTTCATTTATAAATGGGGAGACTGAGACCCAAAGAAGGGGAGTGACTTATCCATGTTCACATAAACAGTAAATAACAGAGCCATGATTTGAACCCAGGCCCTCAACTTCCAAATCCCATGTTAATTCCACCACAACATATTACCAAATAAGTGATTTATAAATAACAGGGAATAAGTTATACTGGTGTTTCATTTCTTAAGGCAATAATAATAAATTTATTGATGGTCATTCATTCTGCAGAATTTATTTTATTTCTAATTCTCCAAATTTTTGTATTTAAAAGTTTTTAATGTAAAGTTATTCTAGTTTATTTTTAATTCTGCAGAATTTTTAAATTTTTTTAATGTAATTTTATTTTTAATTCTGTAGGATTTTTAAAAATCTTTGAAGTAGTTCTTACTGATTATGATAATTCCACACAAGGAGTAAATCTATTGTCATAATAAAAAAGACCGAAAGAACCTAAAAAGTGCCTTAGCCAAAGTTGTTTGATTTATCAAGCAATTTATAAAAATTGTTTTGATTTACCAAGGTCAATAGCAATTCAGAATATAACCTTTTTTTCCTAAAAAGCTCACAGAGAAGAATGGTGGAAAATTATGCATGATAGACATCATAAACAGAGAGAAGCAATCGAGTATAAAACCAGTTTAAAGAAAGCTTGGCAAGAGACCCAAAGAAACAAAGTCATTCTGAGGGCCTTTAAGGACAAAACCAAAAGGAAGAAAATAAATATCTGATGAAAGGTAGAAAATATCTTTGCGTGGTGGGTGTAATCAGGCTGGAACACATGACAAAGAATTATGGAGGAGGTCTAGAGTAAAAGACATCATCAAGGAAACATGGAAGCAAAAACTGAGACATCTCGTTCTGTGGAAAGGTCAGGGGACGGCAGGTAAATGGCCCAAGTGTTCTGCTGGCGTGCTCTTGATGTCAAGAGAAAGTGAGGAAGGCCCCCAACAGGCTGGGTGAACTGTATGTGGTGAATTTATGGGAAGACATGGGTGAATTAACTGAGTAGGAAGGGCAGACATGGATGAATTGGGTTTTGTATTATTGGAGGAAACATATACATAGGTGGGATCATGGATCTATTTTGAATGTTTGAGGAAAGACTTTATGAATAAAAAGTAACTGTATTAAGCATCTTAACATCTATAAGTAAAATTGAGAAAACATATTTTTATCTTTGTTGAATCAAGAAAAATGTCTGAGTCTACAAAACATATGTAAGTATATGTATGTGTATATATGTACCCACGAGTATATACAAAATATATGTGTGTCTATGTATATATGTATGTGTATGTAATAAATATGTATATATAAATATCTTCATTTAGAATATTTTGCTTCTAAAGTGACGGAATGAAAAGTAGTTGCCACTTACAGTGTCAACAAATACTAGGCGGATTGCAAAGCAGATGGAAACCACAAACCATAAGAGTTCTGCACAGGGTTAAGCAGGGCGATTGTGTCAGCCACCAGCAGGGCACACATTTCCATTTATCTCAGCAACTAGGCCACTTCTGTAATAACCACCGGACCTGCTAGCCATTATTTAGGCAGAATCTTCATTCATTGTGAGACACGATTAGATGAACAGAAGCGGTCCGCACAGTTGTGTCGGTGCTGAACCTGTGTAATAGTAGTAGTTGTCATTTATATAGGGTTTACAATGTGCCAAGCACTGTGCTAAGTGCTGCACAAGCATTATGTCACTTGATCCTCACAACAAGCCTGGGAGGCAGATGCTATTATTAACCTTATTTTATAGGTGAGATAACAGGCAAACAAAGGTTAAGTCACACAGCTAGTGAGCGTCCCAGACTGGATTTGCACTTAGTATTCCAGACTCCGGCCCAGCGCTCTACCCACTGTGCCACCAAGCTGCCTAACAAGCTAGTTTTCTCGATTCATCAAAATGCAGTTGTCAGCACCGCGGGTTCTACAATGAACCAAGTATCTAAAGAGCCCACGTCTCCTTTCCTCTCCTCTCTTGATCCTTCTCTGTGACCCTTACCTGGAGAAGCAGCAAACCTGTGATGATGATTAAGCTATGATTGCTATAATCTAACTCCCAGAGGCAGGAGAGACTGAAAGGAACACGAGCATTTATTAAGTGCCTGCTATATGCCAAGCACTGTGCTAAGGGCTGTACAAATATCTCACTGTATCCTTAGGACAATGCTAGGAGGTGCAGCAGCAAGCACCCTGATACACCCAGGATGGCCTGCTAGCACAGGTTCTTTGATCTGCTTTTCTAGGAAAGACTGCTTAAAAAGGGGTTAACGATCCTACTTTTCATTACATTCACTAGTTCAGGGGAAGGGTCAGCACCCTGAATGTCAGAGAAAATACAAACAGAGAAATTAGCATAAAGACCAACAGACAGGGCTCTTAACTGCCTGATCGAAGCAATATTGCTATACACTTTATGTACACCACTGGATGGAGAGAACTTTTATATCTGAGCAACCGGGGGTCTGAACATACGGCTGCTCGGTCTTGACCAGAGAATCAAAACATCCTTTTCATAAGCGAACCCCCAAAGCAAAATCACACACACACTTTTGGCTAACAGGCTCAGAGCCAGAAGGCATCACAACTCTCCTGACTCAATGCCTAACTAGCTTGGTACCAAAAGGTGTGAAAGCCTTCCTACAAGCAAGCCTCTCCTAAGCAAGCTCCTCCTTAATGGACCCCACGTGAGACCTATTAATAGGTGGGGAAGATCTTCATATCCCATTAACATTACAGGAAGTCGGGGCTCTAATTATCCCTTTTTACAGTTCAGGAAACTGAGGCAAACGAGGGTCAGTGACTTGTTTAGGATCCCACAATTTCTTGTCATTCAGCAGTTTTCAGTCGTGTCCGCCTCTTTGTGACCCCATTTGGGGCTTTCCTGGCAAAGATACTGGAGTGGTTTGCCATTTCCTTCTGCAGCTCATTTTACAGATTCAGAAACTGAGACAGATGGAGAGTAAGTGACTTGCTCAGGGTCACATCGCTAGTGTCTAAGGAAAGCCAAATTTGAACTCATGTCTTCCCAGCTCTAGCCCAATGCTCTATCCACTGCAGCAGACAAAAATAAACTGCTTTTTTAAGCTTGAGGCATACCCTGAAAAGAGACACAAGAATAGATACCACATAGTACCATGTGACCCTGGGCATCTTCATGACACCTTTGGGCCTTACTTCCTTGTCTGTAAAACAAGGGGGCTGGACTAGATGGCCCTTAGGGTCCCTTCCAGCTCCGGGTCTATGATCCTCTGAATTTACCCTTGATTATAAAGGATAACTATCATAACTATTACGGAGGATAATCATGGCTATAGTCTGGCCCCTCATACCTCCCCCATACACACACACATGTTCACACATACATATGTATGTATATATGGAAATATGCATACACAAACATCAAAGCAGCAGAAACACAATACTGAAACAAGTGATGGACTTGGAGTAAGAAGACATTGATTTAGGCCTTGATTCCATACTCTGTGGCTGTATGACTACCGGCAAGGCGAATCTGAATCTCAGTGCCCTCATCTGTAAATTGGAGAAAAGCATATTTACACACCTACTTCAGTGTTATTTTTCAGGATCCAATGAGATACTTCATGTGAAAGCATTCTGTAAGCTCTAAGGCACTCTAAAAAAATGTGCTCCAGTTTATGGAAAGAGTAGGAGATACAGATGGGAGAAAAGGGAAGACAAACTGTACCTGGAATCAGGTCTCAGACTTTTGACTTAGACTGTGTAAGTATACACGCAGAGGAAAAAATAATTCATAATTTGAAGCAGCAAATTTCTCATCCTAAAATATTACCCACCCTTGAGCATCAGTCTGAGCCAGCTAGCCTTGACTTAAAGTTTAATCACAGGCTTTGGGTTGGGTTTTTTTTTTTCTGGGATGAGAAAAGTAACTTTCAGCCTTTTATTGCCTCATGATCCCATACTGCTTATAGTCCACTTGCAGATGCACCATGGAAGGTAAGAAGAAATGAACTAAGCATCTATTAAGTACCTACTATGTACCAGACAGTGTTCTAAGGGCTTTACAAATATATCTCACTTGATCCTCACAACAACCCTGTGAAGTAGGTGCTATTATTTTTCTAATTTTACAGATTAAAGTATATTACTAAATTATTATGTATATGATAAATTATACATTCTAATTTATTTATAATATATTATTTAATAATATAATAAACTATAAACATAATTTATAAATATAAAATAAATATTATAAATTATTATTAAAGGTTATGTTACTTGCTCAGGGTCACACAGCTAGTAAGTGTCTGAGGCCACATTTAAGATTTTTTTAAAAATTTCAACTGAATTGTGTATTTAGTGGATTTTCTCCTTCCTTGTTGGGATTGATCCTATAAGCACTTGTAAGGAAGGCAAAATGGGAAGTCATTAATCATTTAGTTATAGTCTTCGTGAAAAACTTCAATTTCTTTTTTTTCTTTCCTAGTTTTCCTTTCAAGGACTAGCTATACAGAAATAAGATAGTTTAAGGCTCACATGTTGACCGTATTAATCCGAAATAACCAGACACAATTTTAAACTCCTAGCTGCATGTTCTTTTTATTGATAAACTCAAATTTGTTTAAGCACCCTAAAACATAAGCTCTCTGTCTTTGCTTTGAAGCTTCTCATAAATAATCTTTAATTAACTACTCTCCAGCAGAACTCAAAGACCTTTCTTTCCCACCATATATTAAAGAATTAGACCATTTTTCATAGGTTGGTATAAGGTGCTTTTAGAGGAATTCGTTTAAGAGAAGCATCCATTAGTCATTGAACCGACAGCATGTAATCTTATTTTTTTCTGAGATCAATTTTAAAAAACACACACCTATTTTAGGAATATTTTCACACATTACTCACATAAACAGGTGAAAAATAAAGCAAGGGAAATCAGACCGAAGATGGCGGCTGGGAAGCAGTGACTGGCGTGAGCTCCCAACCAAGTCCCTCCAAAAACCTATAAAACAATGGCTCTGAACCAATTCTAGAGCTGCAGAACCCACAAAGTGGCAGTGGGAAGCAGGGCCCCAGCCCAGGACAGCCTGGATGGTCTCTGG
>CM053622.1:320404761-320421265 GCA_028646595.1 Phalanger gymnotis | reverse complement strand
AGGCAATGGGGCACAGAGATTTATCTTGCCCTACAAGAAAGGAAGGGAAAGGGGAATGGAGCAACGGAGGGGAGGGCAGACTGGGGAACAGGGCAACCAGAATGTACACCATCTTGGAGTGGGGGGAGGAGGAAATGGGGAGAAAATTTGTTAATTCAAATGCCTGTGAAAATCAGTGCCGAAAACCAAACACGTCAAAAATAAATTAAAAAAAAAAGAAATAAAAAAAAGAAAAATAAAGCAAGGATGAATGACAAAATACATGACTGATAAAAATAGATGCATGTCTAAAACCAAACCATCTCCCCCAACTTTCTTACCAAAATTTTTCTTTGCGCAGTCAAAATTTCAGAATAATTTTCACTGCCACCTTCACCCAATAAATCCAATTAACTGCCAAGTTTTGTTGATTTTAACTCTAAAATGTCTCCCAAGAGTTCCTTTCTCTCCATATCCACAGGAATGCTACAGACAAGTCTTTGTTACCTCTCAGCTATACTATTGCACATCTACTAACTAGTCTCCCCTACCCCATGCCTTTCCATTCTCCCTCTAGTTTATCTTGCCGTCAGAGGTCTGTCCACATCATTTCCTATTTCAAAACCCCCGTTGGCTCCCCATTCACTTTCCAAGTTAAAATTCCTAAGCTGGGATTCAGAGTCACTTATCTTTCTAGCATTAGGTTAACTGACTTGCCCAGGGTCACACAGCTAGCAAGTATCTGAAGTTGGATTTGAACTCAGATTTGTCTGACTCCAAGCCCAACGCCGCCCTGCCCAGAGAGCTATCTTCCCCATCTTTGCCCTATTAAAAACCCCTACTTTTCCTTCAAATCCAATCCATCTTAATCACATCATATACGAAAATTTTCTTTTTCCTTCCCACTCAGAAATTCTCTCCCCTTCCTAGTAACTTCCACATTATTTTTAGGTGACCAAGTGGCATAATGGATCCTGCTGGATCTGGAGCCAGGAAGACCTAAGTTCAAATCCAGCCTTATTTATTAGCCTGAATAAATCACTAAACCTCCATCTACCTCAGCTTCCTCATCTGTAAAATGGGAATACAACAGCACCTACCTGCCTGCCATGGTCGTGCGCTGATAAAATGTGGTATCTGTAGTGTGCTTTGCAAACCTTAAAGTACTGTATGAATACTAACTAGTTATTACCGTATCTCTCCTAAGACCACTATTATTCTGCCTTGTAACATAGCTGTTTGTACGTATTTCATCTCCCCACTAAATTGTAACCTTCGCAAAGGCACCTGGTGGTATGGTGGATGTAAGCCTACACTTGAGTCAGGAAGACTGGAGTCTGACTCCAACCTCCGATATTTGCTGTGTGACCCTGGATGAGTAACTTAGCCTGTTTGCCTCAGTACTCTCAACCGTAAAAATGAGGCTAACAGCACCTACTTAAGACGGCTGTTGCGAAGCTAAAATATTTGTAAAGCATTTAGTATTAGTGCCTGGCACACAATACTTACTCCCTTCTCCCTTCCCCTACCCCAATTCAACCACATACCCTGAGAAAGCCTAATATATTGCCTTTTACCAAGCAGAGAGGCTCAATAAATATTCGTAGAATGAATACTGGAGATCCCCCAACAACCAGCTGGTATTAGGAATGAGCACGTCTACATTTCTAGAATGAGGATTTTTAAAAATCTTATTCCCACAGTCCTTTTCTTCAGCAACTAATAGCTTTCTAAAGTTCATAAAGTTGCCAGAATTGAACTATAAATAAAAGTGACTCACAGACGCACAAGGGCAAAATGTGCCACATTTATTTACATATGAAATGTGTTTAATACAGTTATAATGAATGTAGTGTATAACATCTGACAGCAGCAAGACCCTTTAAGGAACGGAACGGTAACTACAGTATATCATGCAAGTATCTATATATACACAAAAGTATTTTTTTTAAAAAAAAGTACAAAACTTGTTTAGGGATAAATACAAGATATAAAATGCAAAACAAAAAAAACACAAAAAATATAACTCTCACAGAGAACTATATATGGAAGGGACAGAACGGTACCTTTGCTGTGCTTCATTAAAGCATAACTACCAATAATTAGATATACTTATTGAAATGACGGAACAAAAACCTGGCAGCTGTGTGCTCAGTCTGAAATGGCCAATTGTGATTCTGTAGGCTGCTGTATTAACACATCAATAGATAGCAGCTTGAGTTGTGCATCCTAACTCTAAGTACCAGAACATTTGGCATTAGCACCCAAAATAGGAAAAGTCAATTCTTGAGACAGCACAGGGTTAAATGAACTATTTTCTTCCTTTAAAAGCCAAAGAAATACTTGATTTTTTTTATTTGTCTCTATGTTTAATAAATTACAAGACAAAAACCAGACTGTATAAAAATCTATTGATCTAGTTACAAATTTGTTTCTTCTACAGCAGTCCAGCCCTTTCATCAAGCTTACATCCCTGTGATCTTAAAACAGTCTTGCAAATAGATATGAAAAAAAATTTGCCAACCCACAATTTTTTCTGAGCTAATTTTACAACGGATTCCTCCTTCCCTTTCTCTTTACAGACAACACTAAGGAAAACACCATTACCTTCTCCTTGACTGGTCTAAGTTTTTATCCACCAGTGAGTTATTTGCAAGGCTGCTTTAAAAACTTTCTCTTATGGCCCTAAACATACCTAGGAGATGCACAGATATGCAATGATGAGTTTCAAGGCGCACACATACTTCTTTCAAAGTAGATACACTGAGTACTAGTGCTAAGACACTTGAAGAGCCTAGTGTTCTTGACACCTAAAACCAGCTACAATTTATGTAGTGAATTCTAAAAAATAAAAAATACTAAAAAAGGCATTGTGTTAGCCTGTAATTTAATTAGCTAAACCATTCAAACTCATGGCATACAAAACAGTTTATCTGAATCCAAGGAACTGCCCCCAGTGCTAAGAACTCTGTTTTAAAGAAATTTAGTACAAAAAAGAAAAATTCTAAACAACAACAAAAAAAACTCAAAACATTATCCACTAAATACTGATACAAACACGTAACAAAGAGTATAAAAGTTATTAGTTTAAATATATACAAACTCTTTTTAAACTCAAATACTGTTTTAATACTTATTGAGGGTATATACGATGAGGTGAAGAGGATACATGGAAGGAGAATATATTGCAACAGCCTAAACAGTACTGTCAACTCTATTATACTTCAAACTTTCTGTAACAAAAAAAGTCTTTTCCATTCCAATGTGGAGAGAGATTTTTCTTTTGGAATACTCATTTTTCAGCTGAACTCATTCTTTTAGACTTAATGAAGGCCATGCCATGTGTTCTCATGTGAGTATTTAAGGCAGCTTCAGTTTCAAATGTCTTTGCACACACTTTGCATTTTCTGTCTGACATCAGGCTATCAGATGACTCATCTTCATGGCTGGGTTTGTTTTCCTGTTGATTATCTTCCCCAGAACCGTTCTGCTTAGACACCGGTTGAGGTTCCTTTAATTTGTGGACTATGAAGAGATGCCGGGAGAGAGAAACGTGGGAGGTGTAGCAAAGGCCACATTCTCGACACTGGTAAGAAGAGCCGTCAGACTTATGCTGAGGGATGTGTTCATGAAACTGTAGCAGATTTTCTGTCGTAAAGCCACACACAGCACACTTGTGAACTTTAAAAACATTTATCTTTAGTTTCTTCAATGGCTGAGTAATGGCTCCTCGTGGTGGTCTGAATTCTAAAACGGGTTCTTCTAATTTCCGCTTTGGACTGGGGGCCTGATAAGAGAAAACAAAAAACATTCATCAAATTAAAATACGCCTCCTATTTTCCTGAAGAACGATCATCTCTGATTGAGCTAAAAGTCAGTAAAAAGATATGATCACACTGTGGCATTAATGGAAAAAAAAAGACATGCTTCTGCAAATGCTTTATCCTGTTTCCAATATTAATCTTTACTGCCAGTCATTGTTCAGTACATGGACATCTAACTCTGCTTGAGGGTGGCTAGGTGGTGAAGTGGATGGAGTGCTGGGCCTGGAGTCAGGAAGACCTGAGTTTGAATTTGACCTTACATACTAGCTGTGTAACCTTGGGCAAATCACTTAGCCCTATTTGCCTCAGTTTCCTCATTTGAAAAATGAGCCGGAGAAGGAAATAGCAAGCCATTCTAGTATCTTTGCCAAGAATATCGCAAATGGGGTCGCAAAGAGTCAGACACGACTGAAACGACTCAACAACAAAAATCCCTTGCTGAAAAGAATACTACAAAGATTGTACCCTAGTTCTGATACTATCTGCGAATGACCTTACTATTTTTGTTGCCTAACTCCTCTCAACCTGTTTCCTCATGTGCAAAATAAGAAGGCTGGACTACTTTAATGTCTAAGCCTGTGCTCAGTTTATCCACAAATTCCCCAATGAAAGGTAATGCAAAAGAAATGCCGAACTCATTCTACTTCTTTCAGTTAAAATGCTTATTTTAGGCAAGGGTCTTGTGTTTTAAAGGGCAAAACCACTGCCCAGCATTTGCTGGAAATAGTTAATTAATACCCAAGAAGAGAAGCTGGTGTTCCAAGCCTGCTGAAACCAGGGACCCTGAGTTGCAATAAAAACATGTTATTAACCCTCCCATGTTTCACCTCCCAGGGCTCCTTAACACCAACTCTATGCTTCACCTTCTGTCCCTGGCTCTCACTTGTCCCTGCCATTCCTCTTTACTCCTCTCTAATTACATCTTATTCATCCTTCAAGGCCCCGCGGCTCTACTTTCCTAGACAGCCACAGCTCACAATGATCTCTCCTTCGGCATTCTTCTACCGCTTTCTGACTATCCCATTCATTTGGCACTTAATCATTTATTGCTTTATAACATTAGTTCTCTCTCCATCTTCAACAACTTCAATTCTATCCTGCAAATATTTATTAAGCACCTTCCATATGCCAGCTAGGTGGCACAATGGATGGATTCCCAGGCCAGGAGTCAGGAAGACTCATTTTCCGGAGTTCAAATCTGATGCTAACTAGCTATGTGACCCTGGGCAAGTCACTTAACCCTATTTGCCTCAGTTTTCTCATCTGTAAAATGAGCTGGAGAAGAAAATGGCAAACTATTCCAGTATCTTTGACAAGAAAACCCCAAATGGGGTCATGAAGAGTCAGACAGAACTAAAAACAACTCAACAACATATGCCAGGTACCATGGGAGACATCAAGAGATTAAAACACAAAACAAGTATAGTTCCTGTTCTTTAGGAGTCTAAGATTGAATAGGGGCCAATGCACTTTACATAAAGATGAGTCAAAATAAAATGTGACCAGGCAAAGATCAAGACAAATCCTAGAAGAAAGAGCGCTTACTTTCCTTTCAGAGAGAAAGCAAAGTCTTCATTGCAGCACATGAGTTGGGCTTCAAAGAAAGAAGGGTTGAAACAGGTGGAGATGAAGAAGAATAACATTTCAAATATGAAGGAGGATCTACATAAAAGCACAGAGATGAGAAAGTACAGGATGAAATCGGGAAAAAGACAGCGATCCTATGCGGCTGGACCACAGAGTGTATAAAGGGGAATAGTACGAAAAGGGTACACTGTAGCCAGATTGTTGGGGCTTTAACTGATAGGTTAATAGTTTTATTTTATCCTCTAGACCAGGGCTTCTTAAACTTTTTCCATTCATGACCCCTTTTCATGATTAGGCACCAGTTCCTCAGCGTCGCGTGGCTTGAGGGCATGTGCAGTGCAAGGTACGCGTGCTCTGTGTTCAGAACCAAGGCTGTAGTAAAGTTGCATGATAACACATCAGATTCATTACATCATTATTCATTATCATCATTATTTGATTTTTAATTAATTTTTGGTCGTTGCATGTTCAGAAACCTTTTACTGTTCTTGCCAAATGTTTCATGACCCTACATGGACCCGCAGTTTAAGAAGTGCTGTTCTAGGCCAAAAGTTCTCAAAAGATGGCCCAGAGATCCTGGTTAGGGGGGCCCTGAGACCTTTTAAAGTGTTCCTGAAGTCAAGATTATTTTCATAATACTAAAATGTTTTTATTTCTACTTTAATAATATTGATAGATGTGACCCACACAAACAAAAGCTCTTTGGGGGATCCCCAGTAATTTTTAAGAGTGTAACGGAGTACTGTGAAAAAGTTTGAAAACTGTTCAAAGAAATAGGAAGAATGAAAGTTGTTTGAGCAGAGTTTGAGCACAGAGTCAGACTTATGTAACAGTAATATTTTGGATTAAAGAGAGTCAAAATCCTAAAGGTAGGGACCAGTTAGGAGGCTATTATAACGTATTATGTGATATAATACATCATATGTCAGAATATATGATATATTATTTATTATATTGCTGTGTGACCACCGATAGCACTAAGAACACTGGCTCTTAATACCTGGATCAAAGTACCTGGGTTCAAATCCCACTTATGATACAACCTGGGTGACCTCGAGAAATTCATTTTTCCTCCCTGGGCTTCAGTTTCCTCATCTCTAAAATGAGGCAAATGGGTTACATATTTATATTGCATCATAACATATCATAGTTACACGACAGAGTGCTGAGCCTGAAGTCAAGAACACTCATCTTCCTGAGTTCAAATCTGCCCTCAGACACTGACTACCTGTGTGATCCTGGGCTAGTTGCTTAACCCTGTGGGCCTCAGTTTCCTCATCTCTAAAATGAGCTGGAGAAGGAAATGGCAAACCACTGCAGTATCTCTGCCAAGAAAACCCCAAATAGGGTCATGAAGGGTTGGACATGACTGAAACGACCGAATGGCAAAAACATAATATTAAATAGTCTAGAGGATGTTAAAGGCCTGAACTAGAGAGGTGTGATAAATTAGATAGCTGGAGCAGAGGGGATGGGGATAAGAAGTATTGTGGAGACAGAATCCTTAGATGGAGGTGGGGGGAGGGAACAGTTAAAGAGGAGGGAAAAAAATTTAAATGTCTGAGATTTTAAGTTTTATGTGAATGTGGAGGGTGGGGGGCGGCGGGTGATAATGCCATCATCAGATACAGAGAAGTTGGGAAGAGGGGCAAATGATACTCTGAATAATTAGGTTTGGAGTACTAGTGAGACATCCAGATAATTATGTACAGTTATGTATCAGACAGAAGTGTGGGGCTTAGGGAAGGGACTCAGGTCGAATTTTATAAAAACTTATCTTCCCTCCTCAACCAAATCACCAGGTCCTGAGGGGATTAGAACAGCAAGTGGCAGTGGTGGTAAATGAGTGAACCACACTGACTCCACCCTATGATTCAATTCTAAAGCTAGCTCAGTTCCCTTTCCATTCAATTATGGGTCTATTCAATTGTGGGAACTGAAAGAAAAGTTTCTCTTTCACTGGCCACACTCCCTAAGTACAAAGACCACATCTTACACTTTTTTCTGTCTTCCCCAAAGCACCTACAACAGTCCTTTGCACAGAAAGGGCATTCAACAAATATCTGTATATAGATTAAAATTGTCAATCTGATCTAAGCCCAAAATACAGAAA
This sequence comes from Phalanger gymnotis, assembly GCA_028646595.1. NCBI lineage: Eukaryota > Metazoa > Chordata > Mammalia > Diprotodontia > Phalangeridae > Phalanger > Phalanger gymnotis. The sequence goes on along the minus strand of CM053622.1, from coordinate 320,413,762 downwards.
AACAACGTGAAAATATTTGGATACTGTGTTTTATCCCTAACACCAATAAATTCCCAAATCTCGGTCTATATTCTGTTGTTACGGCTAAGCAATTTGTAATAAGCATTATATCAAAGAGGATCATGGAAGCATTTTAGAAAATGCACAGAAGAGAACAGAAAGAAGTTTAGAAAGAAATACAGACAAGCAGGACAGATGTGAAAATAACATGTTGACATTTATTATATTCTTCGTTTAAAAAGCAAGCTTGTACATAACAGAAAATCGCAGTTTCACATACAACCTTTCTGTTCTATTTTGTATATGGAAAGGTCCTCTCTTTTGTTATTTTTGGTGTTCAGAATAAAAAAAAAATTTAAAAATAAGTACTATGTTGCAGTGTTGTGTAGTGGAAAAAGCACTGGACTTAAAGAGTCCAAAGACCTGGTTTCAAATTCCCTAACAGCTTTTCTCAAGATGTTTATCAAAATATGACGGGGTGAGATCAGATGACTTCTAGGGTGCCTCCAGCTTTGACATGCTATGATTATCTGCTAAGTATCTATTGTGCATTGTATTAGAATCAGCATTCAGAGATAAATCTACCTAGCTTCCTATGCTGCTATTCACTGCAAAGAGAGCAATTCTTATGTATTTTACCTTGGTCTCTTCTTTTATTTCTGTTTCCTCCACACTGGTAGATTCTGTCATTTCTTTTAAATCAGGGTCCTTAATCCCATGCATCAGCTGAATGTGTTTCTCTAGCATTAACCGTTTTGTAAATGTACGCCTTGATTCTGGGCAGTGCCTACATAAAACAACAAAAGTCATGTATACATTTTGCTTATAGGGATTTTCAAAAGAACTCTAGGCCCACAAAGATGGTTACTGGTCTTCAAGATCTTCACAAGCCAATCTCATACTTACCAGTATCAAAGGCATAGGAAAGCCATCAACAGCCTAAGAGCACTGGCTCTGGAGGAAGGACCTGAGTTCAAATCCCACTTATGACACTACCTGGGTCACCTTGGGAAACTCCTTTATCCTCTCTGGGCTTCAGTTTACTCATCACTAAAATGAGATAATTGGACTAGATAGGCTCTGAGGCCCCTTAGAAATTCTAGATCCATGGTCCTGTTGGTGTTATTTCCCATTTCATTAAACACTTTAAATTTTTGGTGTCACCTTTTTTTTTTGGTAGACTCAGATCATTTTGGTTCAAGTGCCTTATAAAATATCCCTGGTCAATTTACTCTTTTCAAAAGGAGAAGCTCTCAATTTATTTTTTTTTCCTGTAAGATGTCTCCAAGAATATTCCAGCAGAGGTGCTTTAATACGAAAAAACAAGGAAGAAGATGGCCTTTTGCTAACTATTAATTAGTGATGCCAGCTATATAACATGGAGAAACCTGCTCTTTATCTTCTGAAGCATGGAGCATGGGCAAGCTTCATAAAAATAATAATCTAATAAGTACATTAAAAACTTTAATTTTATGGGAAACTTCTTTTTCAGTGGCCGGCCAATGGGTTAAAATGCAGGCATTTAAAAACGCTGGTCTATATTAAGTGAGAGTATCACGGATAAAAGGAAGAGTACAATAAGCTCCAATTTAATATTCTATTTTACAAAGCAGAAGCTTATTAACAAGAAGTGACTTGTTCATGGTCACACAGCTAGAAAATAAACCTAAAGTCTTGAGACTCCAGTCCAGTACTTTTTCCATTTTACTACCCCTCCTGTCTAAAAACAATTCTGTATGTAGACTTATTATTTTGTTTCCTTTTTCTGAAGATGAGAAGTTATCACTTTTTGGATAACAACTTAGGAAATCCTAGAGTTTATTAACTCAATAGCTACTTCAGATTTATACATTATAATGTAGACACCAAGAGCAGTATTTCAATGAAGAGACAAATAGGTGGTTGAAAATTTGATGGGCTTTTTCAGAACTACATTTGCTACCTTCCAGAAGGCTCAGAAGAACTTTATATGGGTACTAAAAAATAAATGAAGTCTTTTCTAAATCCTTCTGCACAAGCAACAAATGAAACCAGCACTGATACACAGGGTGACAGCATTTTTCTGTTCAATCATTTTTAATGATGGAAATTTTGCTACCACTAATGAGTTTGCTAGATGGTTTTGTGAATCAACAATGGCTTCCCAGTGCATTAAATGTCAGTGATTTTATGCTTCTATATCAAAAATACTAACATTGTGTTTCAAAGCTAGTGTTTCACTAGGGCCACACTGAATCACCTCAAATTCCATACCTTTTTCTATTCCTCGGTCAAGTCTCTCTACTTACCCCTTCTGAGCATCGCACTCCCAAACTTGAGCTTAATTCCTGGCTATACTCTATTCAAAGAATGCATTCACCTCAATGAACTCTCAATCTTTTTTCCTTTTATTCAGATAGCTCCCATGTTCTCTGTGAAGTTTCCCTAACCAACCTCAAGAGATGCAGGAATTCTACTTTGCCCAATCGTTGTCTAAACGTAAAATACCCATGACTACTTCAAAATATGTACTTACTTCTCTGCCTATAGTGTTAAATTAAAACTTCTCTATTTACTGGATATATATGTATATATATATACACACACACACACATACATACACTCAGTTTCTTGACCTGTAAAATGTATTTAATAAGTATATATAACATGTATGCATGTATGTATGTATCTGTCCAATATTTGTCCAGTTCTCTAAGCATCTAAAGAGAAGGTACCACATTTTCTCAACTCACTTTGGGCAAAAATTAACACAGCAACACAAGTAGCCTAACTAGTTCAAACGCACTTTTTACTGATAATAATGCAATGATACTTTAATTACCAAGATGATATTAGTGACTATAGACTGAAGATGAATTTGGGTCAATTTCTGTTTTACTGATTCCCTTTGTGACCAATGCCATGAAGTGGCAAGATGATGTGCATGGATTAGAGCTACACATCTCAGGGCATGGAAAAATGTTTCAGATGAGGAATGAACCCACGACCTTAGTCTTACTGGCATAATGTTTTAAACAAGTGGGAAATACTGAAGATAAGATTTTGCAGGTGACAGCTTGGCAGTGACTGGAAAGCCAATCAGTTATTCTGAAGAAATATTCTCAGTAATACAATCTATCACCATATGATGCTGTACTTTTTAAATCAGGTTAAGCACGGGTAACCAAGGTCGTAACGATTATCTCACTTTTTAAAAAATATCTGTTAATGTCACATATCATATTAAAGAATAAGGTGACAAAATTATGTAAAAATCAAATGAGTTGAATTCTTAAAGCAAAGCAGAGTGGTGTAGTGAAAAGAGCCTTGACTATAGTGTCAAAGAGCATGGATTCATATCCCCTCTCTGGTGCTTACTACCTGTGTAACCTTGGGCAGATCACTTAACCTCTCTGATCTCAGTTTCCTCATTTGTAAAGTAAGGAGAGTGAGTTGAACTAGATGGCTTCGAAGGTTTAGGTTTCTTCCCTTTCTAAATCTATGATTCTATGATCTGTAAAAATGAAGGGATTAGATGAGATGGCCTCTGAGGTGCCTTCCAGCGGGGCAATGTAGGTGATGTAAAAACAAAAGATATCAATAAATATTAATTTTAAAAATAATCAATATGAAGTCAAATGAATGAACAAAAGGTCCTCTTTTAATTCTCTCATGACCTTTATATTATAAACCATCACTTACGAGCAGGTGTAAACTTTCCTAATGCCTTTGTGTTTGATTCGATTATGGCGACAGAGGCTGTGTGATGAGCTGAATGATTTGTCACACTGGCGGCAAGGATGCTTCTTCATTTGCTTTATTAAAGAGAAGAAAGGAAAATGTCAGTGGCAGGTCTTTAAAACCAGAACACACTTTTAAAATGAGAAACCCTATGTTATAGGTTGAATTTAACAGGTGCCTGGTAGGACCTGAGTGTTCTTCAATGGATGCACCTAGGTGAGAAAGGGAAAGAAATGAAGAAAGGAAGAAAGGAAGGAAGAAAGGAAGGAAGGAAGGAAGGAAGGAAGAAAGGAAGAAAGGAAAGGAAGAAAGGAAGAAAAGGAAAGGAAGAAAGGAAGAAAAGAAAGGAAGAAAGGAAGAAAAAGAAAGAAAGAAAGAAAGAAAGAAAGAAAGAAAGAAAGAAAGAAAGAAAGAAAGAAAGAAAGAAAGAAAGAAAGAAAAAGAAAGAAAGATCTCAGATAGCTAAGGGAAACTTAACCATGAGAGTGGAAAATTAGGGCTTCTAGGAAGGTGTGTGTGTGTGTGTGTGTGTGTGTGTGTGTGTGTGTGTGTGTGTGTGTGTGAAGGGGGGGGAAATGGGAATTGTGATTAAATTTAATACATTAGGGTGAAAAATCTTGTATTTAGATTCCAGAAATAAACTGGGCAAGTATAGTAAGATCGTGGTAAATGGTGAGAAAACAGTTCTGTGAAAATATACTGGCTGGGAGGGTGGCTTTGAGGGTTTCATTGAGATGTGGAAGTTGAGAGAGTAGGACATGTATGTAATAAGACCTATTTATCATGGGTTTTCACATGGCAATTGTTATTTGCCAAATTCCTCTAAGTGCCACAAATCATTATCACATTTTTTCTTTTTCTTCTTTTTTTCATTATCACATTTTACTTTCATTATCACATTTTACAGTGGCCACTGTCATTTTATACATTTTTATGAATACATTTGGGTAAAAATAATTTCAAAGCTAGAATACCTAAAATCATTTTGAGTTCTCTAAGATTTTTAGAAGTATAACCAGCAGAAACTACCTGTTTTATTTGTTAAGACAAAATAAGCGAATTTGCACTGTCCTCTAGGATCTATAGAGTCACAGGCTTAAGAACATAAAATCTTAGAGTTGAAAGTTCCTGAGATTCCATAATGTCCTCATTTAACAGCACAACACTTTTAGGACTGTGCAATATGTGACAATTGTTTTATATTCCCTGTGTTACAGCATTTGTTTATACTTTTACAAATATGAAGAAGAGAAACAGAGGTGTCTAAAATATCAAAATTTTAGAGCTAGGAAGGACCATATTTTATAGTAAAGAAATTGAGTCTCAAGGAGAGAAAATAATTGAAAGGCCAGATTAGAACCCAGGTCTTCTGCCTCTGGCCAAGTTTAATGCCTTTTTTCCAGTGCACCATTATTGCCTTTCATATCTCTTCATCATCATCACTTTTGTGAAGTGGTGTGGGCTATTACATCATTGGTCAGGAAACCTCCCAATTAGGAAACTTCCTCTGCAACAAGTGCTCTACAGTTTATACTTGCAGAGCTTAAATTATTTTAAGTTGAGTTTTCAGAGGCATGAAAGCGATTTTTGGATTAAAATAGGTTTCAAAGGATAAACTGTCATTCTTTTCAGGGGTAGAATGGAAATTAAACTTGACTACATTTATGTCATGTGATTATTTTTGTTTTCTTAAAATTATTCCTTTGGAGAAGTTTCAAATATTAGTATTCATGGGAAATCCAGTGATTCTATTTTGACAAAAATGCTGGGTTGAACAGTGCCAAAGACAAGAGTCCTGTGACACTACACCAGAGAGCTCAATCCAGACTACTAGCATCATTCCATTAGTCACCAGGTTATGTGGTAGATTTGTTCATCCATTTCAAAACTCAGCTCAAGTGCCACCAACTATAGGAACCAATTCTTGATTCATTCAGCTCTTAATGGTATCCTCATTTCACTCTATCCTGTAGTGAAATGACTTGGTATACAGTATAGTCTGTGTATGTGTTGTTTCTCTGACCAAACAGAATGCACCCCCAGAGCCTAACATAGTGCCTTGCACAATAATAAGCGTTTAATAAATGCTTGCTGAACTGAAATTAATCAGCCCTTCTATTTTTTTAAATGGTGAAATTGTTCACAAGCAAGTAGAGAATTTTTCCGTTTTCTCTGCATTTATCAAAAACCTGTAGAAGAAAACTGGATGGTGACATCCTCAATGGCTAGTATATCTTGCCACTGTGCCAACTTTGTAAGATGCCATTTGCTCCATCTGGATGAGCAGCTGATGCTGCCACCATAATATCTCTCCTTTTGTCTCCTTTTCCCTGCTCCAAATGATCTTCATATCTCGCTTATTCTCTTTGGATTTCCTACCTCTATCTTCTTGATTCACGATGCTATTTTAGTAACCTCCCTTTTTTCTGTTGAATAAATAGCTTCAGTCAGGAGTAAAATTCCATCAAATCTAAAGGATGCCAATGAGTTTGTATTTAGCTCTCTCAATTAAGATTTTTTTTTCTAAGGTACCTATCCTCAGTGTATTTGGGTAGAGACATGTTAGGGCACTAATGATGTCTTTCTTCAATATATTTCTTGGGAATTAACTATTACACCCTACCTGCCACTTTCTCTGGCTTAGTCCTCTAGGGGGACGTTTTCTCTCTCTCCTCCATCTCCTTGATGAGACTGATAAACCTCAGACAAAGATTCTTCGCTATCCTCACTATGTCTGACAAATCTTTCAATGTTTTCCATCATGCACCAGATACACTGGTCATGTAAGCTCACTGCTCTGTGGCAGAGTCACCAAGTACCTTCCCCTGTGACCAGTAACAGATATATCTATGTAGCCTCACTATCATTACATGACACACTGGCCATTTCCTCTTCAGATGGTCCAGCTCCATACTCTAAAGGGAAGCCTCAAATCTCTCGAGAAGGTCACTAATAATTTACTAATGGCTAAGCCCAATGGCTTTTTCTTAGTCTTTGACCCTTTAACCTCTCTGCAGCGTGTGTCATTGGTTACCATTTCTATTTCATTGCATTATCTTGGTTTTCTGCCTCTAATAACTCTTTTTAAAATCTTCAGTTAATCCTCTTTCTTCTCTTTCCCCTTACCTTACCTTGGTTATTCCTGGAAGTTTTCCATTCTTTGCTGTTCTCTTCCCATTATATATACCCTCTCCCTTGATAATCACAGTCGTTCCCCAATTACTGCTCTAAGAACAACTAATTCCTAAATCTGTAGCTCTTGCCCCAACATCTCTGTCAAGTCACAGTCCCTGATTTTTTCTTTGGGAGCAGAAATTGTGTATTATATCCCTATAACACTTGTGACAGTGCTAAACACAGAGTATATACTTTATAAATATTTGTCGAATGAATGAGCCATGTATAATGAGACTGATGATCAGAAGTTAAACATTTCCAAGGTATGAAAGAAAGAATATCCTGATACAAATAGTTTCAAAAACACACATTGTACCTATGATAGGCTTATACCCAAACAAAAGGAAAGGCAGGACAAGAAAAGAAAGATAGCATCACTCAAGTAATTCAGCAACAAGTTAGAAACTGAAAAACACACAGCTCTAACTTAGGCTTTGCCTTTATCTTAGCTTTTTATTTTGAGTGATATACCCTCAGCTTTAATATTCCATTTTGTCTCTCATACCCACACAAATCCTTTCTTCCCATTTGCCTTCTTTCATTCTACAAACCTCCTACTTACCTCTTCTTCTCCCAACACTATCACATTTGCTTTCCTATAATATAATCAGGTAAAACTTTCTATGTGAAAATTTAAAATGTATTTATTAATAATTAAAAACTTAAATCAAGAAACATAGATATGAAGTTTTAATCTGAAAAATCTTAAGGTAGTACTCATTTTCTGACTAAATAAAATCTAAGTCTTCGAAGTTATTTTTGTGTCACTACTTGCCACCAAGATTATAGTACAATTTCATCTGTATCAATTCATAATGTTCTTGCTGCTCTTTAAAGAATTTAAATTTAAATAATTTCTCATTCTTTACTTGTTGGAAGGAATAGTATTTTGCTTCTCATGCATGACTTTTGTTTGTTTTTATACTTAGCTTTCTAATTAAGTTTAAAATGTAGCAGTACTTGTCCAAAATCTAAGTGAATTAAGATCTGGTCTTGGGGCCGTAACAGAGACAGCTCCTTTTTGATCTCACCCAGAAGTATGTAAGCTACTTGACTCCCCTCTCTTTCCCCTAGTGCATCATAGTGGACACTTAGGGGCTGGCTTCAGAGTGTGGACGATTTAAATTCAAGTCAAATACTACACTTAACACATACCTAGCTTGAGGCAGCTAGGTAGTACAGTAGATAGAGTGCTAGACCTGGAGCCAGGAAGACCTGAGTTAAAATCCTGCCTAAGATACTCAATAGTTATGTGAGTAGCAAGTCACTTAATATTTCTGCCTCCATTTCCTCATCTGTAAAATGAGGATAATGATGGCATCTGCCTCCCAGGCTTGGTGTGAGGATCAAAGGAAATACATGCACAGTGCTTTCCAAATCTTTAGAGTGCTATATAAATGCTAGCTGTCATTATTTGTTATTAATTTTATTTATTTTATTTGTAAATAAACATTATTTGTTACTAAAACAAGTCCTTTAAATTTATAGCGTTGCAGGGAACTCTCAAAGATCATAAATTGCAGAATAGTTGCTGATTTAAATTGGCAGAGAGAGTTTCCTCACTGGAAGCTTCCTATACTAAGAAAATCACATACACAGCCCCAACATAAATGATAGATATAAATATGGCTGTAAGCGTAGAGACAGATACATGAATATATGTTGTTAAGTGTGATGCTGTGAAAAAAAGGAATAGACAAATACAAAAGACATTAAGCAGCTAAACTTCTCAGGGTTTGTAATTAGAACCTATAAGATGGAAAAATAAGCATAAGATCTGAACACGAAAGAACTGGAAGAACTTTTCAGAGTATCAAGATTCATAAGCCAGGTGTATATTCATACAAGCATGGATAGGTAAAAACTCTTTGCCCATCTATGTCTATACAAATCTTGTCTTCTCCAAAAGAAGCATCCTCAGATCTTTAATCTGATTCTCATGACACATGTTCTAATCCTCTGTGTTGTTAAGCAAAATTATCTCCTTAGCATGGCTTTTGTTTACTTTGAGTGAAAGTACTTTCAGCTGTTAAGTGCTAAGCCCCAGGCCCAAAGCCCTATCAGGTGTGAAACCTGTGTGGGTGTAGATTGATGACTTAAGAGG
>CM053622.1:320286516-320404261 GCA_028646595.1 Phalanger gymnotis | reverse complement strand
GACAACTACAGCAGAGGCAGGAAGCTGCGGAAGCAGAGCTGACCCGTGTGTAGACCCAGGAGTGCGAGCAAGGACTTGAGGCCAGTAAAAATGATTTGGCTAAATACTATCTTGTTTTTCTGTGGTCTCCTGGTTACCCTTGTGAGGTGGGCTTTCTGGGCCTGGAGTCTTTTTGTGAAGATGTCGGAATGGGGAGGCTGGTTCATGGATAAGCTGCGGTGGGGCCTAAATAAATTTTTTGTTGTTTTCTACTTAGAGAATCTCTCATACCTTGCGATTTCGAACCATTCAAACATATACATGATTATATTTGAGATTATAAATTTGGCCTTCCTACTACATCCTCTTATCATCTTTGACTATTCTGGGCTCTCTTAGGTTAGAGAGACCCTTCCCAAAACATGTCATGTTGAATGGAAAACAATACTACAAATATGGTCTAATTAGGGTAGAACTATTTTCTTCTTTTGGGGGGGGGGGGCGGTGCTGCCAGGTTAACAAACAACAAGAAAGTAAAGATACTAAATGACTTTAGCAAGGGAACTTTTATAAGATTAAATTCATGAAAATCACCTTAACAGAAGAATAAAGAAAAAGAAAAAGGGCAATATTTACAAATATTTTAATACCTAAGGATCTCTAATTGATAATTAGTGTCCGTACTGCTTTCAACAATGGAGATTATAACCCCACCACAAATTAGTAGATGGTCCTAAAAAAGAGGCTATGGCCAAAAAGAGTACTGCCCTACCAAATTGATGCTAAGTCTCTCCAAATTTAGCCAGGATATTTCTCAAGTGACAGAAATATAGTCCATCACTGGGTGAATACTTAAAGTCTTGAAAGTTTGGCAGAACTTTGGCAAATTTGCCAAACTCGTGTGCTATCTGCCTAGCTTCTAAGAATCCAGTCATATTCATGCCAAAATAATACACTGGGTTGAACTTTATAGCAGAGAACCAGTTATAAAAATGACCAGAAAAAAAATAAAACCTAAACATATGTTGGTATTTATCTATGAAAACACAATATGACTTTAAAATGTTTTTTTTCTTTAACATAAAGGAAGAACCAAACAACTAGAGAGCTACATCCTATACATTCTTTTTGTTGTTGTTGTTGTTGTCAAACGTTAAATTTATTGCAATAGTCTCCTTTGTAGCTTTTAACTTGCTGGGCATTCAACAGCACCACTATTGATGTCATCAATGACATCATGAGGTTGTTTGCCAGCAATGTTGCAGCCCACAGACTGGGCTGTTCCAAGTATCTCTTTAATGGTTCCAGACAGATCTCTTGCCAAAGATCGGTGCCTCATCTGTCGAGCAATGTTGACAATCTCATTGAGACTGATGTTTCCATTGTGTTTAATATTTTTCTGTTTCTTTCTGTCCCGAGGAGGTTCCTTTAGGGCTTTGACAATCAAGGCTGAGGCAGAAGGTACAACCTCAATCTGGGCCTGTCTGTTCTGAACAGTAAGTTTCACTGTGATTCTTAGCCCTTTCCAGTCACCAGTTGCTTTGGCAATGTCATCACCAACCTTTTTGGGAGACAAACCCAAGGGACCAATTTTGGGGGCCAGAGCTGATGTGGCACCAACTTCACCACCTGTGCACCTTAAAAACACGACTTTAATTTCATTAGGGTCAAACTTGGGCGGCATGGCGGCGACGAAGGTTGTGGCTTGGCCTGGACGCTGCGAGGTGGCTGCCAGTGTCAGATGAACCCGGATTCGGGACAACCAAAAGAAGTTGCACTTTCACCACCATGAGCTGGGAGCCAAAAGCCCCCCTATACATTCTTAAGATAATCTATTATAATAAAGTGTCAGTACTTCACATATTAACTTATAGATTTCACATAATACTAATGAAAATACTGACTTCTGGGTCACACAAATAAAAGAGATAGCAGACTAAATGTTTTCTCTGATACCTACAACCTCTCAAAGCTCTCCAAAACAGAAATTATGCACCAAAGATAAAGCAACTTTAGTTGTTCTTATGGTCTAGGATGCCCAGAAACCAAAAGAAGATTTTTTTTTAAATCTCCCCAAACCCAGGAAATGACGTCCACTGACTCTGAGCTCACTTAACACCCCTACCCCTAATTCCCACTCTAGCAGCGGCAAGGTTGCACTAGCAGACCCAAAGACACAAAGGCTTACATCAAAAACCATCCCTATGCCTCAATCCTCCTTCCTTCTTTCCAATGCCATGGACAGCCCTGCCCCAGGTTGTAGAAGTTTCCTTTGGCCTCAACAGCCAACTTGGTCACAGTCCTTAGGGAGCAAAAGCCTGCCAGGGATTATAACCCAGAAGCACCATCGCTGTAAACCTCTGAACTATCAGTGCCAGAGAAAACACACTCTGAATTGTCAGTGTTACGCCAGAGAACTGAGGAACAAAGGGAGTGGGACAGGTCACCAGGACAAGACACTGTGCATGTCGGGGCTGTGTAGCATTCACCAAGCCTGAGGGAAAGAGCAAAGCGTCCAGCTGGCACCAGTTCTGAACACACTAAAGTCAATGGGGGAGAGACCTAGGCTAGTGAACTGTGAATTGACCAGCACTGGGGAAGTCAGAGGTACTTTGAGATCAAGCTCTCAAGGAAATCTTAATCAGAGGGGAGAGAGTCAGGATGTGAATGAAAAGGAAAACAAAATGGGGGAAGGGGGGGGTTCAAGTTCAGTCATCTATGAAGAAACACTGCAATGTAAAGGAAAATCATCAAACAACATTTGATGAGACAGAAGACCCTGTGAAATGTGAAAACCTGAAACCCATCATTCCTAAGTGGTTTAAAGGAGAAATGAGAATTATGAGAGCAAAATTTATGTCTTGCAAAGCAAAAATAATGAGCAAAATAGAAAAAACTAGAATCTGCAATGGCAAACCTCACCAAAGAAATGAGGGAGAACAACAGATTGGGAATGCAAATACATAGAAATGAAGGACAACCTAGAAGAAGAGAAGAAAAAACTAAAAACATTAAAAGAAAATTTGTTCGCTCTGCAAGTAACATATACTGAATTGGAAGAGAGGATACACAGAGACAACCTCTAAGAAGCATAGGTCTCCAAGAAGAATACAACAGGATAAAACCCCCTATGACCCTGTAAAAAACACTATAATGAAGGAAATGAGAAGAGAACTTCCCAGGAAGTTTAAGGATAGGAAACAAAATTCCATTTGAAAGAATAAACAGTTCACCCCCAGAAAACAAATATCAAAACCCAGGCTGCAAACTCCAAGACATATAGCTGTTACATTTAACAATTCAATTCAGAGAAAACAAATTCTACCAACCATCAGGAGAATGATCTTCAAATATAAAGGAAAGAACATTCAAATAAGGCAAGACTATTCTGCACTTATTAGAAAAGGCAAAGGGATAATCTGTTCCAAAAAGCAATAGAGGTCATGATTTAGCTCAAGGTAACCTATTCTGCAAATTCGAGCTTAATCATACAAAACAAAAATGGACATTCAATATTAAAGAAACATTTGAAACATTTTTAGAAAGAAAATACTAATGAGTTATTTTATAGTACTATATAAAATGATCAAATTTTAACTATAGGCAGTTCTTAAAAGAAAAAAATCTAAGATCTCTAGAGCTGTAAGAAAAAATTCTCCAATTCTCTAATAATTAGAAAAATGTAAATTAAAGCAACTCTGAGGCTGCACTTCCCATCCATCAGACTGGCAAAACTTACAAACAAGAAAAATGACAAATGTTCCAGGTGCTTTGGGAAAACAAGCACACTGATGCACTGTTGTTAGAGTTATGAACTGGTCCACTCACTTAGGAAATGAAGTTGGAATTATGTCCGGTAAGTTATTAAACAGTATGCAACCTCTGACACCCCCCCCCCCAAACCCACTACTTGGTTTGTTTTCCAAAGAGATCAAAAAAGGAGGAAGATTCCATATGTATAAAAATATAAATAGCTGCTCTTTCTGTAGTGTCAAAGAACTGTAATTTCTTTTTTTTAGTGAGAAGAAGGGATTAGAAGAAAAAATTTTTTTAAAATTTAAGCTAAAGGGCAAGAATATAAATGGGATTAAAAATAGAAGAGGCCTCGATCTTCCAAATTTCAAAATATACTATATAGCAATATTGATGAAAACTGTTACTAGATTAACAAAACAGAAAAGTAGATCAATTGTACAGAAAGGAAAATACAGAAAAAAGAATCAAATATCCACAAGTTTGGTATTTGTAAACTCAAGATTATAAAATAGAATAATAAGAAATAATTATTCAATAAAAATTATTTTAAAATTTGAAATAGTGTGATTAAAAATGAATATAGGGCTAGGCACCATACTATACATAATAATAAAGCTCATCTGCATCAATGGTCTAAACATTTTTTTAATTAGAAAAAATTTAAAAGGATAATATGTATCACACTTGAAGAGATACATTTTTAAATTTATCAAACAAATGGAAACATTATTGGAAGAAAAATAGATGGTTTCCACTATCTAAACGTTTTTTAAAATTCTGCACAACAAAAATAAATTTTAAAAAATGAAAGTTTAAGATTTTTGGCAGGAATCATTTGGCAAAAATCCAAAATCCAGATTCTTTGAGGAACCCATACAAATGTACAAGAGTTAATCTCCAATCCTCAATGGATAGCAAAGGATAGAAATAATTTATGAAAATGGAAACACAACTGGTGAGACTGCTTTGGGAAAAGAAGTTTCCAAACAATAAGAGAAGTTAAGCTTAAAATAACTTTTGAGGTCACCATTATCCTATATGTTGCAAAAACAAATGAAAATGAAAAAAAATTCAATGATGTCAGCAATGTGGGGAAATAGGCACTCTATTACAACTGTTGGAATTACAATTTGGTGTTTTTTTAAAAGAGCAATCTTGGCAATGTTTCATAAAGAACTACAAAACTGACTATATAACCTTTGACCGAGTGAACTCATCAATAGGACTATCCCTAAATTTACAACCAAATTTTTAAAAATTTGTACAAGTAATGTGTAGTTGAACTGTGAACCGGTTCAGCCACCTTGGGGGAAAAATTTGGAACTATGTCCCACAGGTTTTTAAACTATGTATAGTATTTGACCCAGAAATATCACTCTAAGGATATTGCCAGGTCTTTATCCCAAGAAAGCAAAGAAAGAGAAAAGGTTCTAAATGTACAGAAATATTTATAAGAGCTTTGTTTGAATTGGTAAAGAATTGGAAACAGCAGGAATATACATAAACCGAGGGATGGCAAACAAATTATGGTATAGGAATGTGACAGAATTCTATTGTGCTATAAAAAATGATGAACGGAATGAGATTTTTTAAATTGAATTATATTTTTTTCAGTTCCAAATTCTCTCCCTGCCCTTCCCCTACTAATTGAGAAAGCAAGAAAAATAAAACCCCTTACAAACATAGTCATGCAAAATAAATTCTCACATTACCCATGTCAAAAAGAAAAAAGAAAGGAAAGTTCAATCTGCACTCCAAGTCTGTCAGCTCTCTATCTGGAAGTGGATTGCATGCTTCATTATGAGTCCTCTGGAATTGTGGTAGGTCATTGCATTGATCACGGTTCTTAAGTCTTTCAAAGTTGTTTGTCATTATAATATTGTCATTGTATACACCATCCTCCTTGTTCTGCTCACTTCACTTTGTATCAATTTGTACAAGTCTTCCCAAGTGTTTCTGAAACCATCAAAAGGGGATGGTTTTCAAACAGGCCCTCTAAATACATTTATCTCAGAGGAAGTTTTCTCTCAGACCCTCAGAAGTATGTGTCTCTCCTCAAGCATTTTTATCTGAAAGGTTGTGTTTCTTTTCAAACTGGTTTTTAGCAGTATTCTATGCAAAAATTTTCTTTCTCTGACCTTTTCAGTAACCCAAAACTCAAAACTCAAAAATTACCTTGTTCTGAAAATGCCAACTCCCCCTTAAATGTATTGGTCATTACCTCAACTGGTATTCTACAGGTGAAAATTTTTACATTAGTGAAATGTACACCTTAGCAAGCAAACGATCATTAAAATAAAGGCTTTGACCAGGAAAAGAAAAAAGAAAATCATACAGTATAAGCCAGTTTATTTTCTTCTTGTACTACTTTCTACTAAACCAGACAGACTTTCAATAAAAATGGCCATACCGGTTTCTAACTATGGAAATTCTTATCTAAAATTACCATTAGTCATTTGGTAAAACACTGAGTACAAGAGAAATGAAGACCAGTATTTAGAAAATCACTGCTATTTTAATGGCTCTTAGTTTTTTATGCTATACTTAAAAATGTGTTCTGAAAAGAGTAACAATTCTAAGTCCGTAATTTATACTCCTAAAGTGTTTTGAATGGATTCAATCTTTACCAACACTAATGGAAAATCTGTCAAAAAGAAAAATAGTTTTGGTTCAATGCAAATGTCCATTAGTATTTACAAGAGAAAGTATGCAAGGAAAACACTTAAAATGGATCAAGGTGTAGTATCAGTAAAAAAGTTTGGAAATCAAGACATATATACACAGAATAGCTTAGCTATGTAACAAATAAAATTATTGATAGTAAGTTCAATGTAAAAATACGAACTTAGAAAAAGAACAGTAGATTTTTTAAACAAAATTATTGTAAAACATAACTTCTAAACTAATAACCTTGGTATGAGAATAAAACAAGAAAGAAAATTTACTATATTGTAACTGTACAGGTTTAATGATAATTATGTTGACCAATGAGGCATCTAGGCTCAGTGGGTAGAAGAGGAATGCAAAGATTGACTTGAAAAGCTTTATCTCATGGCTCTTTGAGGCCATCATGTATTACATGATTTAGACAAAACCTTCGCAAGCTCTTCTGTATTATAGTTGGCTAAATGTGATCAAATTATTCACCATTACACACACACACACACACACACACACACACACACACACACACATATCATGGCATTATTGAAGCCCTTTATACATTTATGCACATAGGTTAAAAGTATCTCTGAACTTGTTCTAATATAGCTATAATACTTAACTTAATCAGAGTCAAATTAGATCTTCCCAAGAATTTTTGCAATCATATAACTTCAAGTCAGTGGGGGAAAGGAGGTAAATGGAATCTTTCAGTTGGACTAACAGGGCAGAATAAAATTGGCTAAGTAACAATGACATTTTGTGCTACTGGGTTTGTTTATTTGTTGTTTTTTTTAAACCTCTTTCTTAGATCAGAATACACTATAGTTTAACTTCTGATCCAAACCATTATCAGTAAGAATAAGTCACTATTCTAGAAGGCATGGCCTCACCATTCAATTCTGATGTCCAAATTCTATAATATCACTCATTTTTCTCCCTTTAATTTGTCATTCATACTTGCACACACACTGATATATGTAGGCACATACACATCATGACATCAATGCTAAAGCATAAAGGGAATAAATTTACATAAGAATTAAATTCCATTTTAGGAACTTTTTGTTCAAGTTAGTCTTTCAACATCAATTGCTTATATCTACAATTCTTATTGATCCAAATGAGTTTTTAATCTTTAAAAGTATTTTTAAATAATTTCTGCTTGTTTCACTAAAAATCTATTTTATTTTATAACCTGCTTAAAAACATTTTTTAATTTTTTAAACAAGTATAATTCTACATCTTTGGTATAATGCTACCAATAAGGTCCTAGAATACCGTAAGTCATATCTTATTTATCTTTGTCTTTCCCTCCAGTGCCTATTAGCTATATTATATTGCTTGGATTTCAAGGACCTCCATAATCTGGTAAAACATTCCTTTCCAGCCTCATCCCATATAGATTTCTTCCATATACTCTTTATTACAGGCAAATTAGGAAATTTATCACTTTCCTTATTTGCTCCAGCCTCTCCTTCCTCCATGACTTTGTACTGTTCCCTATACCTAGAATCTCTCAAACTCTTCAACTGGTGAATTTCAACCTACCTTTAAAGTCCACTGCAAATGCTACTCCTTCCAGGAATTCTTCCCTCACTCTCCCATTTAGTCATCACTTTTCCTATCTCAGATCTCATATAGCACAACTCTTGTTTGTACATACCCTTGTATAGTAACCTCATATTACTATTACATTATTGTTCTTTGTACATGTGACTGGATTCTAAGTTTCATGAAGAAAATAAGCAAAGTCCTGTTTAATTTTTTTTAATCTTTCTCAGCCATAGCACAGAGTTATGCGGACAGGAGAAAATTAATGTCTATTGACTTGAATTGCTAAGAGATCATGAAGAGAAAATTACTAAGGGATCTTCTCAACAACTACTAAGAAATAAAGAATACATTTGAACCCAGGTCCTTTGACTCTAAATCCACTGATCTCTCTTTTTATACCATATTGAATCAGAAAATAAAACAAACTACAACCACCACAACACAAACCCACAACTTGACAAAAGGCTCCAAACCAAGTCAATATGTGTTTTGATACTTGAGGATTAAAGAGGCGGGTGGATACAGGATATGATAGCAAAAAGTGCATTGAAAAATACGGTCAGGATCAAGAAATGAAAAATATCAAAGTATTCAAACATCTCACAAGTGTCTATGTTGAATACTTTCTTCAAGAACAGCTGGAAGGTGCTGGATATGGAATTTTAAAAAGTGTCAAAAAATAAAACCTAACTCTATCTTAACAGACTGGAAGTGATTCATCTCCAATGTGAGAATGATTTCAGAATCAGTTGTCTGTGTGCAAGAAGACCTTCAATTAGCTAAAGATGGGGGGAAATATTGTATATAATCATAAATATTTTATTCAAATAAGTTACTGATGCAAAAAAGGGAACATAGAAACTACATTGATGCTAAATGATTATCATCATTTTCTTAAGAAAATAAATGCTAAAACAAATTCCACATCAAGGAGACTAAAAGAATGCAGAAAACACCTCCATCAACAAACATCTGATCTCCTTACCAAGCAGAGAGAGACATAGATGCCAAGGGCAATATCAGTTCGAAATGTAAACACATTTGAAAAATGTGAAGAGAAGCATATTGGAAGATTACAAATGATTTCACCTCACAAAACAATGAAGACCAATTAAGGGAAAAGCAAGTTGGCAGAAAACTTGGTGTGAAATGCAACTAAGTCCAATCACTGTAAGAGCACATAAAGAAGAAAGTGTCAGGCAAGCAACAAATAATCACAAAATGCAAAATATTTGATGGTCTTTCTCTAACAATCTGTTTTCATCATTTTAAAGACAAGGAACCGCATTGGGAGTTTGTGTGTGTAACTGTGTATATGTGTGTATATTCACACACATAAACCCACATACAGTCACAAATACATATATGTGAATGAAGTAAAAATAATACTTCAAAGATGGAAGCCAGGAAGAACAGCTGGATCTCATCAAGTGCATACAAGATTTATGAGTGGCTGGCAAACATATTTTTGAAAGCACTGAAGCATTCATTTTAAAAATATCTGAAAAATTTGAAGATGCAAAAATGTCAAATGATGGGGGGAGGAATATAAGATACTAAATCATAAAAAAGTGATCAAGATGACATTAGTAACCATTAACACATATCACAATCTCATCTCTATAAAATCTTAGTAAGAACCATGCACATGCATATCAAGAGTTTCCTTTATGAGAATAAGTGAAGGAAATAAGGCTTTCATAAATGATTTTCTATATCAGATAATACTTTTATAAACACATAATTAATGGAAAGTTGCAGAGAATACAAGATTCAGTTGTGTGTATATTAACATAAAAAACACCTGATTCAAGAATATATTTGTTTATCTAAAGCTGGAAGGTATTTGGTATTTCTAGTACCTTAGAAGTAAACTAAAACAGTTTTCCTCAATGACCCCATGAATATCCTTATCAAGCAAGGAATAAAATAGGATACCAATGCCCCATGAAAGTATTTTACCAGTGTCTTAAAGAATGTCCTTTACAAAATCCAAATAGAAGAATGCTTTTCTATAGATGTTGAAGAGCTCCAGATGTTACTGTTTGCACATGATATTGTACTGACTGCATCAAAATCTACAACTCTATAGGGCCTTCTCAATGGGTTCCAGAACCACTCAAAAACCAAAAAAAAAAAAAAAGATCAGCCTAACAGTCCACAGAGAAAAAAACATATGAATCAAGAATGTCTTCTTTTGTAGGATATAGCATACCATTTTTTGGACAGACTATTGAGTTAAGTCTAGTTCACATAACGTGGACAACAAGTTAAGCCTAGCATTGAATTAGGAAAAAAAGAGAGTGGAACTAGATTGAATTTTTGAAACTGTGTTGTGTTTTCCATAGTCCCCAGTTGCCTATAACATGAAAATTCCTATTTTTAATACCAATATTCTTCGATTGCTATTGAGCAATGAATCTTGGAACACAATAATTTCTGAAGAACCAAAATTTCATGTGAGGCAAAGAATAACGGAGAAATACCTGGTGGGTATGATTAGACTGCACTATATTACAAATGATGACTTCCACACAACAAATGACATTAAAGCTATCTAGGAACCATATAATTAGAAAAGAACATGAGTCAGAAATGAACTTAGAGCAAGGGATGATAGGATGACTCTGGTACCCTAATAATGTTAAAAGACCTAGAGAGGGAGGACATCAAAATGTTGGATAAGCCTCTGTGTATTAACTATGGAAGGCTATGAGTAAGGATCCCACAATGGAAAGAGTGGAAGCATTGTAATCTGTATCACTGGAAGGAATACCAACTTCAGTAAGATCTACTGGAGAAATCAAATACAACGAAGTGTCCTCTCTCACAATCTCTTTACCTCCTTCTGCACTGTCTCCCATAGACCTCTTCTCTTTACCCTTTCTTTCTCGTTCTCATTCTCTCCCTCCCTCTTCTCCCTTTCCCTACTTCCCATGTTATTTCCTCTAATAGACTACTGTATATTAAAATTTGAGACTTTTATTGAAAGGCCACACTTTTATGTTCTGTGTTAACATCAACAGCTGATCTCATTTAAAAATAAGGTGAGCTGAACATTTTACCTCTCTCTTAAAAAATCCACACAACAAAAATATAAATGTATTTCCCCAGTGTATGGCCATCAATTAGATTTCTTCTTTGACCCCTGGTATAGAAGGAGAGACAAGTCTCAAGATTCAGAACTAAATTATGATTTCTTATTTTTTTTTCTGTGACTGTCTCAGAAGTTCTCTCTTTATTCTTAACTTCTTCAGCTAAAAAAAAAATTGGGTTGGCAAAAGAATACAGTTCAGATACCTTAATGCTAAAAAAATAAAAATAAAAAAGATCTGTAGACTCACAGAATGCCATAAATGAAAAAAACCTCGCAATGCATCTAGTCCAACCCCTTCAGTGACTTGCCCAAGATTACACAGCTAAGAGCTAGCTAGCAAGCTTCAGTACAAGTTCTGGGGTCCTGATTTCTGCTCCAGCACTCTTTCCATTTTAAAGGTAGAAGAAATTTTATCATTTTACTTACTTTCCCATGTTCTTTCCTCATGTGGGTTATGTAAACATCTCTCTGAGTGAACAGGCGGTCACACTCCCAGCAGGTCCATCCAGGGTTGGCTATTTTCTTGGATTCAGCTACTTTTTTCACAGGAGATGGCAATTTCTTTTCAAGCTTCTCTTTCCCATTGATGGATTTCGGGTCTTCTTTGTTATGGCTGGCTGAATTTTGAGTTGTAGGCTTAACGCTAAAGGGCAAGTTTATTCCCAAGTTTGGAGGCCCTTCAATACTTTTCAATGTTCCATGCATAGACTACATGGGGAAAAAATGTAGAAATCACATCACTAAAAGTATAAAGTTTTTTTTAAAAAGAATGCATTAATTCGTTGTCAGCTTTTTTGCTAGTTTATAAATCACTTTTCCTAAACACACCCCATTAAATTATGAGAAATTAAAATGTGTAAACTTAACCTTAAAAAATAATTCGCAACAAAAAGGGGGTACAAAGGATTACTTCAGAGGCTGCTACAAATTACATATTTTAATTCCATATAATCAAAAATAGCTTTGTGATTAAAAGAAACTTGGTCCAAACCTAATCTTGGTACTCTATTTTTCTACCAATGTGTGGCAGTTCTCTTTAAAAAAAAAAGCAGAGGGGAGATTATTAAGTTATGGTAAACCTAAATGATTCAAGCTAGTTAGCAGGAATAAGATTGGGGAGAAGAGCAGTTTTATTAATTTCAATTTCTGGCATAAAAGGATCTTCTCCAAACCTATTTTGATACCTCTAAAATTCTTACAATTGTACAATATGGTTTCTCTTCTTGGAATTTTTAATCATTTTCTCCCTGACCTTGTTTTGTTGTTGTTCTTATTAAGGCTTTTTTAGTGTGGACTTGTGATTTCATTGGCGTGGTAGACTCCTGGTATGTAAACTCCCACTGATGCAGATAGGCTAAACATCAGTAACTTATAATCTTAAAGAAATGCAAAGGGTACTAACAGAGAGTTAAATGACTTGGTTAAGGTCACAAAGCCAGTATGTGTCTGAGTCATAGGACCTGAATGCAAATCTTTTTGACTCCAAGTCACTCAATCCACTATACCTAGCTGCCTACTAAATTACAACTCCTAACACTGTCCCCTACACATAACAAGCATATAAAAAGGTTTCTAAACAGATCAATTAATTCTCTTTTAGTAAACCTTTTCTTCATAGAAAGTACAAAAGTAAATTTCTACCTTGCCTTGACACACATGATCTCAAATTCTCCTGGAATCAAATGAATGACCTTTTACTCCAGGGGCTAGGCTGCCTATTTCTATCTTGTTTTCAAAGCTGCTAAAAATAAGAAAATAAGAACTACAAAGGACAGGAAGAGAACAATTTTGGGTTTTAATGAACAAACCATCTCTGAACAGAAGCCTCTTGTTAATATAAATCTTCCAAGTCTGCTATGGCTACCCTAGACTTACAAGGAAGCTAAAATAATGTCTCTAAAATAGTCAACATAAATGCAAGTCTTTTATGTCATTGAAATTTTATACACATATACTACACAGACAAACACGCCTACATAACATATGCATATATTTAACTGCAATGACATAAGACACTTGCATTTATGTAAACTACTGTTTTTCAATTTTGCTTTCAGTCTAATTACAGTCTGACAAAAAACTCAGAAAATTCATATGCCAAGAGGCACTTGCCCAAAGCAAGATTGTTAATTACAGTAAAAGAAAAAGTCCTCTTCCTTTTCTATACGCTTCTTGTTTTCTTATTTAAAATTTCTGCCCCAAGACTTTTTTCTTTTTCATTTTTCATGAGATCTAGCCTCATGCTATAGTAGAATGCTCTGTAAGCACAGAGCATGTATCTAACTTTTTCCCCATTGCTTGTAACCTCAAGAGTGGGATTACTTAATTTTCTCAGTACCAGGAGCTTCACTGGTTAAAATTACTGCTAACAATCCGACAATGAAAATTGTCTGAATTAAAGTTTTATATCATGTTCCTTTGCAGAGAATAGGGAGATGCAATAGGTAAATGACATCCAAAGGCTATGTACTGGGTTCTTTTTCAACTGAAAGCCCTACTCCTTTTGTGTTTGAATGGCCAAACATAAGCCAAACATTTTCAAAATCAAAAGTCAATGCAAACTTTCTTCAAAGTCCAAGATTTCTTTTAAATCACATAAAACACAAAAGAAAATAAAATAAAAAACATGCTCCTAAAAATCTATAACACATTCTAATTTCAAAACTGGAAGAGTGAATAAAGAACTAGTTCTCTTAATCTAAACTATAACTTGATAACATAACAATATCCAAAGAAAATAAATAAGAAATTCTGACATGGCAAAAGAGGGGGATATGTATGAAGGAAAAATGATTATACTTTCCAACATTTGACAGTTTTGCACATTAACGAGAATAGTATCTATCAGTAACAAATGCTTTTATGTATAATTTCAACCAAATGCATTTAAAAATTACTTTTCCCTAGATGCTACAAGAGTAATAATTCTATTAATGTGATCTTAGTTTAAAGTGTATGTGACAAAATAGGAATGCAAGGGTTAAAAATTTATTAGAAGACTTGTCATTTGAATAGATCAAAGAAATGATGGAATTTTGGATTAAATTAGACTAGCAAAGATCTACCTTGGAGATCTACCTTGGAATAAACAAATGAAGAGAAAAAGAGACACTTTATCTCTCTTATTCCTGATTAAGTCCTTTTGCATAAGGACCTACACAGGTAAACAAATTTTTGGTGGCAATTAAGTGAAATGGCACATGATGCTAATGTGTATTTTTTTAATAGCCGGAAGGGGTAGCTATGGACTTCTCTTAAAATCTTATCTCTTTTCCTATCCTCTCCCCCAAATAAATGTTGTAGTATAGAATATACATGAAATGAGAATGGCAAGAGGATATTCTTACTGTTTCTGTATGCTGTAGCTCTGTGAAAACTCAGACAAATTAAAATATACTCCCTCCTTGTGCCCACTGGATTTTACCCTTCCTTTTCAGTCTCTGTTTCCTAAAAACTCATATTCATTCCTCCAGATTCACAATGAATACAACAAAGATCTTAACCACAACAATGATGACCCTATGTACAGATTTAAAGATGTGTTCTAGAAAGAAAATACATTTAAAACCCTCTTAAAAATATCTGCCTTTAATTTCCCATTTATTTTATATTCAAATATGCAGAAGCAATTAAGTTTTTATTTCCCTCCTTAAGATTTCTGTGAAAGAATTTTTCATAAGGAGCTGGTCCCATGAGAAATGACTTTTTCGTGAATGAAAAGTGAAGATGTAGAATTTATCTTTAGTTCACTTTATTCACATTTTGTCTTGCCACAACAAGCCCCTAGCCTAAAACACACTGCAATCTCAGAAGAGCATGACTAGGCTCATGGGTTTTGTGAAATAATTGCCTACCTCCAATGTACACTGTTCAGTCATGTTTAGAACAGAGGGCGTCAAAGGCTAAATATCTATTCATCTAGTGACAAAAGCCTAGAATAAATCAGGGACCTCATTTGCTTTTAAAAGTGGCCTGTCTGAAGTTATGAAATTTTACCCAATTTCCAAATGCAGCATCACACTGGAATTAAAATGAAAAGTTCTAGTTTATTTTTTGTAAGAGATAAGACCTTGATTCTATGGATATTCAGGACTATTTATTTTTCTTCTGAAAAAAAGGTGCTTTTAGTATGTCTGAGCACCCAATAAAGGGTATCATCACCTAATCACACAAGGAACAAGATTGCTTAACCAGTCAGACTGGTCATTGGAAAGGCTGGGACTAAAACACTGGCCTTTTGGGGGAAGTCTAAGTAACTCCAAGTGCATTTAGATGCCTGTACCTTTTTTGAAAAGTCCAAATAGGTCATTTATTGGCCAGTTTATTTGCAGGCTTCAAAGAAAGAACCTAAAAAGATCAAGGGATGAATAACACTACAATGAGAATTTAACAACTTAGGTAATAATCAAGAAAAATTTTCATTTTTCTACAAATATACATACTACATCAGTGTTTCCTCTACAAATTTATTAGTTCATGAAACCATAAGGCAGGTACAGTACATACTTCTATGATGTACATAAAAATAGCACACTGCCGCTCCTCAGTAAATATTCAATAATAATATTCAGAACTGGAATTTCCACTAAAATGAATACTGTGTTTTTAAAAAGTCATTTTATAGAATTATAATTTACTGTTTATTTTTGCTGAAATTTGGGTTATCTACTAACTACTCAATTCAAGTCATCTGCTTACCACTCAGTATTATAAAAAAGCATTTCATATTTCAACTGATTACAAAAGTCTGCAGGTTTCTCCTGAATAATTAATGTCTTGCATCCATGCCTATCCTTGATAGTGCATGCTTTAAAACAATTTACAGCCTCAGTCTATAACCAATGAATGTATCTGCCAATTAATTCAAAGGATAGGAGTTGATAGATGCACACACACCTTGATATGGTCCATCATAAGTTGCTTCTGTGCATATAAAAGAGAACAGTCTGGACACTTGAAAACAGACACCTTCTGGTTTTCAATGTGTTGGTCAAAGTGGCGATACAGCAAGGTTTGAAGAGTAAACACAGTGTCACACATGGAACATTTATATATTATTCTAAAAATAGAAGAAGTGTGGTAAAATAACGTCAGTCAGCCTGATTGCTCAAGGTAAAGGCATCGCGACTTTACAATTTTGCTTTCAGGAAGTAGAGGCACAGTGAGAACAAACACACATGATAAAATTAACAACACAGCTTGGCTGAGGAACAAAAACTTTAAAGGAAATTGTTATCAGTCAACATCTGATCCACTCTGTCATTCAAGTAAGGGAGTAGCTACCTGATTTTAGAAGTCAAAAATAACCTCTTACATGTTTATAAAGAAGCACTGGCCTAAGGTTTTGGACTACTTCAAAAAGCAGGCATACCCACGATCTTTTAAAGCTACTTTTAGGCATAAGGAATAGTTCCATGACTACATTATCTCTGAGTGTTGGCATCCTGGCCTTGATTAATAAAATTTGTTAAATGATCTAAATGGACTGTTATCCTCTATCTGCCTAAGTTCATAAAATGGTCATTCCCTTTTTAAAATAAAAAACGCTTCTGTATCTAGTCTTACTACGGCTGAATAACCATTCTTTTAAGAAGAAAAATAGAAAATACACACATACATGTCATTAAGAGGTTTTCAAGAACCAAAAGATTATTTTATTTTGAACATTTACACTAATCCCTATTAAAAACCATACTATCTCATTTAAGATGACTACTAGATGATTTATAATATATTCTGAACCTCAGTGGTCATTACTCCTGCCACCCATCATCATTTACCAGCGATGCCCTGGACAAGAATTGTCTAGAGGAGTACTGACCTCAAATTCTTCCTACCACCAACCTTTCTCTCGAAACAGATTTTATCAGTCACTTGTCAATGGTTTTACCCACAGTAGGGGACCCTTCTATCAGACATTGTTGGTCATGTTGTTCATGTTGGTTCTCATGGGAGGCCCCATGAGAACCTGAACTTTCTTTGAAGGGCTGTGGGAATAGGCACAAAGAATTCTATGGGGCAGTGAGGGAAACTGATTGAGAAAGCAGGAATGTGAAGGTCATAGAATGAAAGGGGGAAAAAAGAGTAGGAGCCCCATTGCTTCATCTACGGCAAAAGCTAAGAAGAGAAAGTGCGCACAAAAATACAAACTCCAAACTTCCAAGGCAATTCCTGCGTGTACTTGAAACCCTTCTTGGGCAATTTCCCTGTGTTGAAATAGTCTTTTATAAGAATTTTGCTGTTGCTAGAGTTTTTATCTTCTGATATGATTAATTTATTATTTTAAATAGAGTATTTTCTTAAAGTTTTGTATTTATCAAATCAGATGTCTCAAGAAAAATGTTAAAATTTATAAGCTATTTATAAAAATTTTCAAGATCTAGTCTCACATTTACATTACACTCAGAATGTAATTATATTCAAAAGTGTACTTACAGAAAGAACAATAGGCTATTTGATTCTTTTTTGGGGGAGGCAGAATTCTGAAGGCAGAGAAAGATCATAGGATTTGCTTAGTTGGGTATTTTCTGGTACTTTTTCCTCCTTTCAAGGCATCATAATAATTCTAGTTAAGTAGATAAAATTATACCCCTTTGCCTCTCAAGGAACATTCTAGGGGTAGGGAACCTGGGGCCTCAAGACCACATGTGGCCCTCTAGGTCCTGAGAGTCTGTCAAATGGCCACACTTGAGGACCTAGAGGAACACATGTGCCCTTGAGGCTGCAGGTTCCCCACCCCTGTATCTAACCCAAGACAAGGCGCAAGGGTGACTTGAAAATCCATCCCTTCCAGCCATCTTTATTAATCATCCTCTTTTAAAAAATCTCATTAGAAAAAATAAAAATAACAAGGCAAATTAAACAGGTAGAGTGTTGAGCTGGAAGATAGAAAAACTGGTTCAAATCTCATCTCTGGCACCTACCAGTTCTGTGACCCTGAGCAAGTCACTTAATTATATATCCTTGACCTATCAATTTACTTCAACAGGCAGACAGCAGAATCTTTAACTAATCCTAGGGGTGATCTAATACACTCAAAACTTTCCTCAAACTTCACACTTTTCTTTGGTATCTACAATACATATTACTAATACCATCACTTTTTACCATTAGAATGTACTGTAATTCTCTAAACCATGAAAGTGCCTATATTCCTTTTTTTCCTCCATGAAATCTTTTAGAAAACAATGTGAGCCAATATTTAAATTTTATGAATAAAATTGGCTCTGCGAAAATAAATTTCTCCATGCCACCATTAAACATTAAAAATCTCAAAATAATATGCCAAATGCTTTTAACTATATTATCAAAAATTAGAATCACAAATCTAGAATTTTGAGAATTTGCTTACTTCATCAATTATTTCCTGTTTTTAAAAGTTTTCATGTAATAAATCCGGTTCCTTAATTTTTATTTATTTCAACTACAGTGGTATAAGTAGGACATATTTTAAAAACATAATTAACATTTATTTCAAGTGAGGTTAGAAAGGTTAATGAAACTATGGATTTATTCATTCTTTACTAGGAATAAGAAAAAAATTATTTCAGAAAAATAAAAATAGTGTTAATAAACCATACATACAGTACAATATAAACTTCGTGATAATATTTCTGAACATATTTTCCTTTATTCTAATTTACATATAATTAATAACACATTCCTTAAAACAATATTTTTTTAAAAAAATTCTTACATTTATCATGGAAAACAAGATTAGAGAAGACAACAGAACACAAATTTAAACTATCACTGGAATAAAGGGGTGTAGTGTGCTTACCCTAAAATATGACTTAATGATTCACTATGATTCCAATTAATGGAGGACAATTTAATTCACTCTAATAAATGATACCAGTTCTTCCTAAACTTAATAAGTTTAATATGGTTATGAACCCCCATCCTCCTCCCTCAACAAGCAAGCATTATAACAAAGTTTCAGAACAATAAGATTTAATGCTCCCGAATATGAGAGTTCATGTATCTGTGTCAACCTTCACCTCCTCCAATTCCCCCCCCAAAAGAATCCAAGATGATGAACACATCATATTCTGAGGCATAGTGAATAATAAATACCTTTATGTAGGATCATTGACTAACTAAAAAATTCTTTATTTCTGTGTGTATTTTATGTCTTCCACCTTTCTGGAATCCTAATGGTTGACTACAAACATATGTGGGAAAAAATGTGTAGTTGTAAGGGGTCCAAACAGGCAAACAGTCAACTAAGACATATTTTTACATGCACACTAAATCAAATGTCCTATGACCTAGTCAAAACTTTCTGAGATAGCCCCTGTTCATGGGACCACAAAGACAGGCTACAAAACATAAGATAATCATGATTTTGTGTTTCATATTATCCTACCACTTGTATATCTGTGAAACTAAAACTGATGAGAAGCGAGTTGAGGTGGGTATTATTACCCTAGTCAGGATGATCAAAGTTTACTTTTGAGTAAGTTTATAACTCCACAAAAGACAAATTTCCTGTGTTAATTTTTAAAAGTTATTAAACTCAAAAGAAACCACAAATGAGACTTTTTAAAGCCCAACCAATTTTGTCATTTTTGCATGTTACACTAAACAAATCTGTAACATAAACTTTATACTTCTACATGGCTACTATAACAAGTTTGGATTCAGGCATAATGAAAAACTATTTCTATCATCCTTTTTAGTAAGTGAAATGAACACCAAAAAAGCCACCTTGTTAGAAGCCTCGCAGGGCAATACTTTTTAGTACATCTTTTATGATTTTGTACTCACGCAGTAAAATTTAGAGTTTATGATCATATACATGAAACATGCTTGCTGTGCTAAAAAATAAATACAATTCTAAGCCAGGCTCTGAAATTTAAGGTAGAAAAGTTATTATTACTATTTATTCTGTCTACATTGGGTTTGATTATGTATTGGGCTTGGGAAATAGGAGTTGGTGAAATATATTTTCTGAAATTTTAAAATAGTGAATCAAGTTTTTTTCCACCAAAAATAACTAGGTTTTTTTTTTTTAAGGCGAATCTGCATATTCTAGCACATTCCTTCTATTAAGAGACTTGGGCCTTGGACTCAAGAAATCTATGTTAAAATCCTGCAGAAGGCAAATCACATGACCTCTCTGAGACTCAGATTCCTCTTGTAAAATAAGGCATTGTAATGTTACTTGTGCTGGTTATTGTGGAGAGAGTGCTTCATAAACCTGAAAGCACCGTAGCAGCATGAGTTATTATTATAGATTACATCATTGTTACTGAATTAACCACTGCAAATTTGACACTCGTGCTTTTTTCCACCAAGGCACTATGGAATTCTCCATATGCCTTCTATGCATCAGTAGATCCAGGGATTTATTTTCTTTTAAGCCTCGATAGTAGACATTTTCTCCAAATCTTCAAAACTTTGTAATTTTTGCCATTTTTTGTCATAATTTCACTTTATAAAGTGGTTACAACTGTTATCACTAATTCTCCAAACTTGCTTAATTTAAGGATTTAAGAAACTGGTTGCCCAATGGGACCAGAAAATGATTTTGAAGATCAGAAACTTTGGTCTAAGCAAGTGTCCTTTAAAAACCATGTGTGTGCATGCACGCGTGCGCATGTGTATATGTTTGCACATGTATATATGTATACGTATGTACATATTAATCTCTAGGTGAGAGATGTAAAACCTTGATACTACATATCCCAAATGTCTGCTGCCCCTTTTAGTTATCTTATATAAATAATTTTTAGTAAATAGCAACATGCTTAGAGAACTCTGTAAGGTTTGTAAAGTGTTTTCCAAGCAGTAATGTTGGGAGACAGGTAGCAAAAATATTAGTCTCCTCATTTTGCAGATGAGGAGATGAAAAGTTTGAAATGTGTCTGAGAAAGGATTTTAATCTGGGTCTCTTGAAGCTGAGTCTAACACCCTTTTCACTAAGCTACTAAATTTAATGCAAAAATACGAAATTAATAGGTTCAAAAGTTCAATTTACTTTGATAAGCATTTATTAAATACCCATTATGCTGAGGGCTAGGTATATGAAGAATAAAATGAAAGAACTCCTGCTCTTACACAGCTTATAGTCTACTGGATATAAATAAATGAACAAAGAAAAGCCTAGAACTAACTCTAAATGAAACCATGTAATCTGATTCTACTTTTTAAGAGTAAATAGAAATTTTAAACAAAATCCTAAAGAAAACAAATGAATTATTCCACGTAACCTTCCAATCTCTTTTGCATATGTGTCTACACACAAATATAGACATAAGGCCTTTCATATACCAAAGGAGCACCAGAAAATGTCAAAAATCAGTTGGTAAGCCTAATGCTGATTTATCACAAAGTATAGCAATAACATTGCTAATGTTTTCAAACAATATAGCAGCACACGACTATACCAATTATTGTCCTTTTATTCCTATTTTAACCCTTCCTATAATAGGCCTACATCTGACTCTAGCTTTTTTTAAAAAAAATTCAGCCACCTTTGGTACAGTTTTAATTTGCCTTATTTCTGAGAAAAAACAAAAACAAAAAACAACCTGTCCTTTTTACTGTAGCCCTAATTTTCACTTTAGTTTCAACCCTTGACTTATACGGATACAAGTATACTTTATAAAAGGAACAAACACATAGACTCATACTTCCTAAAGTGGTGATCATTTATTTTCCTCCCCTCTCACTTACACACACACACACCCTCCCCCAAAGCAAACAGCATTTATCACATTTATAATCCTTCCCTTCCCACCAAACTTGACATAAGTGCAAGACAAAGAAGTAGCAGGATGGAGAAAGCACAAGGCAATGCGGGAAAGTGGGAGTATTGACTCTGCTTCCCTCATTCTCATGGTACCTATCACTTTAGAGGTTTATGAAGATATTTTCCTCCAGAGAAGGAATGTGTCCTGCTTTGAGAAGTATTTGATTTTTAAAAAGTTCTGTATTTAAGCTCAGGGAGTCCTGTTGGTTAGTACCCATGCTGTCTCATGTGATATGAAATCAGAAATTAGTTTTGGAATTAGGAACTGGATTCCTATGCACACTAGAATGTTTTCCTATGAAGAGAGTTTTTTTTAAATTTTTAATGAAGAGAGGTTAAATTGAAAAAAATGAGCCCTTTGCTATAGTTCATTTTGTCATATTTTTAAAAAATATCTCCCATGAAATTAATTTTTTTAGTCAGAGTTGTTTTTGTCCCTAAGAGAAGAAAATGAACTCACACAGTTTTAAACAGCAAGTGAAATTCAATTTAATTCAAACACTGAATAAATGTTTGTTGAATTGAACTGAACTGAATAATCATTAATCAATACAACTATTAATATTAACAAGAAAAAGTAATAAGTAAATATATAAATACGCATATAGTGCTTTATAGTTTACCAAGTACTTTCTTCACAATTCTAGGGCTGGAGATAGTGTAAAAATAATTTATTCTATTTTCAGGCAAGTAAAATGACCAGCGATGACACTAAAGCAAATAAAGTTAGGAAGAAAACTAGACTAGACCAAATATGGTATAGTATACACAGATGAAGTCTAAATTAGAGACCTCACACTTTTTAGGGCAATGAGAATGTCAAGACATCTCTGAAAGATGAGACTATGTCATATGATTGGAAATGTTCAAGAATGTTATTAGTATCTCAAAAAAGCCAATCAAGAATCTACCTAAAGCTATTGATCTATGTACCTACATTCTCATCACTTGTGAAGCTTTATGAAAATTATTTATACATATGTCTTTGATGATAATGAGAAAGAGACATTCTTTTACAAAAGATATTTTATAGTAGATACCATCTTTACAATCACAGACACTGACTGAAAGTCATAGAGAATACAATATGCCATTGTGTTTGTGAACTATAAAAAAGCTTTTGATTCAGTAGAGCCACATCCAACTTTTAAAGTATCCCTTCCAACAAGATATACCCAGTATATAAGTTAAGATCATTAAACATTCCTTGATAGGTTCAACATCAGAGGTAACTTTGTTTAACTAGCCCATAACTATTAATAGCAAGCAAAGCATAAAACACATTCTTGTCAAAAAAGTTTCCCTGTCATGGAGGATGGCCAGGGTAGACCTTAAGTGGAATAGTGAGTCAGTGGGTGAGGTCTTTCAGATGCTCCGATCTGTGGTTGACATTATATTGACTGCAGCAACAGTAGAAATATTACAAAGCCTCCTAAATGGGATCTATAATCACAGAAAAGAATTTGGCTTAACAATACATATATGATAAATGAAATGAAAGGACTTGGGAGTCACATGACCAAAAAGACTGGAGTGATGAAAAAACTTTGATGTTCAAACATAGAACAGAAGGAAAAGATAAAAAAAGGTAAACATGAATAAACAGCAAAACAAGAACTAAACAAAGATAAATGAAGCACTTTGGGAAGTGCCAGTGAAGAATTTGAAGGAAATCTGAATCAAGTATAAGCCCATGCATGTGTTTGTGCCTTTTAGAGTAGACTTGTGTCTGCACAAGTCAGGGTTTGAAACTAAAGTGAAAATTCAGGCACAGTAAAAGTCACAGTTTTTTTTCTTCCCCTCAGAAATCAAGCAAATTAAAACTGTACAAAAGGTGGGTGAATTAAAAAAGGAAGATGAGAACTAACTTGCAGTTTTTAGAGAAAAAAAATCCAAACTATCAGTAGCCATAGTTTTAAAAAATGCTCCAAATCATTAATAATTAGAGAACTACAAATTAAAACAACTCAGATGTATACCATTTCACACATGTTGGACTGGCAAAGATGACAAAAAAGGAAAATGATAGATGCTGAAGAGACTACAGGAAAACAGGTATACTAATACACTGTTGGTGGAGCTGTGACAAGTCCAACCATTTTGGAAAGCATTTTGGAACTAAACCCAGAAAGGTATTAAACTGTGCAATACCACTACTAAGTCTATGCCCCAAAGAGGTCAATGAAAGAAGAAAAGGATCTAAATGCACAAAAATATTTATAGAAGTTCTTTATTTAATGGCAAAGAAGAAGAAACTGAGGGGATGCCCATCAACTGGACAACAGCTGAAAAAGTTATGGTTTGTGATTGTGATGGAATACTGTTGTGTTGTAAGAAATAATGGTGAGGATGGTTTCCAAAAAATGTTGGGAAGACTTATGTGAACTGATGCAAAGAGAAGTGAAAAGAACCAGGAGAACAACAATTTATACAATAATAATAATACTGTAAAAATAATCAACTTTGAAAGACTTGGTAACTCTGATCAACACAATGACCAACCACAGTTCCAAAAAACTCATGATGAAACATGCTATTCACCTCTGGACAGAGAATTAATGGATTCAGAGTAAAAACTGAAATAGATTTTATTCACTTTCTTTCTTATTTGGACATGGCAAATGTGAGAATCTGTTTTGCATGACTGTATGTATGTAAATTGGTTTTGTTTTTCTTTCTTTATCAATGGACAGAGAAGAAGGGAAGAGGAAAAGAATTTTAAACAAAATAAAATGAAATTGAGTTTTTTAAAATTTTAAAGAAAAAAACCAAAAGATCAATAAAAATTGACTTTTAAAAAGTCAATTAAATTCAAAAAGTCAAAAAGCACTATCTTGTGCTGTTTTTTGAGGAAATCCTATAGTTTATAAAGAGAATTCAATGACAAGCTTGAGAGAACTTGACTTTCCTGTGATTACTAAAAAGATGGAAATATTAAGATGTTTAATAGACTTAATATTGAAATAAGTTGAGTAATTTGAGACTGAGTATAAGGACAAATGAAAAAGAATCATTTATTGATATGTTGAGGACTTGAGGTGACTTGGGCTTTGATACTGGTTACAGAAATGTTTTATTATTTATTCCATTTGCTAATAAACCTATTAAAAATTAATATAACAAATATTTCCTGAATTAAGTGCTTGTAGTGATGCCAGGAGCTATGGAGAATATAAGATGAATAGTAGCAATAATGATAATATTTATTTTATATATTTAGTTTTCCAATCCCATTGTCCCTGTCTAATTTGGTAGACACCCAAAAATACCCCCCAAAAAGGTACCATAAATTACAGGGTGTTTGCACTTATAACTAAGAGCGGAATCTGGAGGATGTACTATACAATTCCCTTTAGAATTTGCCTCCAGCCTTCCTTTAGTGATACAAAAAGCACAAGGCTTTAAATCAAAGACCAATTATTTTATGATAGAACCACAGGATTCAAAGGCCTCTTTAGAGGTCATATATTCTATCATTCATCTTCAGGCAGAACAATACTTAAAATACCCCATAGAGACTGTAATATTCCAGAGCTCTACCTCCACAGCTTCCCCCAGAAACCAATTTTAATAGCATAATGTTCTCTCTCCTTTCTAACCCAAATCACTTTATCTTAAGCTAGACCCATTTCTTTTTGTCTTGTCATCAATAAATGAAAAATAGCTATGTATTCTCCTTTACAGTAATTAATCTGAATACAATATGTGGTTACACAAATGTAGCTTATACATTTAATGGATGACTCAAGATCATCCAGGTTTGTTCCTGACACCCAGAAGACCTTCAGATCTTTTTCTCACTGCCTTCAGTTAGTACATGCAAAGGGAATTCAGAGTAATTTTAATTATACGTGAAGAAAAACATAATTAGCAGGATAACAGTTATAAAAAGAAATCATTCTAAATGTACACCCAAGCCAAATACAATAATGTCCCACTTATGGGCATAAGGAAATGACCATAACATTTTTAAAAAGCATCAGAAGTTTTTTTAAGGAGGGTCATTTGTATAGACAATTTAGCATACTGAGTATATAGCAATTCTTGCCAATTCTTTATTATATCAATAAAGCAAACAATGCATATTGTCCTTTGGAGAGTCACACAGTATTTTATATTATGTTATGACAATGACATAGTGGCTAGGGGTATTAGAGGTCAAGAAGACCAGGGATTAAATCTTGCCTCTAATATAGTCGCTGCAGATCCATGGACAAAATCTTTAACCTTTCAGTGTCACAGGACATTCTTTAAGACCATAAGTTGGAGAGTTGCTGATATGAATCAGTGAAGGAAATTTCTACACTTTAAGTATCCTACACTAATGAAGTCACAGGTCGAGACCCTTCCTCCCCCCAACCCAATATACACAATATAAACACCTTGAACGTATAATATTAATAAGTAACAAATAACTACCACTTTTACCCCATGAAATACTGATCACTAAATTTTTATATGGGTATATGAGTATTCCTTCCCTTCCTAAACTTACATCTTATATTTGGGAAAAAATAGTAACGTTCCCATTAATCTGGAAGTCAGATTCTGGCAAACTCAATCCTCCAAAACACAGCCCCAAACTGGAAGTAAATGAAGAAGGCCTCATGGTTGCTACAAAGCCCCCAAACCAGTTATAAAATTAATTCTCTAAGTTCACATTCAAAATTTTCCTATCCTCTATTTAACATATAATTTTAATAAACCTAATTTTCCCCACTTACAGCAGAAAACAAAATAACAAACTAGAAAACATCAAAGAATTGCTATTAGAGGAAATCCTTGAAAAGGAGATATATATTACCTCATAGCCCCAAAGCAAATATCTATAATGATAATCCTGAAATATCAAGAATATTTATTGAGAAAGAGAGCATTATGCAGTGGACCTCAAGTTAGGAAGACCTGAGATTAGGGCCCACCCTTCATAAAGACTAAATGTGTGGGCCTGGGAAAGTCAGTTGACCCAGACAACTCCCTAAGACTATAAACTGCAGAACAGGTACCAATCTACACTGGAATTTCACCTGAAGATTCTATCTACATCAGTGAAATCACAGATCTGAACCAAAAGGTAAAGCAAAACAAAACTCAAGAATGAGTGTATCCCAAACAATGAAAGTAAAAAGCTTAGTGCATTAAGTTTCAATTATTTAGAAAACAAATTTATGTGGAAGTACATAATTTCCAGTGTTCATGGATAAATGAGAAGCTACTATAAAGTAACTTGGCAATTGTCTACTTTTTCTGGTTACAAAGATACAGAAGAATGAAATGTGGAATTTTACTCTCTTCTTCCTTAATAAAATACTACACACAAAAAATTACGTAAACATTTTGAGTCTGCTTAAGTTGAAGGAGCTAAATCTTTACCCATCTTCATGAAAATTGGTATCTGCCCCCACAATCCTCATGGAGTTAACCTCCCAAAGAAATACATGACTCTGGATTTTCCATCAACAGATGGGTGGGTGGCATTTTTAGATACTTAAAAACATTAAGTTGTGCGTACACTGCATCTTTTTAATGGAAAATAAGAGTGCTGGGATGTCTAAGAGCCTCATGGCCTTGCAGATGGCAAACTAAATATTGTGGTGATTTTACCAACATCTAGAGGGACAGGAGGGCAATTTCTACTAACTATTCTTTTGCCAGTTTTGTACTCCTTGAAGTAGTCTTTCTTTGCCTCTATGTTTGTTATCTACAAAGATCAAAACTGAGGAATTAAGAGAACAGAGTTACAAAATCATATAATTTGAGAATTAGAATAGATGTCAGCTACCATCTAGTCCAATCCATACATAGGGAATGATGACCTCATAGGCATTCAATGGTCACCCAATCTCCATCTGAAGACTGTCAAGGAGGGAAGTCCATGCCCTATCAAAGCAACTTACACAATTTTTGGACAGACCTAATTGTTAGGAAATTTTTCCTTACACCAAACCAAAACATGCCTCTTTGCAACTCCTCCTGGTTATTTACTCTAGGACTAACCAGAAAATGTTTTGTCATAATACAAATCAGTACTAGATCAAATCAGAGATATTACTGGACAAACTGTGTCCCTCAAATTCCCCAAATACCTATAGCAAAAGCCCAGTGTACATAATTAGTGTACAAGGTATTAGTCCTATACTAAACATTCATGTGATAAAGGAGCTCCATTCTATTTCCTCCAGATACTCTCAGGATAACTTTGATATGATCTGTAAAGTATTTTGATTGATATCAAGGGTTCCTAACGTGTTTTGTGTCATTCATCTCTTTAGCAGTCTGCTAATGCCTATGGATCTCTTCTCAGAATAATATTTTTAAATGCTTAAAATTAAATACCCAGGGTTACAAAAGGAAATTAACTGTACTGAAATGCAGCTATCAAATTTTTTTGTAATAGCAAGTTTACAAACCCTAGGTTAAAAAAACCCTCCTGCTACACAATTAAAGTAACGAACCTACCATAATATGCTTGTAGCAAGTACTTTCCACAGTTATTTAGCATATGAAAATTTAAATTTGAATTCAGGTTTTAACCATGTAATGAAATAGACATTTGGGACATCTGAATAGGTAGGACATCATCAAAACTGTACAGATTATGAAATAAATTTAGTAAGCAACATTCCCCACCAGTATCTTCCATTTTCTCTCATTAGGGAAAATGAACATTAAAGAGCAATGAAAATATACCTGATTAGAAATTCATCATACCAAAAATAAAAAAGTAGTTAAAATATTCCCTTTCCAACAAATGTTATTTATTGAGGGGCATTTTTAAAAAGGAAGGGAGAGAGGGAATGATTTTTTAAAAACTGCTTATTTTTTACACATTTATGAAAAAAGTATATCACATCATTTATGCTTATAATTCAAGAAAATACTAACTTTCATAGCATGTAGCAAAATAATCACAATGTGCTAGATTTCATGCTGCATCAACATATCCTCAAATACCCTTAAATATACGTAGCAGTCATAACCTCAAAAAGTTGTGAGGAAGAATCAGAAATTAACATAACTTACTTTGGTTCTCCTATCTTAATGCCAGGATGTTGTGTGTAGGCATGTGAATGGGTACTTGGAGCAGACTTAAATGCCATTGGACAGATAGGACACTTGTAGAAAACCTCACAATGAGAACCTTGAATGTGAGACTTCAGGGCTGCCACATCAGAGTACACAACATTGCAATGTACACATCTGTTTAAAAAAAAGAAGCAGCATTAATAGAAGACAGTTAAATTAATTCCAAATAAAAATGAAGTCATTAAATCATTTTTTTAAAAATACAAATGATATATTTTATCTTTTTAGATTTCTAGACTCTCTCCAAGAATTCATTTTGTTTTCTTCTCTGCAGTAAAACTCTTTTTTAGGTTTGAGGAATACCAAAGGAACTAGTAATAATATTCAAATTGTTCATTTCTCACACAGCTCTAAACTTTGCAGGGGCAAAGAACCAGACTAGGGGACAGATCTATTAGTTTGAGACACAGAGGCAGGTTGGTGTACTCAAAAGAACCTCTTATAGGAGTCGGATTTGAATCCTGGCTTTGTGAATTCCTAATTATGCAATTAGGTTAAGTCACCTAGCCGCTCTAGGCCTCAGTTTCCTCATTTGTAAAATGAGTATGTCCTCTAAGGTACCAATCCTATGATTTGTTAAGAGCAACTCTGTGCTCAAGGTGATTCTTATGTTGGAGAATCACTCTGCAGTGTGCGTCAGTTCTACGATCTACATCCCAAATCACATCTTCAAATGGGGAATGGGGGTAACCCATACTCTATTACAAGGTGGCTTAAGAGACCACACCAACCAAGGTCAACTGACACCAATAACACGGCTAGTGGGGCCTTCCTCTATTTGCTTTCCAGACATATGCTGGCTGTTAATATGTCAAATTATTTGTTCCACAGGTACAGAAAGATGTTAAGCAAAGTTAACCTTTCACTGTATTACCATCTGGCTTTTATCTACAGAGAAATATTTTTCATTATATTGGTTCAATTTAATGGCAAACATCTTAAATGATAACATTAACTATAACCCTGAAAAAATCTATATTCCTGGACAAAAAATTGCTTCTCCACCTTCATGACATTATTCTTCACACATTATCTCTTTGATACTTGGTCATCTGTCTTTTTTTCCTTCAGGATCACTTCTCTAAGGGCTAAAATTTATTCAAATCACAATTACATCCTGCAAATTTTGTCTTTACCTCCATTCCCCCTTGCTTTTACCTTCATTCAAGGTAATTCCATTTTTATTATGCTCATTATGGCCTTCATCTGACTTGAAGTCTTTCTTTTCTAAGCCTTCAAGGTAGCACACATCAGGCATTTTGTGAAGTCATTTTCATTCTGTTAACACGTGTCATGTATAGCTTCTCCTACTCAATTTATTATTCTTATACTAAAGAAGCAGTATTACATTAAGAGCATTATTGGTTAAGCATAAATCTTGTTAATATCATCATATCCATTATTTACATTAAAGCCTTAACCCACCTGAACTAGTCTTTAAGGTAAAAAAGTGATGTAAGCAAACTAAAATCCTTCTGGATTGTAAAGGACTAGTATTAAATTAAAGAGAGAACCATTGTGGTACAATGGAAGGAGCAGTAACTGGATAGATACGGTAAGGAGACCTAGGATCCTCCAAGTCTGCCATCAATTCATCATAATGACCTTGAGTGATTCACTAGCCCTCCCCTCTCTGAGTCTGTTTCCTCTCTCTTCTAGCTGGACCGGAGGATCTCTAAGATTCCTCCAAACTCTAAGATTTTTTAAATGTTGTGAATTCAGTGATTCTAGGATTAAGCCAATCCCACTCTTATTCATGAGTTTTAAGTAATACGATGATTTGCTTCACAGCATGATGAAATACTTTGTTTGTGGGTCCAAGTTCTCTTCCTGAAGGCATGCTTACTGTACATGACATTCTCAGAGGAAAAATGTCAAGAATCACTAGAAAAGAGATCTTAACCAAAGCCACGTGCACTCTGGGGCTCGCTCAAGGCTAAACCAAAGGCTTTTTAGCGTTCCTCTCTTTAAGAAGAAACACAGAAGGATAAGAATAAGTTCTCCATGTCTTTGCTCTGAGTCTTTCTGAATCTCGACAGAAGTGTATTTAAATAACTGCTCTTGTGGAAAAACTCCATTACCAATCAATACATTAAACTGTGGAAAAGGCAGTGATTTAAAACAAGGAAGTAGATGAGTAGGGTAAAACTTGCAAAATTCAAGGTAGGTCCATATGTTGAAAGGCATCGTGACCAAGTAGAAAGAGTGTTGGACTTGGAATCAGGGGATCCAGTTTCAAATTCCCTCTCAGATTTCTACTAAACTGTGCGACCATGAGCAAGACATTTATTCAGAATCTCAGGTTCTTCATGTGTAAAATGGGAGTAATAATCCTTCTAAAGCCTGTCATGTGAGACTGTAATAAGTAAAGCACTTTTAAAACCTGAAGGAGCTGTGTGAATGTGACCAGTTATTCATTTTTAGACATGCTTGGTGGCCATGCCAGAAGACAACATACAAATAACACACTTGTAGAATGATGAACAATGAAAAGGTAAATAAAAGTCATGTGAAGTTAAGTAAAATACAAAAATAAAGGGAGCACTCTAATGAGAAAGAATAATTTTCTACTCTAATGTAAAGAAAAGAAACTCCTATTCACAACTAAAAAAGTGATCTTTAGAAAACAAAGGAGAGTCCAATGTTGGACAAACAGGAATCTATAGGGGAAGAACAATTCTCTGACATGAGCTAAGAGGGGGTTAGTCCTCAAAAAAAGGAGATCTGGGAATCAAAGTATCTTCAATACCAAAATCAATATTTCTTTGGAACATCGTAGGGTCCTTGGAATCTAAATTACACAGAGCACATGGGAAACAGAACCGCAACAGTGGTGGCACAATTAAGTAAAGTCATAAATAAGGACTGAAGGAAAGGTGCTATGGTATTGTTAGTGAGATGACCATGATAAAATTTGTGGGTACAAATGAAAGAAAAGGAAACTTTGTGTTTCTGAGGCTACAGAGGCAAGGAGGTAATCTGAATTAAGAGAGAAAAACAGGACACAGACCTCAGCCAGAGGAAGATCCAGTTGCTCACCAAATTCTCTTCTATCTATGAATCACTTCATGAATCTCAAGTTGCATTGTGTCGGGTACCATCAGGGTAAAAAGAGGGCATATGTTTAAAGGGTACAAAGATACAGTCATTCCACTGAAGAAAGTTTCTGTGTAAAGAAAAAGCCACCAGAAGCACATCCAGTGTAACAAGTGGGTGGGAACTTCAGGCATCTAGCTGACCAAAGCAAGTGATCCAGAGGTCACTTTATATTAGAAAACACACTATGGAATGGGAGAACTGGGAGGAAACAGTCGTTATCATGAAGTCAAAGTGTTAGTCGCCATTAACCACCATCATGCAAGCAATGTTGAAAATTATTAATTGCGTTGCTTGGAGTGGAGGTTGGAAGTGTGGCTATAGGAGAGGGTGTATCTGTGCCTTAGTAATAGAAAGATATTTTTATAAGTATTTAGGCAAGAGATTTAGATATGGAAGACCACAACTTGAAAATTCTGTGATTAAAGAAGAGTATTTTTTTTCCTTTATAAAAAAAAGGCACAATGCACAAACAGTAGAGTGCCTGAGATGGCTCAGATAACTCACAAGAGCCAATTATTAAATTATCAGGGTGAGCTTACAACTTGAAAATCAGCAAACTACAAATAAGAGTTTGACTTATTGTTATGTCTGGTTGCTTAGGCTTAAGAGAGTGATGAAGAAAATCTTAATAATGCAGATTAAACTTAAAAGTGTATCATGCTTATTTTTTCTAAGAGCCAATTTTTAACATTTACCAGCATACTATATCTACAAACTATATTGTAGAGAAGACATGCATATCCCTATATGTCCACAGCCTCAGGACAGGACAAAAATTTGCAGTTTAAAGAGATTTTTTTACTAAAAATTATAATGCAAAATAATGTTTTTTTTCAAGTAACTTGAAAAAAGTAATTGGAGTTACAATTTTGTGAGTCAAGAACAGGCTTTATGAGTTAATTTATTTTTTTTCAGTATACTCAGCGATAATTTTGAGAATTAGAAAAAGAATTAGGTGCAGTTAAAATCAGTTAATTCCACTTTTCCTTCTGAATTCATTTCAACATTTTCTACTTCCAGCATGCTCCAGAAATAGCAATATTTCAGTTAATATTTAAACAATATACATCAGTGGCAAATTTTAGTACCTGTTAAAATCTATGGGAAAATGTTTAAAGCTGATTTTGATTAGGAAATATTAAATATCATAGTAATCATTAAAAGTCTGTGACAACTGTCAAAGGAAGTATTCTATTTTTATTTGAATTTTCTGTTAATATATTTAATATAATAATTAAGCTACCTTAGATTTATACCTTTCTTTATAACAACCCAACGGTTTTCATAGAAATTATTTCATTTTTATCCTAGTAATACTGCTATGGAGCTAAGATATCACTACCCCTATTTCATGGGTTGGAGCATCATGCACAATTCCGTTATGTGACAACTTTGCCAAGTTGATGGCAAAGTCAGAACTAAAAAACCCAGGTCTCCTGATTTCTAGCCCAGGGCTCTTTCCACAAGATTCTGAAATAAAACAACATATCAGACTTTCATAGATGAAGGTAAGGCTGCAGCAAAACAAAGACTACAGTATAAATGTGGGGCAAACTTCATAGTTTCATATATTAGGGAAGGGAAAAAGCTACCGTAGATTAAGAATTCAACCATGGGCCAAACTGAGCTCACACAAAATTATCCCATCATTGGTACAACTTAATTTTAGAGCACTTAAGTAACAAACCTTATAGTAATAAAACCATCTTCAAGGATAACACTTTGAATACAAAAGTACCACACATACACAATACTTATTTTATGTTTGATATAAAATACAGTAATACCTCCATTAACAAAGAGTATGTATTCTATAATAAGCTTTGTTCTCAGACATGTCATTGCCAGAGGCAGATTCTAAGCAGTATACATCAAAAAATAAAGGAATTAGTTTGTAAATATCAAATGCTAATTAAATGTGTCAGAAAACAACCTGTACATGTGGGCACTGTGGAACATAGAAAGAGTTAAGGTTAGGGGTTTAGGGAGGTAAGCTGTGATCTATTCAAACCATAAGACAGGGAGAGATCCGGAAGGGATCCGTCCTGTAGGATGGACTCTAAGGCTCATCTTTAAGAAGAGACTGGTGGTGACAATACAAACACCACATCTTTTCTTACAGGGAAAGAAGATACTATATGATTTAAGTGAAGTGAAAGAGTCTATATCAATATAAAAAAGGAAGAGTAAAGGAAGGACATCTAAGAAAAGCTTCACCAACATAACAATATTGCCTAGCATTAGCTCTGTTTGTCTCTGGCTGTGCTCCATGCAGAAGCTGTGTGCTGAAGTTTAGTTTAGTTTATTTTTGCACAGCTCTACAGAATGCATTGCTTAGCAGAACACTGCCACTAAGACCCAAGGTGCACACCACAGCTGCTCAGTATATATGTGGTTTTTTCGTTTATCATTATTATTTTACAGAAAGCTTAAAACAAAGAAACATTGTTCCTGGAGGATTCGTTAATTGAGGTATCACTGTACACCAATGAAAACTGATAATCCAACTTAATTCAATTCAACCAACCTTCATTAAGCATCTACTATGTGCAAGGCACTGTGTGCATGGACCACTCAAAATGAGATCTAATAACAAACAAATAAATATTACTTGCACACAAGCAAATGACATACTGACCGAAAACCAACTCTCCGAGTATAGTGCAGACAGTTCTTGGTGACATGGGTCTGGAAGTGGACCGATCTGCAGATTGCCCCACACTCAGGGCACGTATATGGAGATTTGTGCTGATGGATTCTCTGGTGTGATGCAAAACTGCACTGGTTAGGAAGCAGCATCTGGCAGATATTGCATGTCTTCTAAATAAACCAAAAGGGGAAAAAAAAGTTTGGTCCCACTACATATTTTCTAATCTGCAAAGAACTTGTTAAACCTCAAAAAATCCATCTCTTATTTTAAATATTATTATTACTGAGGCTAAGCCCAAAGAAAAATGCAAACTAAAGAATTAAAAGTTAAACATGTCACTCCCTAACTTGTGAAATGCAAAAACATAAAACGTACTAAAGGCACACCAAAAGTGGGAGCTAAATAGTACTACTAGTTTTACATAG
Organism: Phalanger gymnotis; assembly: GCA_028646595.1. Taxonomy (NCBI): domain Eukaryota; kingdom Metazoa; phylum Chordata; class Mammalia; order Diprotodontia; family Phalangeridae; genus Phalanger; species Phalanger gymnotis. The sequence goes on along the minus strand of CM053622.1, from coordinate 320,369,195 downwards.
ATTTTCTAATTTTGTTAGTTTGTGGCATTTGCTCAATGCTACCTAAGTGCAACAGTTTGTACTTAATTTTGTCTTGTAACAGCAAGGAAAAAGCATTGTACCTACAATTAAAGGTTAGAGACTAAATTTTGCTAATGCTCCTTTAATTAAAACCCAAGCTTAATTTTTTAATGCAGACTTGTACCTTGGCAGTAGTCACAATCCCAACCAAGTTTTTTTCTTCTAAATACTAATAAACTTTAGGCTAATCCATTTTCTGATTTCTGTCATTTCAGTAACATGAAATCCGAAATATGGGAGTGCAAAAGAACATCCACACTAATTAGCTGTTCTTTTTTTTTTCTTAGACCCTAACTGGTCATTAAACTGATAAATAGACATTTTCTTTTCCCTTATAAGTGATTAAGATTGCTAATATCAAGGTCAGAGATTATATTCTATAAAAGAGCTTTAAATTACAAGACTGTTAACATATAAGATGAAAATATGAATCAGTCTGACGCTGTCTTCAAATTTAAAACATATTTAAAGCCAAAGTATATGAATCTAGGACTCTCTCCCTCATTGAAAGATATGAAATACATTTTGTATACAGGATCATAGATTTAGAGCTGTAAAGGACCTCAGAGGTCATGTGATATATACCCTCCCTTCATCTGACAGATGAGGAAAGTAAGGCTCAGAGAAGTTAAATGATTTGCTTTAGCTGATGTGATCATAATTAGCAACCATAAGACAAGAACTGAACCTAGGTTTTCCTGACACTAAGTCCAGTACTCTAACCACTGCACCACACTGCCTCCTCCTATATACAAAGTTGAGGCTTTCTAGACAACCTAAAACATCTCGATAAATGGGTTCCCTTTAGCCTAAGGCCCCAAACGTAGATTTTTCCAATCATTTTATTCACATATCAAAGAATTTAGAAGTGAAAAACATTTTCCAACGTTAGTTAACTTTTGGCTTTTAATCAAGTCCATTATTTAAATTTCAAATTTAACATAATCACAAAATTTTGTAGACTAAAAATAATATGCAAATGAATTTTATATTGATTTCTCCAGAAAAAAAGGAAGCAGAGTTTGGTGGCTAGAGAGTCGTTCTCAAAGACAAGCTGTAAGTTCAAGTTCCACCCCTTAAATACACACTATCTGTGTGACTCTGGGCAAGTCATTTAATCTCTTACCATTCTAGGAAACTCTCTAAGACTATAATTTGCATTGAAGATGTGCATTGCTATAGGGAGTTTCCTATATTAATAAAATTATAGGTCCAGTCCATTTCCTTTTGGTCTTAACATTTTTAAAGTCATACTTTAAATTCATTAAATAATAATTATCATCAAAGAAAGGCAGAACTTGTAAGGATCTTAGAAATCCATTTAATTCAATCCTCTCTTTTTAAAGATGAGTGATTTGTTTAGTCACAGAGGAACAAAAAAACCTGACTATAACCCAGGGCTCCCAATCCTCATTTCACTCCCCTTCCTACCACAAAGCAAGGATGTTCCAGATAGTTTTCATGACATACAACCTCATTAAAAAGATGGCAATCTCCTATCTATGTAAACACAAATAAACATACATGCAAATTCATTTATCAGGATCCTCTCTATAATTTCAGTTTTAAAATAACTATTTGTTTCTTTGAAATAAAATCTTCTGCCTTCATTGTAGATCGTCCAATGCCTGGTACTGAATGACAATGATTGAATTTCCACAGTATTTAAAAGTTTCTTTAATTGTCATAAGTTGAAACTGTCAATATTTTCGCATTTTACTCTCTAGAAGCAAAGCGCACAAGTCTTATTTAAGCTAACCCTTTGTTACCCTTTGCCATACAGAATCATAAATCAAATCTGGTAACGGTTTCTCCTCTTGCAAACCTGAGTAACATAAATATAATTGTGGGCTTGTTGGTCTATAGGAAGGTTTTGTTGTTTTTAACAGTGAATGTTATTAACTAGTGCCAAAGTCATTCTTTTGATGTCAGACAATTCAAAAAACACCCCTTTCTTTCTGAAATATCAAGAATCTTTACACAAAGCGTTCTCTACTAAAAAAAAATGTGGAAAATATTTTTACAGTCTGCATGTGCATTTTGTGTTCATCAAGGTCATCCAGGTGCCAACAAGCCTACAGGGCAGAAAGAAATGGATAGGAAGAGAGTTCTCACCAGAATCATGGTCTACTTATAATGTACTGGATATGGGGGTAAAAGTAACTAGTGAAAAGCTGACTTGAAGAAGAAACATTGGCTTTCATATTCCTCCTTATCAAAGACTCATCTACAACTGCTTTTAGCTTTGAACTTTATTTTCCCTTTTTATTTTTCTAATAGATTTATACTCCTTCCTTCCTCAGCAGAAGTATGACAGTAACAGGACAGTAACATAGATTAATCCCCAAACTGAAAATAAGTTAACTCGATCACCCTTAAATCTGGGGCATCTTGTGGGATATTTAAAATATTTATTTCTACATACATACATATAGACCACATTTATTCACATATTTCTACTCTTCAAGTACTTCCCTTTTTTTCCCCACCACCATTCTGAAGAAAATGAATTGTTTTCTCCTTTATTCCCTACACCACATTTTTGTACCCTCAAAGCTGCCTTTAGCACAATAGTTGTCCTAAATCCCTAAAGGCCTGAATAAAACTAAGAATTTTTAACTTAACTCCTCACTTTCAGCACATAGAGAACCAATTTTTACACTGACTAGAGAGTTATGACCAAGATCAGGAGTTCTTAACTGTGTGACCTATGAACTTAAAAAACTGATCACTGTATTTCAAAGTATTTGGTTTCCTTTTAACACTGTATCTCGTGCATTAAAAAACATTATTCTGAGAAGGGGTCTACAGCCTTCACCAGACTGAAAGGCACCCATGACACAAAAACTATTAAAAACTGCTGAGCTCATGGCTTAATATGAATTGTCACTCTTGTTTTGTGGGGGAAATATATCTCTTACTGACAAAACATTCACAGAAAATGGTGATGTGTTTTTCCAAAAGCACTGAGGGGACCTATTCTGCTGACTTTCCTCACAAAAGTCTGAATTCATGTCACTGCGTGGACACGTTTTGGTAGGGTTTCCAAAGTTTACACGTTTTTCAGAGCCCTGTGAAATTTTGATTAACTCTGCTAACCCACCCATGATTCTCCTTGAAAAGACTTTGGAATAACCATATTATTTTCATAATTTTGATATCTGTATAAATGGCTCAATATCTTTTTGAAGTAATTGAGTATTGGTTAAACATAATATATAACAGTGAATAAAAAATGAAAATTTGGAAAAATCACCGCAATTTCTATTTATTAGGGGCAGATAGGTGGCACAGTGGAGAGAAAGCGGGACATGGAATCAGGAAGACAAGAGTTCAAATCCTGAGTCAATCACTAATTAGCCAACATGGGCTAAGTCCTTTAACTGCTCTGTGCTTCATTTTCTTCTGTAAAATGGAAATAAGCATCTATTTCACAGGGTTATTATGAGGATGAAATGAGTGAACATATATAAAGAACTTTGCAAAAAGTAAAGCACTATATAAATGGTAATTATTATTGTTGTTAGTCGCAACAGCATCCTTACTGTACTTCTCAAACCTTCATATCCTTGGCTGTACAGGGAACTTCTGATGTCTACAGCTTCGCAGTTAATCAAGGGGACATGATATACTATGACTGCTTGGTTTCACTGTCAGAGGGACATAACAATGATGCCATACCTCTGACTTCCTTCTCCCAATCACTCCTTAGCAACAAAATACTTTTCCTTAAATGTGGCCCATATTTCTTTCTGTTGAGAATTTCCAAAATGCCCTTCCACATGGCATATGCTCAAAGTAGACTATATTAGCTTGAATCAATATTTTAATTAGGGATCTAACGGTCACATAGACTCTGATAGTTTAATACGATGGCCTGTATTTTTAGTAAATTGGTTCTGTTTCCTGACTGGTAAGGCAATCTACCATGTTATGTCAGATTTTTAGCAGATTCAGATACTTTTTTGTTTCCTGACTTTTTTTTCTAACTTCAAAATGAAAACACAAAGCTTTTCATTTTATTCTCCTGATGTGTAATAAATGTTTAAATTTAAAATGTTTATATATAATTTCAAAGGCAACTGTAATTTTTTAAAAGCAAATTCTATGGCTAAAAGAAATGCTTTTAGATTTTGACTGATTTTTGTCACAGGCTCAATTAAGAGCAAAAGCCTAGGCAGAACTCTGTTTAAAATTATCTTACCACATTTATTCAGCTTCAGAACCAATGCCACAATTTATCTTTTGCCATCTATGCATTAATAAGTAGCAATATAAAAGTGGAGAATCTGGAGTATTCTTTGATAACATAAGAAAACGGCAAAAATAAAACTTCTTATTCCAATAATAGAAACATATGGATTTTTTTTCATATTCCTTCCAAAGCATCTTTCTTTGCAGCACTACAAAAGAAAATCTAAATGTTATGCCACAGAAAAAGCCACAGACCAACCATATGAATTATCTTTAAAATGATTAAGTTAAATATCACAGTACTAATACCCCACACTTACAAATCCCCACCTCCTCTCTTAGTGTAGGCCATAATTTGGCTACTCATAAAAGAGGTAGAAGTGAACCTCTACTAGCTTTCAGAAAAAGCCTTTGTTATTGAAAATTCAGTTAGTGGCTAGTTTATGATTATTTTCCACAAAGATTAAGGACAGGCAGTGCCTTTTTTATCCCCAAACCACCCTAACTTCACCATTTCAGTTTGACAACAACTATATACTGTCATTATGGGACTACAAAGGAGTAAAAGTTAGGGGGCAGAAAAGATGCAGACAGAAAATTAAATGACATTTCTTTGGTCTATTGTATTTCTAACTCATACAACCGAAAACCCAAATGATAATTTCATATTAAGTCCACCATATAGGAGCACCTATACTTTAAAATTCTTTGATATTCATACTTTGGAAAATAAACAGTATTTCTTGGAAATGCTTCTCATCTCCAGAATTCCTTGCCTAGTCTGACAGATTCCCTATCAAAGCAAAGAGTAAGACTTACCTTTTTTTAGTTAACCTATCCTGATGAAGTAGAGATATAAAGCTTCTGTTGTTAGCTTTCCTATTCTACATGTTACCCATTTTAGTCATGTTACAATTACTTCCTATAAACATTTTTAATAAAGGATATTTCATTAGGCCTAAACATCTTGGGGCTCTAAGAAGAAAAAGTAAAATGTATTTATTTGATGAAAGAAACATCAAATAAAGAAAGGGTAGATACGAAAAAAAATGCTTTGAGATAAAAAGGTTCAAGGTCTCCCCTTTGACAAAAAGACATTTTTACATTCATTCTCAAGAAGGTAGCCATCATCAGAAGGTGATGAAAACAAACCTGCAATTTCCTTCAGTTCCAAGTACTACTAGAACCTTTCCAGAATTACCATCTTTGACAACAGAGTCAACACTTGGAGCTTTCCCAACAGGTTGCTATTGTGAAGTAGATCTCCCTCGCTTGACACTATCACCTCAACCTGACTGCTTACTCCTGCCTTCTCCTGTTCTCTCTAAGACTTGGGAGTCATAACAAGGGGTTTGGTGCAGAGGCTGAATGAGATAACCCACTGCTGCTTTATGACCCTGGTTAGCAGTCACACCCTTCCATAGTTCCAGAGCACAAAGAATATAGAAGAGATGTTTTTTCTTGTCCATGTACATCAGCCTGTATGTGTGTCACTCCAGTTCATCTAAATGCTCAACTCAGAAGCCACTGAATATCAGACCTAAAAAAGACCCAAAGGCATCATCATCTAGTACCTCCTTCTCATTTTACAGATGAAGAAACTCAACTCCAAAGTGGGGAATGGGACTTATCCAAGGTCACAGCCCCAGCAGTAGAACTCAGCTTCCCACCTATACTATGCTAGCTTCTTCAAATGTCAGAATCATAGAATTTTAGACCTAGAAGAGACTAGGAATTCACTATGCAAACATGCCCTTATCAACAGGTTCAATGGAAATCTTTTAGTCATGCTTGATTTAGCCACAAATCTGAAGACAGATTCTTAAATATCAGCTAATTTTCATTAAGTATTAGCAACTTCATGGGCTGTGATTTTGTTAGCCCTTCTATTCTAAAGTTTATTACTTACTTATTTGAAGGCAAGCTGCTGTTCTCATGAGCTTCTAATCAAAAATAAATTTTAAATCAAAAGCAATCAGGCTGGAATTATATCATTCACAATTATAATGTATCACATAATGAGTTGCAGTAAACTTTTAATATGTCAAAAACCACTATTAAGGACAGTAGCGACCAGTTTAATAAATTAGAGATTTAGGACAGAAATTACATATATGAACAATCTATTAAATTCTTAGGTGGTGGTGAAATACTCTAACAGAAAGAGTACTGAATTGTAAGTTAGGGGCTATGGATTCCAGTTTGAGGTCTGAGACTACGTTATTTTGTAACTTTGTATGTCAAAGTCTCTGGAGCTCCTTTAAACTTTTAAAATTCCTTAATTTCTGTATTATGGTAAAGAATTCATCTTCTGCAGTGGCTAAACAGACTATTCTGGCTGTGAGCCAGGGAAACAGAATGTGAGCCTACAAACCTTAAACACAATATTTTGAAGATTCAGAACACATAATTAGAAAAATGGAATAACAGCAGGAGGTAAGAGAATGAATCTCAGTTTGCATTAATCTATATGTATCTACAGTTTTATTAAAAAGATTAAGTAATGATATGCCAATGCATGTGAACATTAATTATTAAAAGCTGACCTAAACTCCCTAGTACTGTTTTGCAATTTATGAAAAACAACAAAACACATTTATAAAAATGCCTCCTTTCTATACACAGAACAGCACAAATCTAAAGACTACTTCTACTAATTTATTCTTTAAAAAAACTCACAATTTTTCATAAGTATGGCAAAAATTAGAAAAGAAAAGTTTTAGGAAGTTGAGTTCTCTAATAAAAATTTGAAGAACTCTCCAATGAAGTCATAGCAACTTAAGTACACCCTTCTCTGTATTAAGAGAACTAGATTTCAGCCCAGGTAGGGTCAACATTATTCATAATTAATGTGCACAATTTAGTTGAGTACCTATTGGCTAGTTGTATATGACAAAAGTTATACGAAACCGCCCATCTTGTCTGACTCAAAAACATTTGGGTTTGGTTTGGTTTGTTTTGCCATCTGGGTCAAAGATGAAGTTGCTTGAGAACTAACTCACAGAGACCCAATCATAAGTCTTCTCTCTAAAAAAAATTCTCCCCTTCCACTGTGGCAAAAATGCTTTGAAATAAACGTACAAAAGGTTGCATCCACATGCCTTAGTTTATCTGCTGCCAAGATGGTGGTTTGTTACTGGGTAGACCAATCCACATTGGCTTCAATGCCAACATTCCAGCCTTAAGTCCAAGTTTTATTGTTCAAAAAGTCATGAGAATTTGAAATGTTCTAACTATTCCATTTTTTAGCCCTTTTTCAAAACCAAATTATATGTACCTGAGAGGATGTTCTTTTAGCTTTCCTCTGAACTACTGTAGCATTCCATAGTTCTCTTATTGCACATTGTATCTTGTGTTTTACTTAAAGTGCCTTATTTCTCCAAGTTGACTGCAAGTTCTTATTGTTACTGCTGAAGTCTACGGTGTCAAAGACAGCACCTCACACACAGTAAATGCTCAAAAAATATTTGTCATTTGACAATGATTATTCAGCATGTTTGTCTAAATGCGAATTCATGCACAAAACACAGAGAAACATACATAACACGCACATTAAAATCCTATCCTAATGGCTTATACTTATCCTTTGCCCTCAAGTCCTATGATAGCAAAGAACAATTTCCTACAATTTTGACTTTGAGTATGGACTCAGCAACACCTGACTGTGTGTTCTGTTCTCTAAGCACCAGCCTAGCTAAAAGCAGAGAAGCCAGGAGAAAAACGAGGTAATATTATTGTTGTTTTTGGTCACAGCAACTTGCGAAGACCATCTACCAAATAAAGAATGGAGAGTTGGGGCAATCTGTGGTAACAGAAATTTCACCAATGAAAATATTCATCTTTCAAAGTATAGGAGTATGTGCCTATATGTTATACATGTATGTACACACATCTGTGTATGTGTATGCATTATGAAATCAGAGCTATGAGAGAGATACTGATTTACTGGAAGAGCCTGTCTTATGATCAAGAAGATCTGGGTTCAAGATCTACCTCTAACACATACTGGCTGTGTGACCCTGGGCAAGTCAGCCAACCCCTCAGAGTCCAAAGCAACTCTCTAAGCCTAAAAACACTGCAGAACAATTACTGATCTGCATTGGTAGAGGGAATTTCCTCACCAGGAATTCACAGAAGCAATGAAATCACAGGATTGGACATGCTCTCCAAAAACAGTAATAAAAACCCTTTCATACCAGGAAACGAAACTCATCAAATATTTTCATGTGATAATCCTTTGATCAAGTCAGAAGCCTCGAACAAAAGATTAGCCACAGTACACACGTCTACAAAGCACATTTGTTAGCTGTTCCATAATGTGAACACTAACATTTTCACTCATTGACTATAGTAAAACATCTTAACAATGCAGTATTAACAACCAATCATAAGACCAGGAAACTAATTTAGTAACAGTATTATTTTGAAAGATTTCTAGAAATGATTCCATATTTTGGGTCAAATTTCAAATTATGAAAATAAAACAATGCAAATTTTTTGACAACTAGAAAGTGTCTTTTTGTCAAAGCACAATCAGAGAAAGTCTGTTTGAAGTTAAAATAAGCCTAATGTTAAAACAGTTATATTGATTTATAAGTTACTCACAAATATCACAGCCACTTAACAACACTAACTTGGCATTAACATCTGAAAATGGAATGGAGGATTAGAAACCAACCAAATCTACAGAAACTTCTCCATCTATTCCCTGAAAAGCAGGCCTAGAAAATAATCAATAATAAAACATTTCACTTTGCCAAGGCTAACTTCTCTATTTAGGTCCTCAATCCCTTTCCTTCTCAGCTACTCCTATTGGTCATTCCTGACTCCTCATCATAAATCTCTTCCTATTAGCTTGTTCCTGACTCACTGCCTACAAATACAATCCACTTCTATACCCTCAAAAGGGTCACAGGAAAAAAGAAAAGTAAATATATGTACAAAACAAATTATAGCAGTTCTTTGTGTAGTGTTAAAAAACTGAGGAATGATTTAACAAATTATGGTATCTGAATGCAATGCAACACTACTACATGGTAAGAGAAAATAAAAGAAATGGTTTCAAAGAAACCTGGGAGGATTCCTGTGAACTGATAAATAGTGAAATGAGCAGAACTAGCAGGAGGACAATCTATAAAATAACAACATTGTAAAAATGAGCAATTTTGAAATGGTTAAGAACTCTGATCAACGTGATGACCAATTATCATTCCTGAGGAACAAAAAAGGCAAGCATGCTTCCTATTCACCACCTGATAGAGGGCTGATAGATTCAAGATGCAGGATGAGGCATACATTTTTGCATAGTCAATGTGGGAATTTGTTTTGCTTGACTATGAGTGTTTGTTTAAGAGGATTTGGTTTTTTGGTAAGGGATGGTTTTCAGTTGGGGAAAGGAGAAAAAATGGAGTACTTGTTGATTGGGAAAAATAAAGTTTTTTAAAAGAGAGAAATAAAGGAGGAAAAAAACACTCTCCTCTATCCTTGAAAAATCTTTCCTTCATTCTGACACCCACCCTCACCCTTGATCTGTCCTCTCTTCCACTTCCAGATTTACAGAGTCACGCATACTGGATGCCTCCTAGCGACTTACATCTCCAAACTATGGCTTTTAAACACATCACTCTTTTGAAAATGTTCTTACTCATTTTAGCAATGATCTCTTACTTGCTAAAACCAATGGCCTTTTCTCCTCAACTTTAACATTTCATCTAGTTTATTGAAGCCTGTAGCATACATCCTCCTCATCATTACCTCTTTGAAATCCTTATCATCTTTCAAGGAATCACCTTCTGATGAGTCCTTCATTGATTCCTATACTTTCTCTCACTCCCCTTCCACTTCCTAATGAACTTGCCCTCCTCAAATTTACTTATATTTCCTTATCTGTGAAAATATTATCTTTTCCCAGTAGAATGTAAGCTCCTTAAAAGAAGGGATTATCTTTTGTCTTTTTGTTCCTGGCACCTAACCCAAAACAGGTGCTTAATTAATGAGAATTAGACTTTTTAAAATTGGCTTAACTGGGAAAATCTTACATTTGTAAGTGCAAAGGAGGGTTAATAATAAGAAAAAAGATTTTCTGTGCCTTCCCTAAGATATCAAATCTGTCAACATGTCTACAAAGAAATGGGAAGAAGTACAACTAAAGTTAGTACATCTAGACTTGTGTTCTTTTAAGATGAAAAGAAATTCTGTACTTTTGATGAAGTGGTGACAGTGTAAGTTTACCCAACTGAAAGAACACTAAGCATTATTACTAGAATATCCTAGGAGACCGCTATATTATTCTCTTCATTTTAACCAACCAAACTGTCCTACTCTTCTTTAAGGGCTCACTACTACTTACAACAGAACATAAAAAATTTCAAGAATGCTGTCAAAATTTAAAGGCTGAATTACCATGATACACGCAACACCTCTGAAATACAGTGGAACCCCTCCTAATTAACTTCCTTTAGGAAAAGAGGGGAAAAACTTCAATATAAGCTTAAGGTCCTAAAAAAGAAGAATTTCTTCTTTTTTTTTGCTGTGGGAGGAGCTATACTGAGCTTATTACATTTTGTCAAGTAACTTTAAAAATAATATATGAGTACTCAAATATTTGAAAAGGCTAATCTCACTGATCACACACTCATGAAGAGAAGCAGCATGAAATGAATAAAAGGCTGCCCATTGGGAAATTTATTTCACTAAATATCAATTCATACTTGTTAAACTACACCCCTCCCCAAAAAAAGGCTTGCAAACCCCAGCAGGCATTCCATTTAAATGGAAGGAGGAGTGGCACTTATTTCTAGCTGAGAGTCACTGAAGTGAAATATATTACTCTGAATTTATTTCCTGGCTATCATCCCAGACACATCATTAAGCAGGGCACCAATTAAGTGTATTTGACTATATGTAGAAACTCCAACAGATACAGCTGAATGAACACAATAAAAATATCCAAAATTTGTCACCGATGGTAAGAACCTTTGACAGTGAATCTGGACCCTTAACTATACAATATGAAGAATAGCTAAATTACCTAAAACCTCAGATCAAACCCTAACTCCTGTTCCTGTGAAAAGATTTCTTTCACTTATTCTAAACTTATGGTACAACTACAATTTATTTACTTATTTGGTAGACCAAGACGTTCATTTGTTTAAAAAAATCAACTTCTACACAGGAGGAAAAACAAGCTATTTGTTCAATGTGGCTCATAACTAGATACTGTCACCTTTTCTGTAAAAGCATGCATCTCATACTCACTTTCCTCAGTCTCTATTTATCAAATCATAAATCCATCTTATTTCTATTGTACACATACTCAGATTTGTGGCTGAAAACATGGAAATTTAAATATTAGATACTCTACTTGTCCACTTGTGTCTGCAGCCTGCTGGAAATGTGTAGCCAGTGACGTCTCATCTTGGAAAACTTCATTACACTCCAAACATTTCAGACTATGTCTACAGAGTTTGGATGGGTCTTCATCTAGAGGCATAGCCGGAATGATGGGTGTACTTGAGGGAGCTGAGATTACTGTCCCAGTTATGCCAGACTGAATTTTTGTTACATTATGTGTGCCACCTCCTGCAGAGCTCTGCAATGTAGAGGATGTTGTCGAAGTATTGCTTGAAGGAGAAGCTATCATTTGATCTGCTGGGACTGGTTTTAAAATTAAATGGGAACACTGCATCACAACTCCTTTTTCCTTATGTCCACGAGCATGGGAAAGCAGACTGCACTTGTTGTAAAAAACTAAGTTCTTTGTACAATGGTTACATGTTACTTCAATGCGCACACTCCGCCTGTCATAATGCTGAGTCAGACTCTTTTCCAGAGCAAATGAGTCACCACATTCCAAACACTTGTAACCCCGGGTTGGTAATGTGATGCCTGCGTTAGCTGGAGGACTAAGGTTCGGGATGTAAACGGGGACTGGGTTGACGCTACTCAGCACCTTGTTGAAAGCTTCTACGACAGAACTTTGCAAAGAAGATACCACCTGTACTCTGGATACCTTTTTAGGTGGCTGCGAGGCTGCTGCAGAAATTATTGCCTGCTTTATTTGCTGCTGAGGTTTAGTGAGCACTTGGCGGAGTTCAGAGGTGGCCTGGGCACCTTGAGGCAGAAGATTAAGGTTGGCAAGGTGCACAGTCTTTGGCACAAGTTTAGCATTAGCAAGGCTTGATGCGGGCACCACCACCGTTTGCTGCTGAATAGCATTGGCAGCTTTTATGATGGCACTGCTGGCACTCTGGACAGAAGCAGCAGAGATGACGGTGGCTTTTACTGTGGTATTGTTAGCAAGCTTCAAATTAATCACTTGGGACCCTGCTGTCTTCACTGCTGAAACAGGAAGGAAGGCAGTAGCCACGGGCTTGATAGTGACCTGTTTGGGAGCCAGTTCTGCAGAGGAAACTGTATTTGTAACCACAGCAGACTGGAGGGGTGCTCTTGGAGGAGAAGCCAAGACAGTGGCAGAAGTTGGTGAGGACAAAAGTGATGTCACCGAAGCCACCATGGAAGGCGTCTGCTCTGAAGACTTTTTTCCAGAGTCCGGGTCAACTTCGGGTAAAACTCTTGTTACTGTTCTCTTGATTTCTCCCGAAGATGTCTTGATGGTTTTTATGCGGACTTTAGGGATGGCTGGTGTTGACCCTGCAGGAGAAGATGGAGATCCCTTACTGCTGTTTTCGCTGGAGACGCTCCTGGGGCTATCAGGTGGCTTTATAGAGGTTTTTTTTGCACCATCAATAAGACTCTGAGACTCAGGGGACTTTTCAACAGCCCGAGGACTATCATTCATTTCTTTTGGTAATGGAGAAGGTTCTCTTGAATTGGCCACTGGTTCTTTACAGGTGTCCGTGGCAGCTTTTTTAGCACTAAGAGCCGCAATTGCAGCAATGCATGAAGATAACTTAGCCGATGATTTTGCCTTTGACTGGGCAGCACTGGCAAGACTGGCTTCATTCTTCTCAGAGCTCAGCTTTCCATCAAGTACCCTGTTTTCAAGCAACTTTTCAGAGTTTTCTTTCAATTTATCTTCCACTTTTCTAACTTTGAAGGGCTCATACACACCCAGGGTTATAGAATTTGTTTCTGTTTCTCTTTTAATAACTTTATTTTTGTCTAAGGTGGTAGCAGCAGGAATTCCCGGCTTGATCAAGGTTTCTCCTCCAAGTGCTTTTAGTTTTTCATAGTCCTGCTGGGAAATTGATCCTGTCAACACATTTGCTCTGAAGTTTGAACGAATTTCTTCCTTATCAGGCGGGTCATCCACTTCTATTTTTTCATCTTCATCAAATTCTTCTGCACTCGAGATGGGACTAAACTGATTAAAAGCTGTCTCTTTAAGTTTTGTGTCAGAGGCTGGTCCATCATCTTTCAGAGACTTTGCTCCATCTTTATTATAACTTTCCAGTGTGGATGACGTCAGGAACCCATTATGTAAACCATTGCCTGTAGAATGGTGGCCATCTTTATCAACTCCTTCAGAAGAATCAATGTTCCGGACATTTTTAACAATGACACTGACACCAACATCAGAGGATGATGGGGCATGTGAATCCTCATCAACATGAGCATTCTGTTTTATGTGACTGTCATGGTCATCATGGCCGGACTCAATAGCTGCTTTAGGATCGACCATATCTGGGATGTCAAAGGCGGCAAGAAGATCATCAAAGTCTGGGGTCTTCATATCCCCCATGGTCATGAATTTGTTTAGAAGAGGTTCTGTAAAAACAAAAGAAAATAATTTCATTAGCACCTGAATGAATTATATAGCTTTAAAAAAATTATACCAGTCAATTGATAACTATTAAACACAGTTTTTAGATATTAGGAAATGTGCTTATGAGGACTGGACTTGCAGTCACAAACTTCTAGGTCCAAATCCTGCCTCTGAAATTTGCCAGTTTTATGACCTTGGACAAGGTCATCTGTCTGGGATTCAGTTTCTTCACTTACTAAATGAAAGAGCTGGACTAAATCGCTAACTTGGCCCAGAGCAGGAAGAATATGCAGATTTTTAAATTAGTGGTACATATGATAAAAAATCCAGGTGTGTATACGGGGTGGGAGGGTGGGAGGTTTAAAGGGAGGGGCCATTTGATTTTAATTTCATGGTTCATAGTTTTACTGTGATACTGTTTTACTGGGCAAGAACTTAAAGATCACCTAGTACAATTCCCTCATTTTGCATTTTATAAACCGAAGCCCACAGAGTTAAAACGACTTGCCTGAAATGACCAAAGCAGTAAATGGAAGAGCCAGGATTTGAACCCTGACTCTAAATATAGCATTTTTTCCATTACCCTTTACATTCAACTTTAATTATAATTACTAATTGTTCTAAATCTGCTACCATAACACCTGTTAGCAGTTCAGTTATACAACTATGGTGGTGGGCAGGTGTTTAGGTCCTACTGTTCCGCTACTTCAATGGTGGGAGCTAATTAGGGAAAAAAAATGTTTTCTGTTAAAACCCTCAGGCAAGATGAATGTTATCTACCAACTTGTTGGATGCCTAAGGTCCTAGGGAAAAAAAAACACCACAGAATGATTTCTTAGAATAATTGTAAAGTGTAAAATCTGTCAGTAACATTGGACAGACTGCTTTCATAAGCATTTGCTTCCAGAAATATTATAGGAACATTTCACTTTGATTACTATTAATTCATCTAACAAAATAATCATTATTAAAATCCTCCAGATTTTTAGCCAATATTAAATTTGACTCCTCATATATTTTGGGCCATTGAGTTTGAAAAATACATACAGCAATAAAACAACCAATTAAAGATTTCCATCCTCATTCATGGAAGACAGAAATAAGCCAATAAAAGGATATCTCTTAATAGAATAAATTAAGCACTATCTAGGTAGCTAGGTGAGAGCACCGACCCTGGACTCATAATGACCCAAGTTCTAATCCTACCTCAAATATTTACCAACTGTATAAGCCTGGGCAAGTCACTTAACTGCTATCTGCCTCAGTTTCTTCATCTGTAAAATGGGGATACTAATAGTATCTACCTCCCAGGGCTGTACTGAGAACAAAATAGAATACTTGAAAGTACTCTGCAAACCTTAAAGCACTATATACATTAATTTGTATTAACACTATATGTTGTTCAATTGTGTCCAACTCTTCATGACCCCATTTTGGGATCTTCCTGGAAAAGATACTGGAATGGTTTACTGTTTCCTTCTCCAGCTCATTTTATATATGAGGAACTGAGGCAAACAGGCTTAACTGATATATCCAGACTCACACAGCTAGTAAGTATCTGAGGTTGGATTTAAACTCATGAAGGCCAATCTTCCTGATATCAAGCTTAGCGCTCTACCCACTGCACCACCTAGCATTATATAAATTCGCTGAGATTAAATTAGAGTGCTGGACTTGCGATCATGAACCCCCAGGTTCAAAGCCTGGCTATGAAATTGCCCAGTTTTGTAACCCTGGACAAAAAGGTTACAAAAGTACTATTATTCCTACATATTGTTCCTATCCATTATTGAGGGAAAAAATTAGGCCCTTTTTTCTTTGTATCTCTACCCTGAATTTTCCTTTTCCCCTTTAAATATCATCAGAACAAGTCACGCTTGCTCCTAGGCAGAAGAAAAAAAGTTTTCCCTCCACCCTTCCTCTTTCCTATTAAGTACAAGTAGCAAGCTGACTTTCCACCTGCCCTCAAATTATCACTCAGCTGACAGAGATGAACTTCTGACCAAATGGAAGCTGAGAAAAGCCCCTTCCATAATTGATTTTCAGCATGTGAAAATGGGCACACAAGATGGGCTATCACTGTTCACTTCTTGGCTAAAAGGGAAAGACACATTAGGAGCTGCCAACTTTTTGTCAAGAGTTATTTTCCATTTCCTTGAAATTGTGAGACTATGGAGGTGGGGAAGAAAGGGGTTTTTCAGAGCAAAGTGTTGGGAAAGTGAAATATTTAACAGGCGCTGGCGAGAGTGTTGACCATCTAAATCCCTGAATGAAGAAGAGGAAAAAGCCCAGCTTCTGAATAACACTTTGCTTCCCCCCAACCTTGTAGTCCTAAAAAAAAATCAGAAAACACAGCAACCAGGGGATTAGAGACTTAACAGGTAAAGATTGGAGATTTTGCTCTGTTGGTTGGGGATCCCAAATTAGCAAAACACTAAGGTTTATGCCAGAGCTAAAATTCTATCATTTTCCCCACTCAAGATGTTAGGACAAAAAGCATCAATGAAGCATGAAAAATTTTCAAACAAAACTAAAAGGGAGTGAAGAGGACACAGATAAGCCAATTTTGGTACAATATTGGCATCATTATACAAAAATTAATATGTGTACTTAAAAAACAAGGTGTGAATCATGAAGTCTTATATAATCTACTTTTTGCTATGTATACTGAAATGTTTGAAGTCTGATGTTATTTGTTAAATGCATTATTTTAAAACTTTTCAAAAATAAAAAGGACATCATACTTTGAGAGAACTAGATTCAAATCCTGTCTCTAACACTTATTACATATGTTACCATAAGCACATTAAATAACAAATGTATCATTTTTCAAGTACTCTAAATATAAACATCCAGTGACGTATAAGGCATATTCAAGACAAACATAACTGGCAGTGTTCCACATAGACTCCAAAAGAAGAGAGATCTCTTGTGGAAGGTGAACTTTTCCAGATGTTTCTGATCATAGGTGACATTTTGTTGATTGAACAAAACCCAAAATAATATAGGTCTACTTCCTAAATAAGATCCACAGAAAATGAGAGATCAGTATAGCATTCTGAAGGAAAAACCAAGCACATAAAGAATACCTAGATTGTACTATGTTGTGGGACTGGCACCTCAATGGGGCAGTCCATCATCTGTGCCTATGTTTTAGAAAGGTTATATTGATAGTAAGCAAGGAGCTGGATGCAGAATTAACTAGAAAGGAAAGAGAATTAATCTGGACTCCACTGCCTTTTAAATGATTTGAAACTATTACCTTATATAAAAAAAAAACCAGAACTAATCTTTTTAACATGAATTACATCTTTGTGATAACTGTAAATCATAAAAGTCTATGGTTTTCAAAGAGTGAAAACTGGCTAACTCGAAGGGCAAGATGGAAATGTGGCGTAGGGGAAGGTGAGGAGTAGGCTGTAGTATCTACCCCTTGATATGGCATAAAAAACATGACTAAGGAAAATTATGATTGGAGAAGGAAGTGTGTCAACCGTGTAGCATGAGTCAGGAAGGGCAAGTACACAGACAGTCTGGGTGCTGCACAGATACCCACAAAATGTTAAAATATTTTGTTGTTGTTTCAGTTGTTTCCAACTCTATGTGACCTCATTTGGGGGTTTCTTGGCAAAAACACCAGAGTGGTTTGCCATTTCCTTATCCAACCCATTCTATAGATGAGGAAATTGAGGTCAACAAGGTTAAGTGACTTGCTCAGGGTTACACAGCTAGTGTCTCAGGACAGATTTTAACTCAGGAAGATGAGTCTTCTTGACTCCAGGCCTGGCATTCTATCCACTGTGTCATCTAGCTCCCCTATTGAAATATTTACAAGAAACTTTAGTCAGCCTTCTATGAAGAATTTATTCAAAGACATTTTTTAAAAATCTGCCAGGATTTGAAGGCATAGATGAGTTCAAGTCTGCAATAAAGGAGGGAGTACTTTCATCAGTGGAACCAAAGGACTGAAGTCATTAAAGTACTTAAGTCAGAAACAGGACAGTGGAATTTATCATCTATGCTTTATTGTATTTTTATTTATTTTGCTAAATATTTCCCAATTAAATTTTAATCTGGTTCTGACGGCACTCAGGAGTGTTCTGGGCTGGGGGCCAAGAGTGATCTGACTTAGATCAGTGTAGTAGCAATTTAGATTTGAAGATCTTTCTCACTCATTAATAGGCCATGTGACCTCCTTACATCACAGGAAGCCTAAGTTACATGTGGTGGGAAGAGTTTCCTGACAGGAAAAGGAAGTTATGTCACAAAAAAATGGAGAGACAGAGAGACGGAGGGAGGGGGAGAGAGAGACAGAGAGAGAGACAGAGAGAGAGAGAGAGAGAGGGAGAGAGAGACAGAGAGAGAGAGAGAGAGAGAGAGAGAAAGAAGTAATGGCTGCTAATGGCCACCCTTGTGATTGTCAGAACAGGCTGACTTAGCCATACTGTGAGTTTGTTTTTGGGGAAGACCCCAGCAGGGGGTCAGAGAGGTTTTGGGATGGAGAGGCTCCATGTTGTGATATTGTATACTAAATGTTTTGAGTTCCTTGCTGTTATGATGAAATGGACTAACTGGCTGTGGAAGCTGAACATCTGATTATGGGATATGGTTCTCTGGTGTCTGAATAAATGGTTTACTTCTTCTACCTTCTACGTGGAGAGTCTCGTATACTTTACAATACAGAACTACATAGGCATTTTGACAATTATCATCTACATTGTTATTATTGCCTTACTGTTACAATCAGTCCCTTCTCAATAGCCACCAGGTATCCTACAATTAATTCTGCACTAGAAATCACTGAAATGTTGTCTTCTATATTTTCCCCATGATATTTATTAATTTTAAAATAGTATTTATATATATGTGAGATAGTATTAAAGTTTCATGAATAAATTACACCTGAAAATATTTGCTTATTCAACAAGTATTTTTAAGCACCTACTACCAAGCCAGAAACTATGCTGATGCCTGGGATCAGAGTTGGGTGTGATGAGACACAAATGAGATGATAGATATAAAGCATATCTTAAAGTGCTTTGCAAATGCCAATTATTATTATTGCTATTATTATTGCATACCGTTAAATATAATACCTTACATGTACTCTCTGAGCAATACAAAGTATAGTAAGACTTTCATCTTCCAAGCCATAGATATTGTTCTTCTCTTAATATTATTCTACAACTACATTACAGGCATATATAATACTGCCAGTCTATATTGCAGTTGAAACCAACCCCACCCCCAAATCTTTCTCAGACCAATTTCTGTTTAAAATGTAAGATTATAAACACCTTTAATCTGACAGATGCATATGTGTATACACGCAGATATGAATGTATAAAACATGAACTTGTATGCCTAAGGTGATGCCCATTATACTAATAATAGCTATCATATACAGCATCTTAAAGGATGCAAAATATTTTACATATGTTATCTCATTTGATGCTTACTTTAACTGTAGGAGGTAGACTATTATTGTTCCCCTATCTGGCTGCCGCAATAAGACTAATGACTATTTCTAAAAAATTCAATGAACTCAATTAGTTAGGACTAAAGAGATGATGGTTCCACTATATTCTGCCCTGGTCATTATCTGGAGTATTATGTTCAGATCTTAGTCCATTTTAAAGATACTGATTAGTGGGAGAAACACATTCAGAGAAGAATGACCCTGGAGGGAGAAAGTCCTTAGATCATATGAGGATTCACTGAAGGGAATATTTATTTAAATATTTAGTCTAGAGAAGGCTTGAGAGGCATGTGATAGCCAGGTTTAAATATCTGAAGAGCTACGATGTGGAAGAATAGACACCTATTCTACTTGGTCCATGAAACAACAAATACTCAGAGCTATCAAAAAGGTAACTAACTGAAGGAAGAGAAAGTAGGTTTCCCCTCATAATAGGTTTTCAAGTAAAGGCTGGATGACCACTAGTCATAGATGTTACAGAGGAAGCTCTTGTTCAGCTATAGATTAAATGAGATCTGAGATCTCTTCCAACTCCGAAGTTTTGTAACGTAATCTCTAAAATCGAACTTTTTATGGCAAACGGGGTTAAGTGACTTGCCCAGGGTCACACAGCTTGTATCTGAGGCCACATTTGAACTCAGGTCTGCCTAACTCCAGGGCCTACTACTGTGCCACCTAATTGCCCCTAAAACTGAACTTCTTATCCTTGAGACACATGCCATATTTGCCCATATCTCTATCTCAACTCACAATGTTGTTTTGTTTTTAACATCTCTGCTAGCTTATGTCCTATCTAGCCTTCAAGGTCTAGGCCAAATATCATCTTCTCCCTAAAGCTGTTCTTATCCCCCAATCAGAAATGATCTTTTTCTCAACTGAACTGAAAAATATATTCTTGCTACATTATACATAGTCTTATATTCTAACTTGTGCCATATTAATTTACATATATTTCCTATTATCCCTATGAAATTTATTAAACGATTCATAAGATTAGTGATTATTTTATGTTATCTTCCTTCTTAGTATCTAACAGAGCACACTGTAGGGTTTGATTAATGTTTTTGAATGTTTATGAGTGAGAAATCTTTATGTCAATCTATGTTGTTAAACATCAATCCCTCTGTCTTCCACTTAAAACCACATAAACAATACAGCTACCATTAGGAAACCATTCTCTGTTCCATCTTAACTATGTTTTCCCCATTTCGAAGACAAAAGATTTTGGTTCGTTCTTCCTCATTTTCCAGTTACATTCAATTTATGAAATTAGCTCCCCCTTTATATATTTAATCAATTATGAAAACTGAATAAGTGACATTACTAAGTTTCAAACAATTCACAAACTGTCAGACCTGCTACCAGATAGAAATCAGAGATGAGTTGAATACTCGGTAGGTATAGTAACCAGAATATCTCATGAGAAGGTGAATACTTGATAAAATGTTTTCTGATGGTAATGGAGGGAAAAAAGGATATTAAATAACACACAGGAAAAAAACCGTAGTGAGCTATAAGCTATGTTGACATAAGTATTGGTTGTTTTTACATATAACCCAGTTGCCTTGAAAAGGCTTCAGACAATGGATAAATACATGGGACGTTAACTTGGATTTTTATGGTGTCAACAACCACTTGCACATTCCATCGACATGCTTGATGGTTATTATGGAAGAGGAAGAGGTAGAAGGGGGAAAAAAAGTTGGGCAGGGAAAAAGAAAAGGAAGAAAAAGAGAGGAAGAAGGAAAAAGAAGGTGAGACTACTACAGCATTTAGTAATCTTTAGTTTGTGGTTCTTAATAATAAAAATACCTCCCATTCTGTAGCCCTTAAAACTCTCTTCTCACAACAACTCTGAGGGCTGCAAAGTCAAGCATTCCCATTCCCATTTCACAGACTCAGAAAACTCCAATCCAGTTCTCCTCATTCCAAGTTCAATGATCTTTCTACTATACCATTCTGCTCAGCTCTTTTGTGTTGGACTTGTCCAAAGCAACTTTTCTCCCTTTCCTTTAAAGGGCATCTGAAACCATTGATGGAACTATGGGAGATAGTTGATGCTTTACATAAATTCAATTCCACTCCTTCCCTGCCTCCAGCTCAGACTCCTGGTAGCAACAATAGGGGTTCTGCTCTGCTGTCAGCACAGCTGTGGAAGGGTCGGGGCCTTGCAAAGCCCCATGAGGGGAGAGAGAGGTCTGCAAAAGGGTCCACTTACGTAACGCAAACTGGCTGCCAAACTCAAGGTTAAGTTCATAGATCCATGCTAGAAAAATGTTGGTTTTGGTATCACACTGCACAGAAATTCCTTGTGGTAAGGAGAACTTAGGGTCTGACAATAAGAAGAAACGCACTACTGAACTCAAGCCTGTGTCAAAGAGGGGGCCCTAAGACATTCAGCTCCTATATACCACTGTCAAGAGTCAAGAGGTCCTTCCTTGGGCACTGATCAAAGCCATTTCTGTCCGGCTGCAATGTATTTCACAAGCTACTTTCGTACAAATGGCTTAAGCCCATCTCTTGGACGAAAGGGGGAAGGAAAAAGAAGGTGAGGATTAGTGAACCAAACCAGGGAAGAAAAGTAATGAAACACCTTGGAAAGATGGAAGGTCTGCAAATGGATTTTCAGTGGTTTTGAGAAATAGGAGTTGGCCTCCTTCATTGACCTAAGTTTCAACTATAAACAAAAAATGCATAACTGGCATAATGGTCTGAGTACACTGGCCAATTCAGAAGGTATCACGTTGTCTGAAACATAAGAAGATTGCTTTTCTGAAGGTTGGTTCATATCTCTGGGTTTGTATAATATGTAATAAATACTACTATCTGTAACCTCACACTTCTTTTTTGGTTTATAGAAATGTTCTTCAAACCCACAATCACAATGTCCCATTACCCTTTACCTTCCCACATTCTGGAAGGCAAAATCTAATTTTCCTACTGGGGAAAAATGTTTAATGCTCTCATTTAATTACTGAAAAGCTATGTCTCATATGAAGGAAAATGCTGATACTTATAGGTTTCCCTACATGCTACTGTTCTAATTGTTTTCTTTTTAAATTGTTACAAAAATAAATCTTAGATTTTTCTTAAGAAAAAAATCCTAAATTAGATTCCTAAGCCTCTTAGCAATTTCCTTTCTGGAAAAATGTTTGCGTTACTGAAACATAATTAGTCTTCTAATCCATCTGTATCTAGTAAAACATATCTTCCCCCATGATCAAATGATATCTTTCATTTAGGTATAAACCCTATAAAAATAACCTACCATTTCAAAATAAGATCTGTATTTGCACTATATAATTTTATCCAACAGCTTTTAATAGCTCTGCATGCACACATACATATATAAATTTAGACTGGCACAATTTACCGTAAAGGAAGAAGTTTACGTCATTTGTCTAATGTCACATGGTAATTCTATCTGCCATAGAAGGTAATAAAATGAAAACCTCTATAATCCTTTCCATCACCTGTCACAATCATCAAAAACACAACCTCTGTCTCTCTCTCTCTCTCTCTCTCTCTCTCTCTCTCACACACACACACACACACACACACACACAAATACTGATTCTAAGGACAAGGCTGCCAATCCCAGAATTAAGCCTCTTTTATCTCGCTCCCTAGTAAAGAAGCATCCCTCACAGAATCCATTCCGAATTTCCAAATGAAAAAAAAGCTAAGCTAAAGTAAAAGGCTCAGGCATGAAAGGAGAATCCAGGCTAGAAACTGCCCCCAAACAGAAACATAGCCAGCAAGATGCTGGTACTAAGATACTAGCCAATATATGAATCCATAAAGGTTATCCAGACGAGTGGCAGAAAATCATTACCATCTTTGGCTGAATTTAATATTTTTAGATAAAAATCAGGGAAATACAAATCATCTTAATTCATTCTTTTCAAAAATCAAATAATATGCTGGCAATGCTATATAAATAATGATAATTCCATAAAATAATGATAATGTTAAAACAGGGCCCATAATCCTCTTGGTTGGGGGGGGCAGTAATGCCTTTCTTGTCACTATTTCATTTCTAAAAACATCTGGCTGGCTGAGTTTTGTCAGTGTCTACTTTTTTCCACTGGCCTATTTTAAAAAAAATCATTCCCTCAACAGTTAGTTTTAACATATTTCACTATTTAGATTTCCCTTATTTTTTTTCTAATAGCATCTCTAGCTATTTTTATTTCACATATCCATATGAAAACTTCCATTTGAAATCATATATTCAGAGAATTCAATATTTTTGATTTCTTTTCAAAGAGTGAAATTAGTGCAAAAGATGAATAGAATCAACCCCAGTGATTATTTTTAAAAGATACATGGGTAAGGGACAAGAAGTGATGTTTTCTTGTCTTCTTGGATTTTAACAAGTGTCCTTTCCTACATAAAACCTTAGTTCTTTTATTCATCCTCCATCCCCATTCCCTTCTTACCCTCTTCAAAGTTCAGAGCTCTCACTCCTGCTTCATTTATCCTAAGGCTAACTCAAATGAGGAGGAAAAATCATTACTACCCCATTCCTTATTCCCAGCTGCCCCTAACCCACCTAGACCAAACTGGATTGCTAACTTAGGGGAAAGATCTACTCACTGCAAGTCCATCTGAAGCACTAAGTCAGGAAAGCTACTTGAGCAGTGGCTAGGCTTCCTTCTCTCAGCTTTTCCTAGCCCAGCTGGGAACAGATGTCTGTTCTGTTGCCAAATGAAAAATAACTGACCAGCTTCATCCCTGGAGCAGCTGTAGTGAACTATGGCTGCAGTTCTCTAAGGAAAAAAGGTTATGAGTGGCCCTGGAATAATTCCACTCCAGGCTGCCATTCCTCGTGTGTGTGTGTGTGTGTGTGTGTGTGTGTGTGTGTGTGTGTGTGTGTGTGTAAATATGTGTAGGTATGTGCATATGTATATATGTAGTTAGTGACTAGAACATAGGTACTTTATTGTTATTATTATATAGATAGGTACGTGTACACACACACAAATACACATAGACACGGTAAACATTTTTGTGTACTCTTTGCCCCCCCCCCAAAAAGTGAATTATTGTTGTTCGGTCATATCTGACTCTTCATGACCCCTTTTGGAGTTTTCTTAGTAAAGATACTAGAATGGTTTGCCCTTTCCTTCTCCAGCTCATTTGTACAGATGAGGAACTAAGGCAAACAGGGTTAAGTGACTTGCTCAGGGTCACAAAGCTAGTAAGTGTCTGAGGCCAGATTAGAACTCAGGAAGATGAGTCTTCCTGACTCCAGGCCCAGCACTGTGCCACCTAGCTGATCTCAAAGAGTGAATGAGGACTGTGAATTTTTTTTTAAAGAATTACTTATAGATCACCTGAGGACCTCACAGAAACTGAAGGGAAAATGCTGTTTTCATTTTGTCTTAAATCACAAATGAAATGAGGTCTGGGCTTTCTGCTTCACAGTTAGTGAGGGCTAAAAAAGAAACTGGCTTCCATCTTTTCTGCTTGCCTATGGCCAACCAGTCATTTTCTAGTCACATGAAAGCAGCTGGTATCCCACAGGACTACACACCTTCAGCCACAGACCTCCTCTTCCCTCTCTCATATTTCAACCCTTGCTGGACTAGACAGGTACATAAAGAGCCCAGTAACCTAATCTTGCTTAACCACCTACAATACTGATTTATGTGACATGCAATTCAACTGAACAAGAATTGACTTATAAAGCTCCTGCCACATGCAAAAGCACTGTGCCACAGAGCTTTAGGAAAGACAGAGACTTAGAACATACAATCCATAATCTCATGGAGCTTACGACCTAGTGGAAACATAAAGAAGATGACTCACTAAACGTCTACAAGTCAATATAAAAGGTGGCCTCTGTTACCAACGTCATTTTTGTTTTTCTTTTGAAATACCAGTCTTCTCTCAATGACGCTAAAAGGTTGAAAACCACGTAGTACCAGAATGCCATTGTTGATGGTAAAAGGTCTTTGCTCAACTTTGGGGCTACCACTGAGCATTTAATAGTGAAACTATTCTATGACAAAAAAAGTCCAAACAGGTAGAGTTTCTCCATCTCTTTAGAAATCTCTCTGATACAAGCCATTCTGGAGTGACAATTTATGGTTTTTTGAATCAAAGACAAATTTGACAAGATAAAACATTTATCATCATACAGGGTTTATGATATCATCAAACAGAACAATAATCATTTGGAATGCTAGTGCACTGTGGAGAACCATTTTCCTAAAATTATTCAATCTTCTTTCTATCACTCCCTTTCTACCTATCAAAGGTAAACTCTAGATACTTCTGTTAACTGAAGTAATCAAAGGCTTCTTTCTTTAATATCCTCATCAGGTTAAGGCAGGGGAAAGAAGGTAATTCACTTAACTGGATCAATCAAAGGCTTCCCTTGTCCTATCATCACCACAACTCCATACTCAGGAAGACCAGAATTCCTTCCTGAGCCTTTACTCAATTTCTTCAGAGAAAGGCCTTTGGTATAAAGAAAAAAATGGCTTAGCCCAGGGGATTGCATATTGTTTCCTCCAATAGATGATGAGCTCCTTGACAGTATGGATTATCTTTTATGTTCCTTTGTATTTCTATTACTTAGCACAGTGTCTGGCACATAGTAGGTGCTTAAAAATGTTTACTGACCTAAAAAGTTAATTAGGCACTGATAAGTTCTCCAGGGCAGCGAGGTGGCTCAGAGGACCGAGCACTTGTCCTAGAGTCAGGAAGATCTGAGTTCAAATTTGACCTCAAACACTATGACCCTGTGTAAATCATTTAACCCTGTTGGCCTACTTTTCCTCATCTGTAAAACACGCTGAAGAAGGAAATGACAAACTACTCCAGTATCTTGGCCAAGAAAACCCCGAATGGGGTCACAAAAAGGCAGACACAACTAATACAACTGAACAACAAGTTCTTCACTGAAACAAATCAGGAAAAACTTCAGATTGGAGAGCATTTATTTCTTAATATTTTAAGGGGAAAAGGGATGCTTTATATGTCTACACATCATAATCTCAAAAAAAACCCAAAATTGTAGGCGATCCAAACAATAATGGGAGGTAAATGTTAGGAATAAGCAAGCTGCCATATTACCAATGATGCCTTGCATTTGAGAAGTAGAATATACCATATATCTTCAAGGATGTTTATGATTGGAAAAGGAAAAGGGAAGGTGGGGTATGATGTTAATGATGCAAGATGTGGTAATGACATCTGTGAAATTTTTTTTTAATTTTTAAAAAAAATTGATTTTATTTTCTATCTATGCAAAATTGAAAAAACCTAGAAGGAAGCTTCCAGCACACTGAGTAAATCCTCAATGGAGGATTTATGTAACTATCTAGACAAGAATCACACAGGATAAGCAAGTATGGTGGGATTACATCCTGCAAAAGTGCCATGATGATATGGTTAGAGATTTACTCATGTATTGAAGAATAAATATATGTTGAAGAATTGATTGATTATCTTATGTTCTTCACATTTATCAAGACATTCTTACTCTTGCAGCTGCCAAGGAAGGACCAGACCACAGACATGTTAATGGGTACTACTATAGTCAAGTTCTTCCCTGCTCTGAGTAAAAGTGACCTGCTTAGTTTTTAGTCTTTCATTCTGGTCTGAAAAAAAAAATGAAAGCAATAATAATTTGGGTTAGGTCAGAATATTCTAGGACTACAGAGAATGTATTAATAGGATGTAGTTCCAGGTTGAGCAAGTACTTTCCATTATTCTACCTAGAGTTAGCAAAGTTTCCCAGAGGAAAGACAATTTCTCATAGGTCTTCATGGTAGCAATGGCTAGTCTATCCATTGCCTTTTGCTGTTCTAAGTAAGTTCCAGAAAAATAATAAAATAAGGTCTAAGGGTGGCTCAGTGACTAGAGAGCTGGGCCTGCAGTCAGGAAGACCCAAGTTCAAATCTAGCCTCAGACACTTACTAGTTGTATAACCCTGGGAAAGTCACTTAGCCCTGCTTGCCTCAATTTTCTCATCTGTAAAAATGAGCTGGGGAAGAAAAGGGTAAATCTTTGCATTTCTGCCAGTATCTTTGCTAAGAAAACCCCAAATGAAGTCACAAAGAGTCAGATATGACTGAAATGACTAAATAACAACAAAATCCTGCTTCCATTTATAAATTGCTAGAGGGCTCGATTTCTGTTTAATTCCTCCTCAGGGGATATTTAATACATTTATGGATTGGTTTTCTGCTTAGCCCTCCATTCTCCAAGTGATTTTTTGTTTATTTGTTTAAGGAAGGCCTATTCCCAGCATATCTGGCTTCCCAATATGAAACTTGTGCACTTGAAATATATTTCTAGAAATTAAAACTATAATATCATTCACTAATAGCCCCTTATCAAGGCAAAGCTACTTCCTTAAAAAGTGGGCTTCGAGAATAAGTGTAAACAATGACATTCAATTAACAAATGTATGGACTGTTCTTCCCTACGAATCTGCTTTGAAAAACATATACAGACAGTTCTTGCTTTATATAAATTTGCATTACACAGATTGAATTAAGAAAGAAATCTGCATTCCAAAAAAACACTTATATTAACTTTACTGTATAGCATTGTGCTCTTTCCTTCTCCACTCTGGCCCTTTCACTTAGTGCTTCTTGGCCTCTCATCCCCCCCTACCAAAAAAAAAAAAACCCTAAAAAAATAATCTCCAAGTAAAAGTGTAAGAATAAACCCTAGGAGAGACCACTGGAATGTAATGGGATGGGTGCCTGGCTTGTGACCTCTGAGCATGGAGAAAAGAGACCTACGCCCTGCTCCATCCACCCACCTATATGCTCAGGTAACACATGCCTGTCCCAGGCCCATGCGTGTCACTCATCCCCTCCTGTCTGTGTCTGTGTCCAGTCTCCATGCGTCTGCCCCTCCATCCCACATGTTCTTCCTCTGTGTTCCAGACAAGCCCACACATGGCTGGCCCCAGCTCATGTGCTCCTCTTCCTGCCCTCATTTCTCTGTCCCAGACCCACCCCATGTGTCCTTTAACTTTAAGGTGAGACCTTTTGCCTGAGTCCAAGTTTTACAGAACAAATCCTTTTATTAAGGGAATTTGTTCTGTGAAGTTTGGACTTGGTCAAAGGGCTACACTTGAGGACCTTGAGAGCCACATGTGGCCTCGAGGCCACAGGTTCCCCACCCCTGCCTTAAACCATGTGCAGGCCCCTTCCCTCCAAGGGTGTGTGACTCCCTTCCTGCCTCCCTACCTCCCTCCTCCATGTCCATATTATATAAAAGTTGCTTTACTCAGAGATATGCAGAATTGGTCCACTTCTGTAAAGTGAGAACTATCTAGAGAGTGGGACCACTTGTCTAGTATCTCCAAGATGGGCAGAAACAAGAATGAAGGCATACATACAATCTTCTGTGGTAACAACTTCTATATGCCCAATCAGATGCTTTGCTCTGCTTAATATAACAGACTTCTTTTAAATAAAGAACAATTGCCCAGAATGTCACTATCCTAATAAAAAAGAGATAACAGAAATTGGTGGCTGTGGATAGACCCTTGGCCTGGAGTCAAGAAGATCTGAGTTCAAATCTCAGACACTTACTAGCCGTGCAACCCTGAGAAAGTCATTTAACCTCTGCTTGCTTCAATTTCCTCACCTTTAAAATGGGGATATCAATATTACCTATCTTACAGAATTGTTGTGAGGATCAAACGTAGTAAGATTTGTTTAAAGCTTAGCATAGTGCCTAACTCATAGTAGATGCTATATAAATACTTATTCCTTCCCCTTCCTGCCATAAAGCTACCTAGTTTTGACAGTCCCTCATTCTTCTACTCTGGTTTTCATATTAATTTTCTTTCATCCTCCTTTAAAAAAATCTATAATATGAGGGTAACTACATTGACCTGACCACAGAAAAGTTGCAAGCAATTTTTTAAAAATTGAGAATCCTTGAAAAATCACAAAGTATTTTAGAAAAAAATTCTGCCTGGTTCAGTAAACTACTACAAAGCAATTAGTGCCAGACACTGATTTTCATGGCGGCTTTCTAATCTCTTCGTCTCTACAAACATCATCTGTCATAGACTAGAGACCTTATCTTGCCTTAAGATCTGTATAACATTTTGGTTTTGTAGTTTCATTATGGGTGAATTATTCTCCTCCAAAAGAACAGTTTGTGATTTAGTCATAAATCTCCCCAACTTTTATATTGCTCCAGAACTAGATTCTTAGTTCCAAAAAGCAACAGTACTTTAGGAAATTGAGTGGGGAGGTGGGAGTGGAACAAATGAATAGGGGAGGGGGAATGCAAATGAATGAAAATTCATATTCTCTTTTCTTTCGGAGACAAGTAATTTTTTTTTAAAAGAAGTCAGCAGCAGCTAACATTCACATAGTGTTTATTACGTGCTAGGCACTGTGCTGACTAAGCCCTTTATAATTATTGTCTCATTTAATCCTCATGGTAAGACTGGTAGGTAGGTGCTATTAAAGCTGGCCCCCAAAAGGTTTTCCTACTACAAGCAAATGGAGAGAGGAAATGCTTTCATTTTTCACTCTAAATGTGTTTTGTTCTGGTTGCCAACACTTTAATTAAATGTAATATTTTCATTCCCTGAAGAAGTCCCAACTATACCTTAAGCTTGAAATATTAAATCCAAATCTCCAGCATAGATCAATTGTATTTCACTTTAATGTATTGGGTTTTTTAAAGCCAAATACTAATAAACAAAGTAACAAAAAAATGCTAATTCACTTTAATGTAAGCTTTCACCTAACTATTTAAAAGCATACTAAAGTACACAATTCCTAGAAAATGTACTTAGAGAAACATAAATAACACACCAAAAATATCACCAAACTGAAACCCAGAGCTTATACCCACACCCCTTTTCAAGTCACACCTATAATTTAGGTCCCCTATACTGCTCAATCCCTGAACTAAGAAGGTACTTTTGAATTTACCTAGTATTAGTGAAGATAGATACTATTATTACACAAAACCAAGTCAGGGGCTCAGAACCCATCTTCTGAAGAAGTTAAGGTGGGAAAGAGAATAAATGTTAGAAGTAAAGATGCCTGTTCATGAGTTAGTGGGAAAGAGAAAAGGGGTATGTAGAAAGAGCAGGTCGACACGATTGACATGGGAGAGCACAGCTGAAGTGAAAGAAATATATGTAATACAGTCCTTCCACAGCATTCAAAGAACATACCATAATTTGGGTGGACCAATGGTTATGACAATGGAGAAAAGATTCCTAAAATGTCTAAGCAATAAATAAACGTAGAAGGCAGGCAAAGGAGTTCTTCAATTTCTTATCTGCTATCAACATGCTTCTTCCTATTTCATCCATGCCAGTTTTAAGTCTTAAGGGGAAATATTGAAGAAAATGAGGATTATTTTTTTTTACAATGAGGTCAAATACGATCTTCTCCATCTAGTATTTTCAAATTCATGCCTTTTCTCTGACTTCCAGGTACAGATTATTACTAAATCCTATTACATTAGCCAGCACCCACCAGTGAGGAAAGCATACCCACAGAACAGGCTGAGTTCCAGTGGTACTCTCCAGCATGCACTGATTATTGCTAACATTAAAAGCCTGTATTACTTGTTCTCTTACTCATGACCTACATATACATAGGTATGATTAATG
The DNA here is from genome assembly GCA_028646595.1 of Phalanger gymnotis. Taxonomy (NCBI): domain Eukaryota; kingdom Metazoa; phylum Chordata; class Mammalia; order Diprotodontia; family Phalangeridae; genus Phalanger; species Phalanger gymnotis. Next base: position 320,338,112 of record CM053622.1, on the reverse strand, counting down.
TGTCTTACTCACTAACACAGGAATCTTGTAATCAGAGATCAATGGAACATACACTTTACCTTATAGGCCATCTAATCCAACCCTATATTTTACAGATGAGGAAACTGAGGTTTACGGAGGTTTACAGAGGTTAAGTACTTTGCTCAAAGTCACATGGGTAACAAGTGGAAGAATCAGCACTTGAACCCAGGTCCTCTGCCTCCAAATCCAGCACCTGTCCCATCATCAAAATTTTTCCTTATCAATCAATAATAATGCTGAATGAATAATTGCCATGACCCCTAAATAAGTTGTGTTTTATAGGAAAACTTAACGTCAACACTATATCATGACATTTTTAACAAGTGCTAAAAGCAATTCATACCATCTATAGAGCACACAGGTCAGGGAAACCTAGAACATCCCCAAATGCAGATATTCCACAAAGCTCAACACTGGCCTCTGTGGTTTTTGTCAGAGTTTAGCACAATGCCTGGCATAGAGTAAGCCATGAATAAATGTGTCAATTGACTTCCTATACTCTCCTTTGGAGATTCACTCCCGCATTTACTATGGCCTCAATCATCATTCTATGTTGATGACTCCCAATTCTAAATCTGTAGCTGCTCCAATTTTTCTCCTGAGTTCTAGTCCCCAATTCTCAAGGAGATATTTCCAACTGAATAACATACCGCCACTTTAAAAATCATTATATGTAAGCCAAAATTCATCTCCCCAAAACCAATTCTTTCTCATACCTCTCTGTATTTTTAAATGCTATCACCTCAAGCAACCAGAGACCAGGGCTGAGTTAGGGATGGAGAGAGAGAATCAAAGAAAGGATCACAGATCTGAAGGTGGAGGGGATCTTAGAGGTCATCGCCACTCATTTTACGGATAATGAAATGAATGAATACATGAATTATATCGTTACTGAAGCCTGAAATCTGAGTTATCCTGAACTTTTCTGTCACCAAATCTTATCATATCTTCGGTATCTTTTACTTCTATCCCTTCTTTTTTCATCTTTTTTTTTTTCATCTTCATAGTCTCCTGCTAGCTCAAGCTCTTATTCTCATCTTAGGTATGAACCACTTGCTGCAATGTTTTGCATTTAAAACTCTCCACAACCTGGCCCCTTACTCTCATTCCAATCTTCTTATACTCCACTCCCCCCTTCAGGTACTCTATAATCTAGCTACAATTTGTGGTTCTTGACCATGATACTCGATCTTCCAAATCTGCATCTTCAATTCCAGGATGCATACTTCTAATGCTAACGTGGTAATCAACCTCACTGAGCTATCGGTTTCTGGTTTATAAAGAGTTGTGTTCCAACAGTCCATTTGCAAAGAATATAATTTTATAGTTGGAAGAGACTCGAGAGTTCATTTCACAGATGAGTAAACTGAGACCCAGGAAATAAATGGCATGTGCAAGGTGGCAAAGCTGGAACCATACCTAGGACTCTGATTCTGATTCAGTACTCTATTACCATCTTCTTCCTTAGCTGTTCGGAATTTTTAACACAATCCCACAGTAATAATGTTACAAATAGTAGAATGGACAGTGGGTTGGTAGTGATAAACTGCAAAAAGCAATGAGTTTGGAGTCAGGACCTAGGTTTAAATTTGAGCTCTTCCTAGCTAGAATTGCTCACTAGCAGTGTGACAATGGGAAAGTCTCTTCACCTCTCGATCTTCTCATCTAGGAAAGGAAGCTGAACTGAATTATCTTCAAAGTTTCTTTCAGATTTAAATAATGACTAGTATTTGTAAAACACTTTAAGGTTTGCAGAGTGATTTGTAATTATTCTGTCATTTGACCCTTACAACAGCCCTACAAAGTAGGGGCTATCACTAACCTTCGTCAAGTTTTCATGACTCCAGATCTAACACACTATCCGCTGCACCACCTGGCTGCTTCCAGAAGGCAACATAATTCTATCAATCTCCACAGTGGCTTTGAAGTCAAAAAATCTTGCTTAGAATCCTGTCTCTATCATTTAGTACCTGTATGACCCCTGGACAAACCATTTAATCTCCATGGGCTTATTTTCCTTATCTATAAAATGAGGAAGTCTGACTAGAAGGTATTTGGTCCCTTTAAGCTTTAAATCTATGGTCCCACAATTAGATACTTCATAAATTTTAAATTATCTAATGCCAAAATTATACCATACCTACTTGGAATGTATTCTGCACACATGTATGTGTATACATGGCTTTCCTCCATAGAACGTAGGTACTGAAGGGCAGACTATTTCTATTTTGTCTTTGTATGCCCAGTACACCTAGCATAGTGCCAGAAACATAGATGTCTAACGACTCACAGTCTTTATGTTTCCAGCCAATAATCAGGTGCTAACTAGAGTCAAAGCTGTAAGCTCTGATCCCAAGTCCTCTCCAAAGCACCTCTGGTTTCCCTTTAGCAGACAGAACTATGATAGATTCCTAGGTTTCATCCCACTCAAGGGTTAGAGGTTACAACTTCAATTGATAAGCAGGCTTGAAACTCAAACTGACCCCTGGGAGACCAGCCTGGCCCCAAACTCGAACTGGTGTTGTGGAGCCAGGAAGGTAGCAGGTCTATTGTCTAAACTCTTAAATACAAAAGTCACATTCTATTGGACCCCTTGAATGAGGAAGAGATATTTAGATGTTTGGACAGACAGATAGATAGATAGGAATAGATAGATAGATACATAGATACATAGATAGATAGATACATAGATACATAGAGAGAGAGTGTGTGTGTGTGTGTGTGAGAGAGAGAGAGAGAGGAAGAGAGAGAGAGAACGAACTTACCCTAAGGAGGTTACTCTAATGGAGAAGACAACAAAATAGAGGAGCTGGAAAACAAAGAGAATACCTGATATCAAGACCTTAAATACAAAGCTCGGCATTTCAGGATGAGAAAAAACAGTTAAGTGTCAAAACATGAGGCTAGTACCATGGTGAGGAAGAGGGTAAGAAAAATACAGAAGCTTTCCAGTCCGGGAAAGAGTTACTAAGGACTTCAGGTCAGAGAAAAGGGAAAAGCTCTAAGTTATCCCTCCCTTCAGACAAGGACGTAGGTAAAAGCTGAAGAGAAGAGTTTAAAGTAATAATAAATAAAAAGGGAAAAGGAGTCTCCAGTTAATGGACAGTTGCATTTGTAAGTTGAGTGTTTCCAAGTCCTGTATTCTTTATACTTCCTTTGTACAGATGCGCTTTTAAAGCCCTTCATAACCTGAACCCTTCCTACCATGCCAGTCTTCCTAGATCTTTGTTGTTGTTCGGTCACGTCCAACTCTTTGTGACCCCATTTTGTGGTTTTCTTGGCAAAGATACCAGAGTGGTTTGCCATTTCATTCTCCAGTGGATTAGGCAAACAGAGGATAAGTATATTGCTCAGGGTCACATAGCTAGTCAGTGTCTAACACCAGATTTAAACTCTAGTCTTCCTGACTTCAAGCCCAAGGCTCTACCTACTACACCACCCAGCTGCCTCCCAGAACTTACTCCTTCCATTACTATCCTGTGATTCTGGCCTCCTTGCTCTTCCTTGCACAAGACACTCCATTTTCCTGGCTATCAGCCATGACTGGAATGCTCTCCCTCCTCATCTCTGCCTCTTGGCTTCCCCGGCTTCCTAAAAGCCCACCTTCCCCAATACCCCTTAATAATACCTTTCTCAATGCCCCTTAAGGCTAGTGCCTTCCTTCTTAGATTACCTTCAATTTATCCTGATTATATCTTGTGTAGTGTTTGTCTCCCTCAAGAATATGAGTTTTGGAGGGACAGAGACGGTTTTTACTTTTCTTTGTATCCCCAATTGTTATCATAATATGGGTATATAGCTTTTAATAAATGCTTGCTGACTTGCCTTTGGCTTTTTTCACCTTTTTGGATTATTCTTCCTACTATTCTTTAACTTTTTTTTAATCCCATATAACCTGAGTGAGGAAAGATGTTTTGTGATGTTACTTAACTTTTTCTTTGTTTATAGTCTCTACAGACAATAGATTTCTTAAGGCATTATTACTGTGAATACATTAAGGGTCGAATTCCTAGCAAGTGTACTCCCATAAGTAATAAAGTGATAACCCACTTGGACCTTGCTACGTTACTCCTTTCCCCTAGGCTGAAAGATATGCTATGAAAAGTTGAAAGCAAGAACAGCATGTAGGCTCATAGTTTGGGTTTCAGCATTTCTGTGTAAGAATTAAAAACAAACAAACAATAAAGCCTGACCCCACCCACCCACCCCGACACACACACGGGGCGGGGGTGGGGGGAGAAGGAAGGGAACACTGAGTAAGTTATTCTCTTGAACTTCTGGGAACAATTATCAACATCTTGTGGAGAACCGGCCAGATTATTTAGAATATGATATGATCAAGTGCACATTTTAATTCCTTCTTCAATGCAAATAATCATTAAAATCCACTGGAGTTATGAACATTTTTCTCAAGAAAACAACTTAATCAAATGCATGTTTCTTTTAATATATTAGGTATAGCTTTAGAGATTACAATAAAAAAATGTACACACTGATGCTGACATTTTAAATTATAAGCTTATGTTGTTACTGTGTTTAAATTCCTAACAAAACTGTTGACAGTGAAATACAGTAAACTCCATTCTTTGTCAGACAATATTATGTAACTGCAAATATCACAGTTCCTGAAATAGTAACCTTAGTTAGAGAAATTGTATCCTATGAATATTCAAATAAGAGTTTAATTGTGTATAACTCCTTTTTAGTTCATTCTCTCCCCAACCCAAATTTACTTAGAAAACCCTTAATTCAGTGAGAACTAAACATATGGAAGGAAGGAATTTTACTATTTTCAATTATTTAAATGCCAGGGGAAAAAAACAAAATAAAATTATTTGCTAATCCATATTTTGTGCCAAAACAGTTCAAGTTTTATTCAAATTTTTAAAATGCTAGCAAATACATAATAAAGTATTAGTACAGATAATAACAATTTACTCTTAGACCAATAGGAAAATAAAATTTAAATTAATTAATTAATTTAATTAATTAAATTGTTATTGCCTAAAAGGCAATGAATTTGTGTTTGTTCAATATCCAAGAATAAACTTCTAACAAATGTTTTTATGGTAATAGGATCAGAGATCTAGAGTCAGAAGGAACTTCAGAAGCCATCTAATCTAATCCATTTATTTTAGATATGAAGACTTATCTTTAGATAAGAGGACTAGGAAATTTAGGAGACCTGCCCAAAGTCACATATGTAAGTCAGCTTTAGAGGAACTATCATGTTTTAATGAATGAGTACTATAGGATTTTTTGTTTCACTGTGTGAATTTTATTTTTTCTTGTTTACAAATCTTATTTTTTCTATTTATAAAAATCTATATTTTCTCTCATCCTCCTGTTGAAACAGATCATGTCTTTTCAATTACTTTTCTGTTTCCCTATCTTTACTTATGCTATTCCCTCTAACTAGAAAGCCTTGTCTTTCCTCAGGAATCTATACTTAGGAAATCATGATTCCCGTCAAGTTCCAATCATCCAAATGCACTGGGGGGATTGTCAATACAGAATACCGTATATATTATCAAATTAGATTGATGTGCTGATTAGCTTTGATAAACTGCTTGTTTTCTTCTTTGTTACAAGGGTTGTCTCTCTGAGCATGGAAGAAATGAAAGTTATGTGAAAACAAGGAATATCTATAAAACATTTTTTTAATTTAAAAAAGTCCCAATAACTATTTCTCCTATCTTCTCAACATTAATGAAAACATAGCATTTGAATATCACTTTGCATTTGTTTGTCTTTCTTTGAATTGTATTCCTATAACTTTTTTTACATGTTTCTCAAGTGGACCATAAACTCCTTCAGGGCAGGGATTAAATCATACTTCCTGTATATATCCTCAAAGTCCCTTGTACAAAGAGTACTATTTAGTGGGGCCATTTACACGGTATTTCAATACTTCAAGGGTCTGTGATTTTATTGGTGTGGGTACTTCCTGCAGATCACAAACCCTCTGGATAGCAGTCGATGGCCTTCCAGAGTTCCTGTAGCTGAAGAATTCATCACCCTGCAGGCAACCTAATGATCACATTCTCTGAACTTTAATAGTCCTCAAAAAACAGATACACAGTCCATCACTGGGCCTCTATTCAGGGTCTTTCTAGCTTGAAAGAGCCTGCAGGGCTTTTACTTTAGTATTTTACCTATCATACCGAAACAAAGTTAAGAGAGTCACTACCTGAAAGTACCTTTTAAACTCTGACAGTAAACATGTATAAATTCCCTAAAATGAACTTATACCCCTACTTTATGAACTTAAAAAAAAAGCAAACAAAACTACCCTTCATTAAAAGCATCTGCCATGAGGCATTTTAAGAAACAAAATATAAGGGGGGAAAATAGAGCATCACAATGCAGAACTGGAAGGAATTTTAGAGATCCAGTCCAACTCCCTCAATTTACAGAGAAGGAAACTGAGGCCCAGGGAAACAATTTGTTGTGCCCAAGGTCATACTAGTCCAATAAGTGACAGAAGTTATGATTTCAATGCAAGTACTCTGACTCCAAATCCAATAATTACGGGTTACCTAAATAAATCAATTCCTACATACTCAAACTTGTAGAAAGCAACCATATAGCTTATATCCAATACTGACAAATAAATAATGGGGCATTGATCCAAATCCTGAAACTTAATTGCCTTAAAAAATACCAAATTTTTGTACCAACCCAACATAGGCAAAAACATTCTGATCCTTATTCAAAGTGCAACCATATGAGAAAATACCTTCAGAGTTTCTACCTAATAGATATTTATACCCAAGGATGGAGGGAGAAAAGGGAAGGCAGAATTAATAAGGGACTAATTAAGGAGACTATGATTATAAAGACAAGATTTTTTTTTTCCTTTCCCCACAGGAAAGAGGTTTTTCTCAGACTGTTCCTTTCCTACTACAAATATCACAATCCATTTAGGATCAATTTACAGACCCAAAACTATGTACGTTGGTTCTATAATGCCCTAATAATGATATAATGTTAATCTAAAACAAATTTCCCAAATTCCTAGAAAAATTTAAATCTAGTTATAGTTGTGAGGTTCTGAGAAAATTCTTAAAAGTCTAAAATGACCTCAAGTTTAATGGACTGACACTTGGGAGGAAAAAGGGAAGACCAAAATTATAGAAAAATAAAGATAGATACCATGCTCTCTTTGAGAAGAATAAGGATGCCAACACTGCAGAAGTCTAACAAACCAAAACTCATTCAGGACAAGTTATGTCACATTGTAAAATAAAAGAGTAAATAAAATAAAAGAGTAAAAAAAAAGTTTTTTCCATTGATTTTAATACTTTTATTCATCCTGGGAAAGGACAGACCTATTAAAAATTGTCTAATATTTATATTTATTTGCAAAATTGTTCTAAGTGGTTTTCAGATGAATTAAGCTAGAATGACTCCCTGTATCCTATGAACAGTTAAAAGCCAACAGATTTCTTCAAAGTCACTGCCAGGACAAATGTTTCTCTTTCTCTCTCTTAAATAGTTCTAGTCAAGGATAAGAGAGGTATTGACTCTTATCTTAAAAACAAAGGCAGCAATAATAATGGACACAGGATAAGGAAGAAGTTACAAGGCAGCAAAGCATTTTTTCAATATCACAATACAAGGGCTCTTATCCTTTACTCTTTTTTGAAGTCTGGTAAAGCCAATTGACTCCTTCTCAAATTGTTTCTAAATATGTAAAATAAAATACATAGGATTAGAAAGAAAACAAATTATATTGAAATACAGCTATCATTAGTTAAAAAAAATCTGACATAGTGAATCAAATTAGAATAGAAGACCACAAACTAATCAAAGAGAACATCTATCATAGATTATGCATCTCACTGAAGTGCAGATGTACCAACCATTACTGAGCTTGATACTTCAGAAAATTGTAAGCTTAACCTTTTAAAGATAAACGGAACAAATTTCAAGATTGCCATTTTTTTCAAGTCGCAAATCAAAAGGTTCAAAAAGAAGCTGGAGAGACAGAACGATACCATCGCATTTCTGTACTAAGTAGGCAAGCATCCAAATGTCTTGAGAGAGCTTTCTAAATTTGTTTAATTTATTTCTAGCAAGGAGCTACTCCATTACTACAGTCTGGCTTCATTATATGAAATAAGTGTGCTCAGTCCCCTAGCTCAGTCCCCTAATTTTAAAGATGAAGAAATTTTAAAGATGAAGAAAAGGAGATCCAACAAGTTGAGGCATCTAGCCCAAGGTCACGTAGTAAATAACCTTGAGCTGAGCCAAGGTTTGAAACTGTATGTTTTGACTCCAAATATGGCTCTCTTTCTATTATACAAAATGTTTCAAAAATGTATGTTATTTTGTTACCATGGGTAGAGGTGACTGTCCATCAGTTTGTTGTTCAGTCATTTTTCAATCATGTCCAGATCTTTGTGATCCCTTTTGGGGTTTTCTTGGCAAAGATACTGGAGTGGTTCGCCATTTCCTTCTCCAGATCATTTTACATATGAGAAAAGTGAGGCAAACAGCGTTAAGTGACTTACCCAGGATCACACAGCTAGTAAGTGTCTGAAGCCTGATTTGAACTCAGGATGAGGAGTTCTTAACTCCAGGTCTGGCGCTTTATCCACTGTACCACCTAGCTGCCCTTGGCCATCAGTTAAAGAAACATTTACTCAATATGTTCTGTGTTCTGAGAATACTGTAGATAGATCAGGAGTCCCCACACATAGATTAGGATCTAGAAACTGTACCTGGTTAACTTCTAAGCTACTTAATGAATTAAAAGAACTAGACATTTAAGTTGTTTTCTTGAGAAAAAAGCTCACAGCTCAGTGGATTTTTAATGGTTATTTGTATTAAAGGAATTGAAATTTGTAGTTGCCAATATTCTATCCTAAATAATCTGATCAATTCTTCCCAAGATGTTGATTAATGTTCCCTGAATTTCAAGAGAATTTATTCAGCATTCCCTTCAGTACTACTATATGTCCTCCTATGGATTGCTGTGAGTCACATCAAGTTTGGTAATAAACTCTTTTCCTAATGTCCTCAGGAATTTTACTATCAAGAACATACCCTTCCAAATTCAGTACCTTTATGTGAAAAATGACGTATGATTTTAACCACCTGCATTTTCTGATCCTATACGTAAGCTTCTGAATGCTGCTAGAGGAAATCCTGAAACTATGCCAAACAGGCCCACGTAGATTTCATATTACCTTCCAACTCTCAATATGACCCTAAAGAAAACCCTTGATTCCTTCCTCATTAACTCTATCATACTCCCCATAATGGCTGTTACAAATTTACTTCTCTTTTTCCTATGTCCTCAATGCCACTCTCTCTAAATGACCTTGTCTCCCCCATCAATGAGAAAATAAAGGCCACCTACCATCAGCTTCCTTAACTCTTTTACTTCATATCTCAAGACGTCTCTACATCATCACCTATTCTCTTCTCCTTCACTTCAGTCTCAAAAGATAAAGTAGCCCCTCTCTTTACCAAGGCTAACCCTTTTACTTATTAGGCCCTTGATATGATCCTTTCTAACCTCCTCTGAGAGCTTGTCCATTGATCATAACCCCAAATACTTTTCATCTGAAATCCAAACCTAAACACCCATTGCTCACTGCCAATTCCCTGCTGGATATCTCTACCTGGATCTCAAATTCCACATGTCCAACACTGAACTCATCTCCCCTCTAAATTCATCTTTCCTCCAAATTTCCTTATTTCTATTGAGGACACTAACAAAATCTACAAGTCATGCTTGACTCTTCCCTCTCTCTCGAGATCTGTCATATCTAATCATTTGCCACATTCTGGCCATTTTTACTTACAAAGCCTCTCTCACATGCATCCCATTTCTCTACTTACATAGTGACCACTCTAGTTCAAGTACTCAACACTTCTCTTCTAGACTACCAATTAATTCATCATTCATTTCATTCACCCACTTAAAAGCTTTCAGTCGTTCCCTACTGCCTCAGGAATAAAATACAAAGTCCTCAGATTGGCATTTGAAGTACTGGATGCTACTTTTGTAGACTTCCAATTGCTCTCTGTCACAATCATGACATTCCAACCAAATTGGACTACTACAAGTTTTTCAAACTCAACACGTCTGTCTTCATATCCATACTTGCATGACTCTCCTTCTTCATCTGTGCTTCTCAAAGTTTTGATCCTCCTTGAAAGCCCATCTCAGGTAGAATATACTAAGGGAAGTCTGTCCTGATTACCATGGTTCTTAGTGCTTTTTCCTTCCTCAAATTTGTGGCAAATGCTTTGTCTGATCTCTCCCTTCACCTGTTTAGCCCCTAACTACTTTGCTTATTATTATTATTTGTTTATTCATGTACTATGTGCATTTTGTACCCTCCAGTAGGACTTAAGATCTTTAATGGAAGTGGCTGCTTCATTTCTGTACCCTGCACAGCATACCACATGGTAGGCATGAAGTTTGATGCACTTCACTGAATTAAAGAAAGGGTTCTAAGCAAGATTCAAAAGAACCCTACATACTTTTCCATCTCCTCCTGAGTTGGATGCTCAATATGACTTCAATAGTTTAAGTTAAAACTCTAAATATCAGAAACATCTGGATAAAAAAGTATAAAATAAAACCATATTGCCTGCTTCTTAGTCTATTAAGAATTTTGCCTATCCTTCTTTAAAATATGCTCTATTTTGCTCAATCATTATAGAAAGGTCAAAAGTAAAAAGGCCTTAGCCAACTGAAGGAGCCATTTTGTAGAAGGCAGCTTTTTGAGATGCATAATTCAACACAGGAAGAGAAATGGAGTTCAGTTAGCACTCCAAGAGTAACAGAAAGGTGTTAAGGTAATTAACAGCTGCTCTATAAATAAAAGCAAGGAAGACAGGTGCAGAGCCTTCTTCTAAATATCAATGAAAATCAGTATTTAAATAAATAAAGCTTATATGAGCTAAGCAATAATAAAGATACTTAATTTGTACTTAGGACATTTGCATGTCATTCAAAAGTATATGTCCCACTTTCTTAAATCATGTTTTTTGTATATTATTATATTACGTGCTTGTATAGTGTATTATATGCTTGCTTTTCTCAATTATCTGAATCTGAAAAAAGTCTACCAAGTAGGCCTAAGTCATGTCCTTAATAGGCACTACCATTCAGCTAGTGTCAGCTAAAATACAGGCATAGTGCCAAAGGAAAGTTCATTAACCTCCAGAGGACTGAGTCTTGTTTCCTTTAACCAATTTTAATGGCATAAATTTCACATGACCATTTGAGGTTTTCTTTAACACTACTATCTATTATTCTTACAAATAATTAATTATACATAATATAGATGTCTAAAACAATCACTGCATAGAAGATGAATACAATGTTCCAGAAGAGAACAGGGAAAAAACCCAACACTTCAACCCACTACATGTTAGCACTATTTCTAAGGAGAAAAAATGTTAAAGGAACAGTATTTTGATATTTAGTGAATTTAAAAGGCATGATGGTACTGGTATGTGAAAAAAGAACGCATTAAGGTATGTCTATTTCAGAAGTCTTTCATTTGATATTTAAAATTTTCAATTTACCACGTTTTCCTCTGTCAAGTGAAGATCTAGGCATTTTCCTATAGGCTAATTCTGCCTATATTAGAAATAATGATTCTGTGAGAATGCTGTATTAGTAAAGAATAAGTAGATTTATTTCCAATACCCCTTTTAAGATTCCATTAATTCCTATTAGAACAATACCCTGGACAATATTTTCTAGAAATTCTACAAGTCTGCTACTTAGCTTTGAAGTTGCTGCCTTAACTCAAAACACAGGATGATCACAACAATAAATATAATGGCATGGGAAGAAGCCATTTCAGAAAAAGCAGTTATATCAAAATGCTCAACAGATTAGTGCCTATCCTTTTAGGTGTCTCCTTTGCCTTCTACACTCTCTGCTAGATAGGAAAAATCAATCATCGTATCACACTCATCATCGGTGTAGAATCTGTTCAATAAATGAGTCTTCGAAAAGCATCACTACTTTCGTTTCCAATAGAAGCTTTGTCAGGAAGTGATTCCAACCACAGTCTGAACTGTGACTCAATGTGGTTTCAAACATTCAGTAGGGTACTAAGATTTGGAAGAGGCCACGATAACCACAACTAGCAATACTGGTTATTCCTGCATGACACAGACGCTCCCTTTTAGTTCAGTTCATTTTTTTAAAACTCAGGTGGAAAATTTAAAAAAAAACAACAACACATTCCTCACAAATGTTAGCTGCTAAACTGCAGGTAGGCTACTTGTTCATTCTTTTACTAAATGTGAACTCCACCACTGAAGAGGGTTCCCCTTCTCATAGATTAGAAACTTCTGTTAAAAAAAACTGATTTCTCACTGAGTAATTAAATTTGCATCAAACAGAAACCAAATAATGCAATACAAGCTGAATCTAAGGGGTCTTTTATTCTTCTCATTAAAGAGACAAAAATAGCCATCTGTTTACTTAGCTGTTGCCCTAAAGGTATTTTAATGCTGGTGTATCAATTTACTGAATATATCAAGCTTCCAAAAATACTTACCAGTTCACTGCTTTTCTTTGTACCACCAAAAGGAAATTTAAAGGACAAAACTGACCTCATTTAAATTTTTTTAAAAATTTTATTGCCAAAATTCTGATACAAAAGAAAAAGTTTTTAAGTTTGCTGACATGAAAGCCCTCTCCAAATAGAACTGCCCTTGGAGGCCCTGACAACTGGCAACTGGTGAATGTTGCTGCAGACAGTCCTCCCACCCAGAAACCTTAGTTCATTCATTTGGCTGTGTTCCTCCTTAGGGGTGTTCTCAATTCCATCCCCATGGTTATTTCCAGGAACAAGATTAATTTACCTAGGTTACCTAGGTGAAAACTCCTCTCCAAAGTGCCACCTAGGAAAGGGAGTTCAGAGCCCAGTTTGTTGTGCAAGACTTAGCTTGCCAAGATGTCATTATTAGCTACATAATTCACAATTACATACAGCACTCGATTACATACAGTCTCTTCTTCACAACCATCCTGTGAGATGGTTAGCAGAAGTTTTATTTTCCTCATTTCAGATGATAAAGGTTGAGTGATTTCACATAGTGTCTGAGCTAGGATTTGAACTGAGTTCTAAGTTCTTCAGACTCCACATCTCAAATCTTCTACTACTGAATATTGCATCTGCATGAAAGTCTTCAATTCTGGAGAATATGAGTATATGTTATTCCAACCCAATACCTGGGTTGTTCCAAAGAAGCAGCTCAAAACCAAAATTACAGGAGAAGGGACAAAACCTTCTATACAATCCTTCCTTGCCCAGGAAGGGAGTCAATGTATTACATCCCATTTCTGTGACTTTGTTTTCCTATACCATGTCTAGAACTCACTTCTACCTCACCTCTTCCTTTTGTACCCCCTTGTTTCCTTAAATTTTGCTTCAATCATCTACACTAACTCTTTCTTGATCTGCCCCCGCCACCTACCTAATACCGAGTACCTCCCTCTCTCCTCCCACCCCTGCTGTTTTTATTCTGGATATAGCCCAAAGAGTTAAAGAATAGATATAAAGCTAGAAGACACCCCAGAAACTAACCAGTTTAAACTCCTAATTTTATAGATGAGGAAACTGAAGCTCAGGGAGGTCAAGTCACCTGCCCAAGGTCACATAGAAGTGTCTAGAATATGAATTTGAACCCAGCCTTAAGAAGGCTCTTATCTAAATACATGGTTAATATGAAACGCCTAGAGGGCTTAAACTGTTTCCTTTTTGTTTTTATGTGCTAAGGATGTAACACAGTGCCTGTGTAGGACAAAGCGGTAGTTTAATGTATTCTTATTGGTCAAACTATCCAGACCCTATCATCTACTCACAAATTTTAATAGTTGTATCTGTAGAGTCTCTATAGAAAGTATATATATATATATATATGTATATATATTTTAATTAATATAACATACAGTTAAAGGACCTCCACAGGATATCTACTATCAGGGAGGTATGAAGTGAATTCAGTACTGAAAGCTAGCTCTGCCACTAGCTTGTGACCTTAAATAAGTCACATGATGATTCTAGGGATGAGTTTCCTCATTTGCTAAATAAAAACCCTGAATTAGATGACCTAAAGGCCCCTTCTAGTGATTAGCACAATTCCTTGATACAGTATTACAGCATTTGATAAATGATTATTTAATTGAATGAATTTTTTTTTTTCTATGCAGGTCTGATTTAGATACAAAGACTTGGGCTGGCAGTTTACTTACTATTTTATCCAAGAGGATGGATGAATTTCCAGAAACATCCAAAGTTTCTATAAAGCAAGCCTATCTCCATTAAAGCTCACCATTCCAACTTCTGCTTTCAGTGATTTGATTATTCAAACTTTTTCCCATGGAAAATGGAAGAAATTCTTAAATTCCTGGACTGTTAGGTATTAAACAGCTTTTTTACTAGTTTTACAGAAATTAGAATCATGGAATTTTAGAGCTGGAAAGGACCTCGATGACCACTGGGAACAGCCAAACTATACCCCCCCCCAAAAAAAATCCCCACTATAAAAGAAGTGCTCAGTCCTTATCAAGTGTCTGCCTGAAGACTTCTGAGAAAGAACCCATTACCCTACAAAGCAGCCCATTCCACTACTGGATAGCTCTAATTGTGAGGAATGGTTTGGGTTTTTTTTTTGGACACCAATCATAAATTTCCCTCTTGGCAACGTCTACCCATTACTTCTCGTTCTTTCCTCTGGGTCTAAACAATACAAATTTAATCCCTTTTCTCTTTGACAGCCCTCACATACTGAAAGCCAACTATTAGGCTCCCCCCAGAGACTTTTCTTCAGGCTAAACATTCCATTTCTTTAACCAATCCTCATGATATGTACTCAAGACTTTTTACTGTCCTGGTTACCTTCCTTGTCACTCTACAGTCTATCAATTCCCTTCCTAAACTGTAGTATCCAGAACTGAACATAACACTCCAGGTGTGAAATGACCAAGGCAGAGTATAGTAGGACTATCAGTTCCTTATATACACAGAAGCTAAGACTCTCTTCTTGCAAAGCAAGATGGCATTAGTTTTTGTTTGTTTCTTTGTGGGGTGTGGGTGGGAGGAGTGTCATATGACACTGCTGACTTTTGCTGCATTACAATCCACTAAAAGCTCAAAAATCTTTTTCAGAAAGCTGCTGTCCAATCATTTTCCTACTATCTCTAATGTATTAGGCTGATTTCTTTTAACTCAAGTGTTAAGACTGTATTTACTTCTATTACATTTCTTACCTTTATTAGATTTATCTTAATCCTCCAGCCTGTCAAAATGCTTTTGGAGCCTGACACTTATATATGAATCCAAAACCTCAAAACTAAGCAATTACTTACTTATTCCTGTAATGTTTAACATATGTAAATGTAGATATACTGAAATAATGCATATTCCAGTTCTTTGCAAACCTTAAACTGCAATATGAATGAGATATTATTGTTTGGCTAATAAGTAATTCTCCATTTACAAATACAATTCAAAGTTTCATGGTACAATGAAAATTTTATACAGTATTTAGAACTCATTTGTATGCTATAATTTAATGAATTTATTCAGCTGACAAAGGAAACAAAATTGGATGATCTTCTTGTTTGCATAACAACATTCCTAATTTGGAAAGTCTGTAATTTTACCTTCATACTGGACTTGCAAGGGTGTTTCCAAACAGTATGGTATTTATACAGCTCCACAGGGATGTTTCTAAAGCTTCTGTCCTTGAAGTGCTCTATTCAATTTAGTGGCCTTATTTATTATATTTCACTTTCATAGACACTGATTTTGTACTTTTAAAAAAAAAGCAAACAAAGAATTGTTTTGAGCTATATATATAAGAAGTCTAACTTGAAAATTACAGAAGTGAATTCTGGTGGATTTCCATATTATCATTAGCATATTTTTATTAGTATTTTAATTTATCATTTTTAAAAACACATTTTACTGATGTCTTTTATCATGTGTATTTTAAATTTTGTGGGGCTTTGCAAAAAAATGCAGAAGGCCAGGGTATGTGCTTCCTTATTTACATTAATGGAGTCTTCCCTTTGGATCCTTCATTACAAGGAACTTTGGAACTCCCGGCATTACTATTCATGCCATAAAGCTACAGGAGATAGAAAGCTTTCACTCATATAAACCTTCCCCTTCAACAAACACCAAACCAGCAGCACAGATTATGGAATCATCATCACATCTGATGAAAGGCAAGACCAAAAGCTCTCAATTTACTAAACTATATGCTTCCATCCTATAACAAAGAGATTAATTTAAAAGTTTTGTTGGTGAATTTGATTGGTAGGATAAAGAAATGGAGACACAAGAATAGGGTTTATATACCGCTCTATGCCGTGCTTTATCCTAAACTAGCTAAACCCTCCCATCCACTTCTTCTGCTCCACTTCCTTTACTGACCAGTGTTGCCTTCTCCATTAAGAAGTCAGGTTAGCTAATTTCACATGGATCCTCAAGCTGCTCAGCAGTCCTCCTCCTGATCTTTAATGCATTCCCTATCATATTACCCAGAAGGGCTACTCCAAACCACTTCTGTACTCCTCAGTGTTAGTTCTAAAATGTGGTTGCTGAAACAATACAATACTCCAGAAGTATTCTGCTCTGGCAAAGTATAGTGGGACTACATCATCTCCCTCATACTGGGAGTGAATTGTTAATACCTTTGTTAATGTAGCCTAAGATTGTATTAGCTTTTCTGTTACGTTGCAGTTATATTGATCCAACCAAAAAAATCCCAGAACTTTTCCATGCTTGCTGTTATCTAGCCACATCTCACCTGTTCTGCATCTGTGAACCAATAACCCAAATTAAGACTTTACATTTATTCCTATTAAATTTTATCTTAATAGATTCAGACTATCATTTTTGCCTGATAGATTTTTATATTGTTACTGCTATCTAATGTTATAACTTCCCATTTTTCTTCAACTACAAATTCAGCAAACATGTTATTTACGCCTTCGTCCAAGTCATTCATAAAAATGTTTAAATAGCACAAGGCACTTCACTAGAAACTTCGCTCTAAGCTCATATTGATTTGTTAATCACTATTCTTTGGGCTATTCAACCAATTCCAAATCCACCTGATGGCACTATTATCTAACCTGTATCTCCCCACCTTGTCCACAAGAAGATCATGAGAGACTCAGTCAATACTCAAGGGCATTCCCTTAATCCACTGCCTAGTAATCCGGTCAAAAAGAAGTGAAATTGGTCTGGTATGACCTGGTCTCCATAAAGTTATATGACCTTAGTGTTCACTACATCCTACTTATTATATAAAAATCCAGAATTTCATCAAGAATTTTGAAAGTCAATCATCAAACTACTAAATATCACACTCTCTTTGCTTTTTAAAAATTAGGACCTTTTCTTGTTCCCTCTCCTTATGTACCTCTCCTCTGTATTTTTTCAAATATCAAGGCTGTTTCCTCTAGCCCATAGGAAATCCAAAACAACATGTACCTGAGGACTTAGATTGGCATTCTGGATAATAACAACAATATAAAAGCATTTATACGGTGCTTTTAAGATACGTAATGTGAGGGGGGCTGTGATCTCTTACTATTTTTCTAACGAGAAAATATTGTTTCCCTAGTAACTTCTGGTTGGTCCTCTAAACGTTCTTTACAACTTTCCAGATGGGATTTCACAGAAGCGGCCAGAGAAAACTGTGAATTAGCCTTTATGCAAAGTGTGTATGTATACAAAAAGAACAGTAAAGTCCTTGGGGATATAAGTTCTAGGGGGACTGAGTTTGGAGTAAAAGTAATCATTGAATATTAACATACTTGTGTTATAAGACAGTTTCTTGTTTTGTGAGATGGATACACCAAGAAGTCTAAGGGTATATAGTGAAAGGAGGTCAAGGAGATGATCAGTAGTATTTAACTCTATCAATGAGCCATTTTCAAAAGCCAGGCTCTTAACAGTAGAGAAATGGTGTAAAACTCTCCACTTCAACCGCCTGAACCAGACTGAAATATAATTGGGAAATGTTTATAAAAATAAATAAAAATAAAACACAGCATAGGTAATGTTCATTTGTAGATTTCTAAGTCAATATATAGCCCACAGGGTTCCATTTCTATTTGAGTTTGACACCACAGGTATAAAACCAGTATCTAAGCATGTCATGGATCTTGAAGAAATCATTGTTCACATATTGGCAATAACACTGAAGTGAACAGGTTCATGGGAAAGAGAGATTATAATTATTCTATACAGGAGTAGGAACTCAGACCAATGAGTAGAAGTTACAGTGACAGAGATTTTGTTTCCCCTTAAGCAAAACCTTAACTTTTAAAGCTTCCTGAAAACTGAATGGGAAACACTAGAAAGTCACAAATTTACCATTACTAGAGGCCTTCAAGGGGAAGCTATGACTCCAAGCAGATGGAGCAATGGGCTTGGAAACAAAAAGATTCATTTTCATGAGTTCAAATCCAGCCTCAGACTCCTACTAGCTATGTGATTCTGGACAAGTCAGCTAACCCTGTTTACCTTAGTTTCCTCATCTGTAAAATGAGCTGGAGAAGGAAATGGTAAACCACTCCAGTATCTTTGCCAACAAAGAGTTGGACACAACTGCAAAAACACCTGAACAATAACCAAGAGGTCTTCAAGCAGAGGCTGGATGAACAAACATGTATTGGTTATATTGTACATAAGATTCCTGCCTGGAAAATCGGTTGGAACAGAAGCAACAATGACGATCATAATAGTCCTCTACTTAGGTGGCTGGATTATCAGCTCTCTGCCAAGTCTGAGTCTATGATTCTATGAGATACTTAACACATAGCCTTTCAGGATCTATTGCAGAATCAACACCTACATGCAACATTTAACAAGCAAATAAGATATGTAATACGATCCTAGGGTAACTCTGAGATTCTATGGTTTTTAAAGCAATGAAGCTATAAATACAAGAAATGCTCTATTGAAAAAGAAATAATAAGTAAGAGGATGCTTTTAGAATGCCTAACCAGCAGCAGTAAGGTCATGAAGAGCAGGCCATCAGAGCCCTCATAAAATTAAAGGATAATAAATCTAAAACCTTGAAAATGATCTCACAGATAGCTCATCTACTCCTATCCCCTAATTTTCCTATTGAGGAAACTGAGACCTAGAAAAATTAAGTGACTCAACCAAGATCACACAAATAGTTAATGGGAGAGTCAGGATTTAAACCCAGATTCTCTGACTAAATCCACCTTTCTTTCCATTATGCTTTCATCAAAGTAGCCTAGCTTAAGGTCTTGTGAAAAGCAAGAACAGCAACAGAAGCAACAAGTTTTTACTTTCTTCAGCCATAGAATGAATGGCTATTTGACTAAAGTATAAAAAAGCTAAAATTCAAACTGTATTAACTCCAACTATGTTATAAAATTTTATTAAATTGTCCACAAGACAACACCAACAAAGAAAATCATTGGTCCTTCAAATATTTAGCTAATATTGCTCTAAACTCTATTTTTCACAAGTCAACACCAAACAAACCCAAGTATACATAAACTGATATCTGGATGTCAGCCAGCAACACAAACATACATGTACAAGGAAGCTAACATATCTGTAAAGATCTTTAAGCTCCACAAACTGCTTATTTCACAATATTCTTGTGAAGTAGATTAATACATAATTATCCCCATTCTATGGATAAGGAAACTGAGCATCAGAGGAGTTAAATGACTTGCCCAAGGTTATAAAGTTGTTAATTGCCAAAAGTTACAAATCTAAATCTCTTGATGCCAAGTCCATTGATCTTTCCATTGAACCAGAATTTAGCTCATCTGGTCAGAAAATGGTGACACAGAGGTCAAGGCAACAAATTTAATCTCCATATCATCAAGAAAAGATTCATACTCTGCTACTAGCCTGTAGCTTTAACTAGCCTATGATGATAATGATTTATTTAGCAATTTAAGATGTAAACTACTTTATGTAAGTTCTCTTTTGAGTCTCACAACAACTCTGTTCCTGTGAGAAGGGTGCTATTATTTTATAAATAAAGACACTAAGGCTACATGACTAAAATGAGGTTGTGATTGGCTCAGTATCACACAGATATTTGAGTATCTGAGGCAAAATTTGAACTTGGGTCTTCCTGATTCCAAAAATCTTCCACTGCATCAAGATAGTCACCTACAAAATAGGTGTCATCCTTGCTGATGAGGCAAACTGAGGAAGGAATGTGATTGGATCAACTGAAAACGTATTTTTAACCTATTAGCACCGAAAGCTAATAAATAAATAAATTCCCTCCCACTCCCCTCCCCCCCACCCCCCAAAAAAAGTTGCAGTAAAGGAAGCAGTTCCCAGCCTTAGGCCCAGCGATATTACTGAAAAAAGGTGACAGCAGATCAACAATGTCCTATGTGTTAATATCCTGGCCCTTCCATTGACTAGTTATCTAATTTGTGCAAATTACTTAACCTCTCAAAACCTGTTGCCCTATTTGTAAAATGGGACTAGTAATAAATGGATTAATTGAGCTAACAGATGTGATCACTTCTTTAGTTGTAAAGTGCGCTATAAAAATAAACTATTATTTATATACCGTCTTAGTAAGCAATCCTTAGTTTTCATTTCTTTTTTAGCAACTGGGTCTTTCGATGCTGCCCTAAAAAGCCTATACTTCACTTTCTTCCTTGACCCATTCATTTGAGGAATTCTACTAGTGTCTCAACAAAAGAAATACATCATATATTAAGGATCTCCACCATAAAGCTTTACAAAGCAATCTCCAGAAATGCTCAAAGCATAGCCCCATACCAATGAATATAGTCAGCCCTTGTTCTTTTGCTTCTGCCATGTATGTGTGCAATCCTTACTGTATTGATCTTATTTCCCTAATTTCCTTGAGCACAGGGTCTCATGTCTACTGGAATGTTATGTGTTTGTGTTTTAATATCTCCCTTTCGCTTTTTATCTGCCAGATGTTGCTGAATCCCCCAACCTATATTTTTTTCACCTTAGACAGGTACTTCCACAATTACTTGTCCACATGCTGAGGAACTGTGCTGGGTCTACTTCTTGCCTGGGTTTGAGTCATATAAAAACTGTGGGTCCAAAGCAGCATGTGGCTTCAGTTACCGGGCTCTTCTTGCTGTTACTGGTTTGAATTTGGTTTCCAACTTGCCCTGCTCTCACCTTTCAGCTCCTACAGATCTCTTGCTTCCTATGCCTTGGGATTTTCCATATTGCTTTGACCTTTAATGTTCACATCTGTCTTGGCCTTTTACTATATCCTTTTTGAGTTGCACAACTTTATTCTGTCCTTCTGCGTCCTCTTGATCTGTCTAGTTTCTAAATCTATTCCCAGTTATTTATGGACATCCTGACTTTAATTTGCTATCTAATTCTGACCCATAGTCTTTCTCTGCTATTGTTTCCTGAATCTGTCCCTACTCTATACTTCTTCCTTGACCACCTGCTCTAGGTCCAGCCAATACCCACCATTAAACCAACTCTCCCAATCTCAGTTTCTCTGACACTTAACAGCTATATGAACCAAGCAAATTACATAAAACTCTGGGCTTCAGTTTTCTCACCAATAAAGTGAGGTATCTGGACTAGATGGATTTGAATGTCTTTTCTAGCTCAAAATCTAGGTTCCTATGATCCAATAAATCTGGACTCACTCCCTAATTTGCTGCTGATTTTATTGAACTATGCCACAGTCAAGGATGGACCAACCTGGCATCTGATAATGGGGTGGTTCATGCTGAGCACTGGCCAAGAAAACAGCTCTTTGCATGTTGACTCAAGACCTGACAGTCTCTATGACAACCACTAAATTACAACAGGTGGCTCCAGCCCAAACATCCCCTGGATTTAATCTCTGTATTGAATTTACCTTTTTATCCTGTCAATGCCAGGACTTCAGGCGGCAATTGGTTGAAGATTCAGGGCAAAGAGCCAGGACTTGGAGAGCCAGAATAAGGATAGGGGTACAGGAAGCAGAGATGACTTACAGAATGCCCACAAACCAGTGGTCGAGCCAGAAATAGGCATCTAGACTCAGGTTAGGAGGATGTATCTGCACCAAAGGTCAGAGGAAGGCAGTAGACCAATCAATTGATAAACATTTATTAAGCCAGGCATTATGCTACACTCTGGGGGTACAAAAACAGGAAATGACAGTTCCTGCCCTCAAGGAGTTTCCAGTCTAATGAAGGAGCCAACATGTAAACAAACTTCTACAGAGCACCCTAGAAACACGATAAATAGTAAGTAATTAGCCTAGTAAAGGAACTAGAATTAAGAGGGGTTGGGGAAGTCTTCCAATAAAAGAAGGGATCTTAGTTTGGACTTAAAGAGAGCTAGGGAGGTCGACAGGTAGAGTGGAGGAAGATATTCAGAAGGGCTCAAAAGACTTCACATGATGTATCTTGTCCCTCTTTAAGGTGTTTACCAGGTATTACTGTGTATTATTGTTATCAATGTTTATCTTACCCCAATGCCACATTTTTAAGTTTCCTCGTGGAAGGAACTACAACTTATCTAAACTTTTATACATCCCTAGGTACTCAGCACATCACACTGCAAGCAGTAATTGTTTAATAAATCTTAATTTTAATTTGGCAGAAAGGCCAGAAGAGCAGGAGAGAATCTAGTCTAAGATCCCAGGAAAGGAAACTAGACGACCAGGGATTAGAAGCTTGGATTCAGAGAAGCATGACTAATAGGAGTGGGAACCCAGTCTAGGAATCTAGACAATAAGCACCAGCAGTTTTATCTTACACTAGGTTAGATTCCTGCTTCCATCCTGAGTGTGTCAGAGACCAACCTTAGATCCTTTGGCAAGGAATATGAAATACTTAGCACGTGGGTTGGAAGAAGCAGCAGATTTTGGTACATGTGAGACAGTTTCACAGCTATGCATTTTTCCAAAATAGACTTGATCAGCAGTCCCCCCCAGTGGTACTGCCTAATATATCAGAATAATCCAGTAAAATAAGATTTACCAAATCCCATGGGATTTTTGTCTAAATGCTTTATCACTCTATGAGGCCACACTGTTTCCTGTTGCCAGGTGACAGGCAGTATAGTGTACTGGAGAACAAGCTGCACTTGAACGTCAGAAAGACCCAGGTTCAAATTCCATCTCAGACAGTTACTAGCTGTGTGATTTTGAGCAAACCATTTAATCTTTCTAGGCC
Source organism: Phalanger gymnotis (assembly GCA_028646595.1). Lineage (NCBI taxonomy): Eukaryota > Metazoa > Chordata > Mammalia > Diprotodontia > Phalangeridae > Phalanger > Phalanger gymnotis. The sequence goes on along the minus strand of CM053622.1, from coordinate 320,314,897 downwards.
TCAGTTTCCTCATCTGTAAAATGAGGTTAGACTCAATGACCTCTAAAGTCCCTTACAGCTTTAAATCTATGAACCTATGTTAAATCCCTGGACAAGCTTCTCTGATCAGAACTAGCCCCCCATGCCCAATTCTCTGGTTTCATGTGGTCTTCATTAGAATAGAGGAACTTAGTATATAATCTCTTTTAGAGAGTCATCCCCATCTAAACCCTGAATCTGTTCTTATTCACTGGTTGCTGGTCATCTTCCTCCACCTTCTGTAAGAGAAGAAAAAGGAGGAGGAGGAGGAGAAGAAGAAGCTTTCCTTCTCCCATCCCATCAGAAAAATAGAAAAGTAGAGGAATAAATTCTGTGTGGAATCTCAATCCCAATGAGTCCTGCTTTGGGAAGAAAAATCATCTGTGGTCATTCCCTGATACCCTGAGTCAATATTTTGTGGAAGACTGGAAAAAAGGCTTGGCAATTATATAGAAAACAATCTCCTATCCTCCAATCTTTTATCCACTCTCTCCCCAAACCAGTAAGAATATTATAACATCCAAATGTGTTTATTTGCAGACACCTTTTTTTCACGACCCATGACTGCACCAGTGTAGGGTGTTCCAGTGAGGAAAACTTCCTCTACCAATGCAGTTCAGTAACTATTTGCAATTTAATAACCTTTGAGAGTTTCCTAGAATACTCTCCTAATTGAACAGCCAAAGTCTGTAACAGGTGAACTTGAACCCAGGTCTTCCTGATTCCAAGGCAGCACACACTCCCTCTTATTGGCTTAGATCTAGAAATTTAATATTCCTGGTAGATTGGTCAAGGCAAAGAAACTCTTCTCTAATGCCTTAAGTCGATGCAAATTATACCAAGGGATAATCAGCCAGACAATATGAATCACTGGCAAGTTTAAATTTTTCTTGACTCCAAGTTCAAGTAACTGAATAGACTAGCCTTAGCTCTCTGACTGCAAGGTAAGTCCAAAAAAGAAACAAATATACCCCCTCTGAACCCTAGTTTCACTCACTTTGGAGCAGATAGAGTCACTATAACTAAAGCCCTCCAAAGATAAAATACCTGGGATTCAGTTAAGACTAGTAAGACTCACTATGAGTTTACTCCTACATATCTCTCCCCTCCACCCCCCCCCAAAAAAAACCCAAACAAACCTTGAAAACAGGGAAGGGAAGGTAGAACCCTCCACAATCTAAGAAAAGCAGGGAAGCAATTATACTCCTAAAACTTAGAGCAGTGAGTGATTACCAGCTTTCATAGACTACAGCAAATGAGGATTTATTTAATACTTCTTGTCTCTATGAAGTGACATGCATATTTCTGCACTTTCAAAAGTATAAAGGAAGTAGAAGGATTTATATATCAAATCCTGGCTGTTCTGGAGAAAAGGTTAATAATAAACTAGTCTATTTAAAGGCAAACTAAAAAGAGATGAATATTGTATCCCCTTCTCAGTGTCCCAACTACCCATGTATAACTATAGTACCATAGGTAGCCAATTCTTAAAACTAGACACAACCACACATTTCACCCTTGCTTAGTACGTAACATCTTTAAACTTGCTGAATAGCAGAGAGGATGGGTGTGGATGTGTGTGTGAATGTGTAAAACGCAGGATGTTTTATTTTGATTTTTCAGTTATCCTAATGCACAGTTTATTAAAGATTATAAAAGTGAACAAGAGTATATGGAATTTGAGTTTTGATTATATTACAATGAAATAAATGACTAGAGGTAGGTTTCAAATGAACACACATAAAAATTTGTCCTATCAACACTTCTAGAATATAGATTTTTTGTCATACTCTTAAATTTCCCCAGCGCTACATAGGAACTTGGAGAAGACAGTCATTTGCAGCATTTGCACTAGACCAACTGTCTTCCTTGAAAAGACAATAGGAATCCCTAGAATGTGGTGTATAAATATCATATTTTATTAAGAATATATGATACTTTACCTAATACCTTTGCTACAATCTCTATCATGGCTTGATTTTGAGAAATACTATTAAAATTTTTGTACTCTCGATCAAATAAACCCCTCAGGACGCCTAGAATATTTAGTACTAAAAATTTACTGACAATTTTACTTGACTAAACAAAATTGTATGTGTCTTACTGGATGAAACAGATTTCATACCTGTCATGGTCACCTCAGGCATCTAAATTGTGCATGGATATCAAGATTTGTAAATCTTCAATTGAAAGACACAGAGAGTTAGACACATCAGGTATTGCGACCATTATTTTTAATATTGATACCAATGTTTTTTTTCAATTCAGTTGCTAGTTGCAGGCTGCTACCTACAGTGTCCAGGCCTAACAACAACTTGCTGTTTCTACCTCTCTCTGTTCCACTCTCCCTCTCTCTCTGTGTCATGAGAAAATTGGTCAGACTTGGCTCCTTCCCCCAGAGGAAGGGTGGGATGATGATGGGTTGACAGAAAGACAGAATGACTGACTAATCCATAGGTGTAACCACTAAGCACCAAAGAAATCATAGCAAAGTCTATGGACATCTTTTTCTTACTTAATTTTGTCTGATACAGTCAAAGGTCCTTGGGGTACCCTGGATTAGTGTTTTTGTAAAAGGCTCCAGCTCCCTTTGTTTACTTCTGAAAGTAAGTCCCAATACAGGGGCTACTTCATAGCCAATCTATAGTCTTTGTAGAGATCTCCTGGGTGGAACCCATGTGAGGTATGACATATCCCTGAATCATGACCTAGAAAAGGACCTAGATAGGTATGTCACAGGCCAGCATTTTGAGATCAATAAATTATAACTAAGTTAAATTGCCTTATGCATTGATGTGTATGAGGTGTGTCTTCTAGAAATCCAGAATCCAACTGGTATGTATATAAGCCTAGAATTTGGGACTAGCTCTTAGTTGAAGCTAACTATTATTATTTAATATTTTAATGAATCTTAAGACAGCTGTAAAAATTAACTTCTGGAAATATATCTGTAAAGAATAAAATACTTCAGTACTTTGATTTTTCTTGTTTCCAGTTTTATCTAATTTAGATTAGTTTTGGGTTATGAAGCATGTCATCCCATTAGACAATTCTCTATTATCACTTCATCTCATATTCTGATATTCATTCATAAAACTTGTATTATGCAATATGACTTCAGAAATCTAAAATGCAATTCATAAGATTGGTCTTTTTTCAGGTGATAAGGGTAGCTATTCCTTTTATCACTTAAAGCTGTTATTTCTTAATTCATGAGAAACATGATTATCTAAAATATTAACACACAGAAGCAAATTCATGAGGGGAGTTACGGGGAGTAGAAAAAGTAGTATTAACTGGGAGTTAGTAACCCAGCATTATTTTAAACACCTTGTTTCCCTTTTTTATTGGCCACTTTTGGACATTCTACATCTGGGCAACCTAGCCATCAAACTCTGAATTACTATATGGAGTTCTACCAAGTACCAGTCCAAGGATATAAGAAGGTTATTTGAAACCAACTAACAACATCCTATACCCCAGGGTAAAGCTCAAAGAAGTATTTTAAGAAAACAAAAAAAAATGTAGGCTAAAAAATTTTAACATATATACAACTCAAATAACCTAGCAATAAAGGAAAAAATAATCTGTGAAATGTTGATGACTCTCTCTTCCTCCTCTAGCATCCTTTTGGAAAGATATCCCCCAAAAAGTGGAATGGGGGAAAAATCTGAGGGGAAAAAAACCCATCTTTCTCAACAAATCAGATTTCATTAATGTTTTTTTAAAATACCATTATTTTAATGTATGTGGAAAAAAAATAATTCTCCGAATAGAAGATAAAAAGAAGTATGGTTTTAAGACTCCAATTACACTTTCTTTCCAGTTTACCTTCTGTAGCCAAACTAACATATTCTTTCTCCAAGTAGATTATAATTCATGCTCAGAAATACTTCAATACAGCTGCAGGCAATCTCAATGAGCTTTCTATTTGAGGTAGTGTAGGGGCTGGCTGCGTGCACAACCAGCTACCATCAAAGCAAGGGCCCTGAAATGTCTATGTCAACATTTTGCCCCTTACCCAAGACTCAACATGCTAATACATAATCGACCAGTTTGTATTCACATTTCCAACTTCAGCTACCTCTCAAATGGAACCTAAAACTTGCTAAATTGTTATGCTTCTGTCTAAATTCAAATACTGGAGACAAACCTCAATCCAAGATGAGCTCATGATTACTGATGCAGAGAACCAGCCCTCCAACGTTAAACAGCATTTTCAGCTGGAGATACTGGCCTACATACAAAAACCAAATGCTATTTTCCAGAAGATTTATGAAAACATAAAGCTAAAACCACCAACAGGACTTCAAACCAAAAAGCTATTTAAGCATATTCTATGTGTGCAATTCCCAAAAGGCATTTTTAACATCTTAGCAAAAAAATAAAAAAACTGCTAGTCAGAGGTTTGTCTTTCAAATTTAAATCAAGAAGAAACACTGACTTTAAGGGAATAATTTCAGTGACCACAATCTTAAATCAGCTTATTGTTCTAAAATTAAGAGTGATTATGTTTAGTCATATGAATTTTGGTTGGCAGGATAAAAAACGCAACAAATGTGCAACGTGGATCTGAGTCTGCTTTGCAAGCATAATTCTATAGTGAAATACAGAACCTCTGGCATTCAGAAATGATACTGAATTTGAAAAACAGTTTTAGCAAACATTTTAAAAGGAACCTTGCTCCATTATTCTACTAGTTTAACAAATCTGAAAAAAAATATCCATATAAAACACCGTACAAAGTATTTTTTTTATCTACAATGCAATCTTCTCTTCCTTTTGTTATACTTCATTGAAATAGCTTAGGGTCGGAAGTAACACTAAAATTTTAAATAAATAAAAAACCACACCCTTACATACCTGCCACCCTTTAATCCAGCTATCCTGCCCACAACTACCACTACTTAACTTAATTTTAAAATTTTCAATGTTTCTGAGATTGTCTGCTCTTCTGAACAGGCAGAAGAGCAAAAAAACCACTTCACCCTAATCACAAAAATTCATTTTCAATCATTTCCCTCCATGCTCACTCTATGATTAGTTTTACTAAGCTCCAACAGGCAGGACTGGTTATATCTGTTAACATCATTTTGGATAAGATTCTGGAGTTGCTGATTTCCTGTTTTTGGAAGTTACAGTCCTTTCGCAAGGATCCCTAAGGCAAAATTGTTCAGTGTTCCTGGGTAAGCTTTAACAGCCTTTGTTCTTCATTTTACTACATTCATTACTGCTTTCTTCTCTCTTCCTCCAAAGCCTTTGCTTTTCCATGATAAATTCAAAAGCCAACTCAAATCTAAGAATATAGTTTTAAGACATTAGAGACTTTTCCATTATCCATGGTTGTGACGTTATAGGTTTGAAATAGGCATCCTTTGGCAGAGGATGCCAGCCCATCCAGTGTTCTTTTGGTATTTCATTATTATTCCACATTAAAATGTATCCCACAAATAATCCACTAGAACATTCAATCCAATCCATTCTCCCCTCAACACACCCATCCCCACTAGCCCCAAAATCACTAAAACATTCCTCTACTTCGTTCCAAATGAATCCCTTTCAGGATGAGACAATGCTGCAAAGTAAAATAAAGGTGGTCAGTTGACTGGAGAAAATGTATGTCTAAGTCCAAAGTCTCTACATTCTAAAATGATAACCAGGTGGCCTCCATTTGATGAGGCAGTTACCTTTTATGTAACCATACGGAAAATGCTACATGTGTAAATGCTACATGGGCAGGACTGTGGTGCAGTGCAAAACAATGCATTTTCTCCACAAGGCCCATGGTTTCTCACCAGCATTTGCACTTGGCACTTATCAAGGCCTATTTCTTGAAACTGAATAGCCAGCAAGATGCCTATGCACATGCTATTTAAAATGAAGCCATCCTAAGTTAGCTCTGATAACAATGTCACCATAAAGTCATGCTAATCCCATTAAACTTAGATAAGATATGAGTATTTCTTGTAGAGTCAAACCACAATTTCTTCACCAGTGAACCAATCGGTTGTCAATCTGTGAATGCATGTATCTTCAAATTATTATATTCATGCTCAAAATATCATATCTCACCTTGTGAACCTTGACCTTTTGGAAAGACTGATCAATGTTCAGTTACTGTGACACAGATGCATTACCTCTGCAAATATGAAAGGGTTAAAAGCAGCCCCAGTCAATAGGCCTACAAGAAAAAAAAGACAGTATGTATGCCTCACAGCATCACTGAAATGCATTTATGCTCATTCCTAGAACAATATTATTACCTTTTGGCCTTCACAACAGTCAGATGTACCCCCCCACATAAACACACACACCCTTTAATAGCATCTAAGATGAAAAGCACAAGACAGCACATATCCTGCAAAAGAAAACAGCATGCAAAGCAGCATTCTCCAAATCACAAATAAAACCACAATTACAAAGCCATCAGTTCATTTTGGTTTGGTTTTGTTAAAAGAGAAAGAAAGAGACTGCAAAAACCAAGTGTCCCCACCCTAGCAAAGCACATTTTTTTTCTTTAATAAGGGTCATAAATCTCAGCTCCTTGTCCATCCCTTAAGCAAAAGAAAAAGGCAGGAAAAGCCCAAGTAACCTCAGATCCTGCAAACCTGTCCATTTTTTTTCTCTCCTCTTCCTATACAGAATCTTTTAGGACTACATTAGACACATACCAGTGCTGTGTGGTGTCTAAAGTGTGCATTCACATACTGTGTTGGGATGGTACCTTCCTGCAAGCTCCTCTGCTTTTGGCTGCCATGAAGGGAGGAAGCTGCTATCCCACTGTAGTAGCTCAGTGACTGCATTGTGTTCAGGAGCTGATCTGCCTCAAACCAGTTTCAGCCGGTTCTGGTCACCCTACATAAAAAAGCTATGGCAACCCTCGCTGAGTTGCCAACAAGTCCCTGAAAATCAACAGCGCAGGGGGGATCTCGCTAGGGGTTGCTTTTTCCTTTTTGGTTCTGGTGAGAAGGGGGAAGTCATCGTGTATCCCCCCGCAACACACATGCACAAACCCTTGAAATGCTCACCTCTCCAGCGCCCCTAAAGCCTCTCAGGGCCCCATTCCCCCCCTCCCTTCTACCCGAAGCTCCCAGCACATCCATTTCCCCCTCCTTCCTTTCCCCACTTACCTCCCACAACCTGGCTCAGAGCTTTGTGTGTGTATGTGTGTGTGTATGTGTGTGTTTCTATGTGTGTATGTGTGTCTCTGTGTTGGGAGCTAACAAAGAGCCCCCCAATAAAGAAAAATCTAGAGCTCTGTCCTCACTCAGGATGCGTTTGCTGCACACGACGGCCTTCAACCCCATAGCAGAGAGCTGCGGGCTTGTTGACCAGGTTCTTCTCTGCCTGACACCCCGACTCTACTCCACCCCACCTCCCTGCTTGCCCTCCCCTCTCTCCCAATACTGTCACCACCACCACCACCATCACCACCACATGCCCCACACCCGCCCGCCCACCCAGCCAGCCAGCCACCCCCCCTCCTCTTTCTCCAACCTTCTCCTCTTCTTTCAAGTACCTGGGGAGAAAAAAAGTCCAAATCCCTTCACCCCAGGGAAGAAAGCTGGGGATGTCCATAGGGAGAAGGAAGGATGAAGGGGAAGAAGGGGAGGAGTGGGGGGACAGAGGCCCCTTTAAAATAAACAGTGTAGAGACAGTGCTGGGGGAGGGGAGGAGGAGAAGGAGTGCCCCACTGCTCACGTGGCCCCCTCTCAGAAGCCGTGGGGCCTAGCTCCAGCGGCGCCCTTTTCCAACCCCCCAGGAAAGTGGCAGCAAAGAGAAAAGCAGCTCTCCCCAGAGAAGAGGTTGGAGAGGCCAATGCTGTCAGGCCAAGGGGGCAAAGAATTGCCCATTGCCACCCCACCCCTGCAGTGGTGGCAGCAGCTAGGGGCAGATGCAAATGCGACCTAGCTACTACCCCCCCCCCACCTATTCCAGTCTTCTACCCAGAGCCCCCCTCTCCTGGTTCCTTCCTGCCCTCCGACCCTCACCTTTCCAGACACCCACACCCACATACACACACACACACACGTAGGCGCACACCCACCCCCTTCCCGGTGTTGGCCTTTGCAGCGGTCAAGCCCGGGTGTCTGGGCCGCAGCTCGGATGACCTTTGTTTAGCTCGGCGCCGCCGGCTGCTGCTGTAGCTGTCGTGGCTGCTGCGGCTGCTGCTGCTGCTGCTACGGCGGCGGCAGCGGCGGCGGCTGCTTCCATATTACGGGCGTGTCATCTGCATTCCCGCTGCCTGGGTCTGTGTGTGTGTGTGTTGGGGCGGCCTCGCCGCCGCCGCTGTTGCTGCTGCTGCTGCTGTTGCTGCTGCTGCTGCTGCTACTACTACTACCACTGGCTGCGCCGCAGCTTCAGCTCCCCGGGCAGCTGCAACAGGAGCAACCACAGCAGCAGGGGCGCCGGGGCCGGGCCTCACCGCAAGATACCCCGGGGCCTGGAAAATCTGAAGCCCCGGGCCAGGCGGGCAGGCGGGCGCCGGCACTCGGGTCCCCGCCGCGCGCGGCCCTGTGCCTCTCTCCCGGGGAGCAGCGCGCGACGACCCAGGGCAGCTTGGCAGAGTAGGCCGCGCGCGGCGCCGCGAGCCCGGGGCTGAGCAGAAGCTGCGGCCTAGGGAGGGGAGGGTGCCGCCGTGGCCCCAGCTCGCCCAGGCACGGCCGGAGAGCCGAGCGAACAAAAGAGAGGAAAGGGAGAAGGGGGAGGGGGGAGGGGGGGCTGGGGATGGGGGAAGGGAAGATTGGGGAGGGGGGTGTTGGTTAGAGAGAAAGGCATGCAATATGCTATTATTCTTATAACTAGCTTAGATTATTACGAATTTTAAAGTAAGTCTGACAGACCTGCCAAGTCTCACCCATATGGGGCTGCTGGATTTTAACTCTCGCCCTGGTGATGGTGGTGGTGGTGGTGAGAAGGATGGAGAGAGGATTTTTTTTTTTGTCCAATGTGTATTTCAATCAGACATTTTAGGATCTGACTCAGTCCTTTAAACGGCCACAAGCCGCAGCTACTGGAGAGCAAGGCCTTGCTAAAGATGGCTGGAAAATATCGAGAGGCAGAGGGTGGAGGGGGGGGATCTCAAGGAAAACAAGGAGGAGTGGTGGCTCTGTTAGCCTTATAATGGTGGCAAATAAAAAAAGGGGTGGGGGAAATCTTAAGAGAAATTAATTTCAAGCTTCTCCCTTGAGGATAAAGAAGGGGCCCTTTATTTATAGGTCCAGCTTGAAGCCCTTTTCTCTTTAAACCGTGCCACAAAAGGAGTGAAGACACCCCAGTGGGGAGAATGAGTTAAAAAGCCAAGCATTTTGCTATCCGAGAATAAAAAAGGATTGAGACTTGATTAAACTATGCCATTTTTCGTTTCTACGGTAGTTTTTTTAAAAGTGAAGAAAATGGTATTAAGAAAACTCAGAGGGAAGGGAAAACAAGATGCAAAAAGCCCAAGTTTTTAAATTCTAGAAGCAAGTTTTTTTGTAAATATAACATAACATGGTATTTTTAAAGACAGAGTATACAATAGTCAAACAATGTATAATACTGAAACGTCTCTATCTTTTCATGTCTTAAAGGTGAGATTACATGATTTTCTATTGCAGATTGAGCCCCTTGTTTTATCCATTTGTGGGTCATCGTTTTTGAAATGTCCACAATCTGTTTTTCTTTTTTTAGGAAACATCACACAAAACTGAAAACCAATTTAAAACACATAATGCCAATTGAGCAACCACTGGGAATAGAACAAAATGGGGAAATCTGTAAAAAAAGAAAGAAAGAAAGAAAAAAAAGAAAAGAAAAAAAATGCCTTTCTCTCCAAATCTGCTAAGACTTCATTTGGCTCTACCCCTACAAATACTGCATCAAACTAGGCTACACCTTTTTTTAAATCTCCTATACCATTTGATTAAACTCCAGTAGCAAAGAATATTTCCAGCTTTCTCTTTACAGCATGAAATATTTTTGGGTGTTTCCTTTTGTTAGTTTTAAATTAGATTAATTAGTTAATTTCTTCGGAGCATTTGGAAGATGAAAAGCACTTGCAAGAAGTGTACCTTACATTAACTTCCATTGTTCTTATGTTATAGAGTTAGAATTGAACATAACAGTTTTGCTATTTAAAAAAAAAAACTTTTCAAATGAATGAACTGAAATATAATCTTAGAGATGTCATTGCTCTTTAGTCTAAAATAACAAATTGCTTGTAGTTGCATATAAATTTGACTATATTTACAGTTTTAGAAAGGTTTATGTAAATGGAAAAATTTTCACCAGTATACCTCACATTTGCCAGTACCATATGATAAAATGGAAGATCATCAAGGGCCTGAAAAGAATCACTTCCAACCCTCTATGAATTGTATTTTCAATTTTACTTGAACTTTGATTCTTTTTTTCTTCTCCACCTCATGAATGAGCCCATGGCCCTATGAGCTACAATATATAGTCTGCAACAGACTACTGGCATGTATTCATGGTATTGTTATATATTCTATGGAAGTATATAACAAGCATGCGATGGTATTTAATAAATGCTGTAGCATTTAATAGATTTGGGCTCTGTGGCCAATTTGATAGCGTTTCCTCAACCCTTTTCGTTGTCATTCGTGTTACAGAGCAGCCAAAGGGATTTGAAGGGTTTCAAAATTGTAAGTAGATGGAATATTCTCCATGGAGTGTGTCTTCATCTTTGGAATTTCCTGATGGTCTCAAAATGGCAAAGATTGTTTTTGAACAGGTCACTGTGCAAAAAACATTTCAAATCAAGACTTTCTCATAATAGCAGGAGCCATAGAGAAAATTGGTTTGCAAATGTGCCTGGATTCACAGATAAAGAAATCATGTAACATTAATGCCAAATAGAAACTACAAGAATTTCAGTTCCTTGGGGATTTTGTTATTTTGGGATTATTTTGTGGGTTTTTTGTTTTGTTTTGTTTTTGCTGTATAAATCAAAAGGGATCTGATTTTTCAACAAACACCCATCAGTGGACTTCAAAATGCCAGCTTTGGTTTTTTAGGATGATTTTTCTCATTTGTAAAGCTCATTTGTAAGGCATAAAGATAATAGCCCTTTCCATATCTTTCTGTCTTCCTCATTCCTCAGTGGAAACAGGAAAATATACTATAGACAGAGTACATAAGAGGTGACAAATACACCTTCCTAGGTATATTTGCAATATGCAACTCCTCAAACTGAAAGGTCTATGACCTCTGAAGAGATATAAGCTAAATTTATCATTGATTTTTTTAAAAAAAGTATTGTTTACTTTGTCTTTTAGTCGTGCTGTTTCAGATTTTGTATCCCAGTGCTCATCAAAAAGACCTACCAGATTTTATTTTATTTTTAGTGATAGTAAAAGATTGCTATGATTTTCTGGCTTGGCTAAAATATAAAATTGAAGGGACTTCTAATTAAATAAATATGATAAATCCACTAGAAAGTTAGAGAGAATAGATATAATGGTGTAGATTTCAATTCTAGTGATCCTAAATGAACTAAGAAAATCCCTTTGCCTTTCATTAACTATATAAACTGCATAATAAAACATCTCTCGTGGCAAGGAGACTCATGTAATATAGATGCTGCTTAGTCAGTCAATACCTATAGTTGAAGAATATAGAGATTTGATTCCTTTAAGACTGAAAAACTAGTTTCGATGAATCTTAAAGTTTGACATTCAAGCTAAAACATTAGAAAAATAAATCTCTGGGCTTTTATGGAATAATTTCCTCAATCTATTAGAATGTGGTCCCAAGGAGGCCAAATCCATATGTCTAATCCATTACAGGTCAATAAACCTAACAGAGAAAAACCAATCAGGCTGTACCCATGTATGATCTCAAAAAAAATCCTCAAAATCTACATTACTGAGCTTGGGGGTCTGGGGGTGGGAGGTGGGAATGGGAACCAGATGAGATGTCAAAATATAAACCCATTCCCACTCCTGGAATGACAGAAAGCAATTTGAAACTATGGGCCAAAGGCTATTAAATTGCATATATTTTTGCCTAATGATACTGCTATGAGATCTATATTACGAAGAGATTGAAAAGAGGAAGGAAAAGGATCCATATGTACAAAATTATAGTACCTCTTTTTGCAGTGACAAGGAATAAATAAATGTAATGGAATACTATTGGGCTATATGAAAAGAAGGGGACAGTTTCAGAGAAACCTCAGGAAGATTTCTATGAACTGATGCAGAGTGAAGTGAGCATAAAAAGGAAAAAATTCATAAAATAACAAAAATACTATAGGAAGTTTGAAAGACTTGGAAGCACTGGTCAATATAATGACCAACTACAGTTTCATAGGACTAGCGCTGAAATAATGCTGCCCACCTCTTGATAAAGAGGTAATGGATTCACCAGGAAGCAGACCAAAAAAAAATTTTTTGGACATAGCCTTTGCAAAATCTGTTTCATTTGGCTGTGTATATTTGTAACAGTGTGTGTGTGTGTGTGTGTGTGTGTGTGTGTGTGTGTGTGTGTGTGTTGTCTTTCCCATGGAGAGGAGTGGTAGGAGGGAGAGAAAGCAAATCTTCATTTGAAAGTGAAATAGTCAATTCTGGTATAACTCTTATTTTGAAAACTAGAGTTTTTTCCAACAGGACTGATATATTAGGGCATAACATGAATTTTGACTTTGCTGATGCTTAATTTGTTCCATGAGCAAAGAAGGTGGAAAACTATACCACTTCACAATAACTCACAAGTTGCACCCCTCTTTATGCCATCAGACACCCACTTCCACAAGCAAACTTCAGGTCTTTGTCAAGAAAAAGTGCCATCTTCTGATGCAGTAGAAGCTGGGGGTGAGGGTGGGGCTTCCCTCCCCAACTGAGAATTTTCCAGCCCCAAGAACAGGCCAAATAACAGCCACTAGTTATTGTAGTATTTGTGCATTTCTTAACCATTTAACATGTATAAAACTGTGGTACCACTTTTGGTAGGTTCCTATCTTTTTAAAAAACATGTCACTGACAAAGTTCCTGAGTGTAGGGCTCCTAACTCCATTGTCCCAATAAGCAGTTTGGTTTTTGTTGTGAGAAAAGCCTGGTGCTTTTTGGGAACACATATGTTAGGTTAGAGCATAATGAACCATAATTATTTCAGAAAAAAAAAAATCTACAGCACACATCCACTGAGATTCTAGGTCAGGACACCATCTGGTCAGAACTAAGCTAACACCAAACTAAAAGGAGAAATTTGCAACTTGATGAGTTTGGGCAACAAATGATTTTTGTCAATGACTTGAATGGCATTTTTAGCAAAGGTGCAGATAACACAAAGTTAGGAGGAAGAGATTAGACAGCATATCCAGGATGCAAAAAGTTTGTCTAACCAAATAAAGCCCAGCAGGAATAATTGTAAAAACACATGATTGATTATTCTTTTTAATCAATCATGCAGGTACAGAATGGAGAAAGCATGGCCAGACAGCAGTTGGTGTGAAAAAAAAAACTCCATATGAGTCAGTGTGCCCTGGAAACCAAAAAAAAAAAAAAAGGAACGAAGAAAGAAATAAAGAAAATAAAGCTAACAAAATCTTTGTATCAATAGAGCCACAACATCCAGAACAAGGGAGGTGATAGTCCTGTTGTACCAGGCCCTTATCAGACCACATCTGGAGTACTATGTTCAGTTCTTGGCACCATAATTTAGGAAGACATTAAAAAATCAAGAGACTGCCTACAAGCATGACCAACATAATGAGAGATCTGGAGAATCGATGATTGGTTAAAGAAATTGATGATGTTTAATTTGGAGAAGAAAAAACTGCTAGACAGAGACGTAACTATCTTCAATTATTTAAAAGGCTATCACGTGGAAGGGATATTGTCTTTGTTTTTCTGAGCCCCAGAGGGTAGAAGTAGTAGCAACAATTGAAAGTTGGAGAGAGGATTTTGCCTCAATACAAGAAAAAAAACTTCCCTAAAATTATAGCTGTCCAAAAATAGAATGGACCCACTTAGTAGATTGTGGAGCACCCCCCTAAGTGGAAGCTTAGAAGACTTATTGGGAGTATTGTGGTATGGGGATTCCTGTTCAGGTACAGTTTGAACTATGTGGTCTGTCAGACCCCTTTTCACTCTGTTCAATTCTGTAGTTCTATAAAATATGTTAACTCTTGTCATCCAACAGATAGTTCTAGGTTATTTTATATTGTGAATGTAATACTCATCAATAAACACAAACATTTAAATATACAGAGAATTAAAAAGAGGATTGTAATAGACCCCAAGCTTCTATTGTGGTGGGTTAGGTTGGTTTTTTTTTAATGTATATTGAATTTAAAAAGATAGGAACTACATTAATTATTCATTGATATCACTCAAGATTTATAGGACAGGACAGATTTTTATACCCCAAAACTGAGCTCCTACATCATGTCATTCCCTCATGCCACTTTCTCTGATGATACCCATTTCTCCCTTTCTTTTCTCCTGCAGTCTAGTGCGTGTCATCAGTTTAAATGGCCAATTAAACTTTATTACACTGTGTGGGAATTCCAGCGTACAAACTATACATAGTTAAGGTGTGGAAGCATATTTAAAATCTTTTTAGCTGAACTAAAAATATTGATAACTAAATATTTCTCTACCCTAAAACCCTTTCCAGACTTTCAGACTTTTCCCCTTAGGAAAGTGTGTAGATGAACAAGAAAAAAAAATCCCCAAATCTTAGGAAAATAGATAAGTGGAAAGTAAATTGATGACAAAAAAGTACTTATATTCTAGTGAGGTAATTTACTCTATGATCCACTTTAAGATAGTGCTCTTTTCCACTAGGAAGAAGCTCTCTGAATCTTTGAAAAGAGTGGTTAATTTTAATAAATTAAGTCACTATTGTTCTAGAATGTAGGCTCCAAAACTATATTTTAACATATTGTGACCTTTTGGGGATTCTATTGCTTTGTAACTTCAAATTGTACTGGAGTAGAGAGATGTTTCAATGCCCATGCATTGAAATAGGGGTGGGGATGGGGTGCAGCAGAGAGGAGGAAGGAATTACAGCAATTTGGATATTTCTCCACACTTTCTAGTGCTTGGATTTAGAAAAATGTTAAATTAATACCAAAAATTCTCCCAAACTTTGCCTAAAATGTACAGAGTACAGCATTACACTTTTCTTCAATAAAAATACATGGCATTACTCACTGAGTTTGAAGCATTAAACTATCCCTTCCAACTACAAACTGCTGTCATTTCCTTTCAATATTCAGGTTCTTCTGGCAGCTGGCCCTGTATCTACTTGCCACTATTCAACCTTTTGTTGGGTGGGAGTCTCAAGTGAGCAGCAAAGTTCTTGTTTGGGCCCTAGCACATACCCAGCTTTCCACTGTTCAACTTGGAGGCTTCCTCTCTCAGCAATTTAGCTAGTGTCCCACCATTCCTGCTCTAAGAATGCTAGTTTCTGTATCCTCTGAGAATCTTGAGAGCCTGTTTTTCTCTAGCAGAGACTGTCTTTTCCCTCTTTTTGTATCCTCAGCATTTAGCACAGTGCCTGGCACGTAGTAGATACTTAATAAATGTTTATTGATCAATTGATTCTATATTTAAGTAAGCTAGATATTCTCCATTGCCCCAAATCTTGTTTTCCTATCTTAGAAAAAAGTGGTAGACTTTGTCATTCATGACTGTACTCAAGATGAGCTATTTGTAGAAGTTCCTGGTTTCCTTCCTTCTTTCCTTAATCATGACTTTCCTTCCAGAGCTCTAAGAATGACCTCCCCGCCTTATATTTCTTGTTATATTATGATTGCCACAGGTGTCCACAGATCCTCTCCTCCACTAGAGATTCACCTTCTTTCTCAGGCCAAAACAATAATAGCGCTTTAAGGATTAGAAAGCACTTTTCACAAAACTTCTCCCCCTCCATTGTGGTCAATTTGGCTCAACCAACATTTATTAAGCACTTATCGAGTGGAGGAGGGGTGAGAATTCAAAGACAAAAATGAAATAGCCTAGCTAGCAGCTAATGGGATACTGGGCTAGGGAGGAGGCACTTGTTCCCAGATAAGATAGAACATAAAAACAGACAAGTAAATTTCAGTCTTAATCTCTCTTCCAACTCTCTGGGTCACCAAGGGCCTACTGTACATGTTCACCGGAGTCCCATCAGGATCTCAAATTCTTTCTGTGGCTCCCTCTTTGTCTCTAGGATAAAACACAACCTCCTCAGACCTAGCATTTAAAGTTATCCACAATCTAGATTCACTCTGTCTTTCCAGACTTACTTCATATTACTATCTTTCATGCATTTTCTGTTCCAACCTATCTAGTCTCTTAGCTAACTGCCCAAACCAACATTCCCTCTCTAAAATCTCAGGGCCTTAGCATGAGCATATCAGTACTTGTCAGGAATGTATTCTGCCTCTTAGAATCCTTATCTTCCTTCTGGGCGCAGGTCCCCCTCATGACCTCCCATTTTGAACAATCTTTGTCTACTCAAATTATCTTGCACTTACTTACAAACCACCACCACCAGCAGCCCTGTAGAATATAAACTCCTAGAAGGTAGAATTTATTTTGATTCATAATGGCACTTGCTGTTTGAGTTTTGTGGTAATTTGAAGAAAAAATGAGCACTATTAACCCTGAGTCTTACTGGGGGTGTGGCACCTGGGTAGAGTCTCTAAGGAAGATAAGGATTCTGTGAGCCTGAGTGCAAAGGGAAGGCATTCCAGGCACTAAGGACAAGCCCATGCAAATCCAAAGAAATGAGAGTTGGAATGCTGAAATTAGGAACAGCTATTATTAAAATTAAGTATTACTTAGCACTCTTTCTTCTGTAACAGGATATCTGTAATAATTTCGATATCTCTATTTCAGAATTCATAATACTTATCCTCATATTTAACACAATGCCAAATGGCTGCCATTGTATATTTCAAAATACTTTGCCTCTCCTCTCTGCCCCTGATATAGGAGCAAACACAATTGACTATCATTTCTAGAGGACATGGCATTTTACAGTAAATACAACCTGAGTATTAAAGCATAGAGAGCAAATAGGAGCCAAAAAAGTAGGAAAGGAGACTTCATGATTTGAGATCAAGAGCTTAAGCTGGTCAGTAGGATGTGATGCAAGGAAAGAGAAAATGTCCCATAGTTATACTTCTGGGAGCCTACTGAAATTTAGTGCATTTGTTTGAAATGGAAAAGAAAATAGAGCATGGAAAAAAAAAACTCTCTCTACATTTTTAGTTCAAGACAACCATCTAGCAAAATCTTCATTGTGACCAGATGAAATCTGACGGGATAATACAAGCGTAGGAAAAAAGTATGGTATTAACATTGGTGGGAGGGGCAAGTCAAGGTTTTGTTTTGAGTATTTACATTACTGACACGGGGAAAGGGGGAAGGGTCTGCACTTAATTTCCATATAAAAACCCCTCCTTCTTTATTGCTGTACTGGCTAAGGAATCATATACTCCCTCCCACACCTCTTTTCAAAGAAATCTGATTTCATTGACATAGTCAATACACATTTATTAAGTACCTACGGTTTTCTAGGCACTGGGCTACCTGCTGGGCAGAAAAGCAAAAGACAGATCCTGCTTACAATCTAATGGGGTAAGGCAACATATAAAAAGATTCTAATTGGGAAGAGAAGGAGGGGAGCCAGAGGGGAAATGTTGAGATGGATATCCTAGGGACTCCCCTGAAATGGACAATCTGCAAGGAGCTGTGCAAAGTCTATCCTCCACCCTCTCCAATCAGAAGGGCCCCAGGAGGGGGTGGGACTGAGGAGATATGTGTTTCAGAAGTGACATCATCTTGCAGGGTGATACATTTCTACAGGCCTTGATGAAATTCAAGAGAACATCTGAGTGGGAAATTCTGGTGAGGAAGGCCCCTTCCCCACACAGCTCATATCTGTTCTGTAACTTAGTCACCTGAGATGCTGAGATGTTCAGTGATTTGCTCATCACCAGAATCAACATGGACTGGAGGTCAGGACTTGAGCCCAGGTAATCTTCCTGATTATCAGGCCCAGTCTTTATCTAATATAGCACACTGCGCCTCATGGACCCCTTTACCACCTAAAAATTAAACCCTACATAAAGGGAAAGGAGCATTTATTAAGTACTTGCTATGTGCCCAGCCCCGAGGAAAACACTTTACAGATCTCATTTGATACAATAAAATAAGTAGAATCCTTTTTTCTTCATTTAGAGATCATATAGGATATTATCATTTTTGGTATCATGCCACCTTTCCACCAGCTCCACTGCCTTTTTCTAATCCCTACCCCTTAGCCATCTCTAAGCAAGCACCCTGTAGAAAATCACCCAGTATAATTAACTAAGCATATAGAACCATCAGAAGAGTTGTCACCATTTAGCATCATTTGTTCAAAAAGCATACTATGCTGGTACTGTAGGAAGATACAAATCCACCCTGAGAAACTTGCAACTTATTTCAGAGGAAGAACATATTTACAGACTAAACAACAATAGTCAACAATGGCAAAATGCTAAAATATCAATCTCATTTCAAGTGTCAAAAGGCTAATCTATGTTCCACTTCTATTCATATCTTGGCCTCCTTCAGCTCATCCAAAAACTGTCAGTTGTCATGGAGATTCAGTTGGTAAAAATGTACTTGCTTTCTGGCCCGGATACTAGATGAAGACCACCAGCATGTTTCATAAGCTGCCAAACCACTATCATAGAAATCGTTTACAATTCCTAAAAGCCTAAACTAAATTGGAGCCAGAAATGGCACTAAAAGATTAAATCCTTATTTTGCCAATGTCTTACACTTTTTGCTTTTTTTCCCAGTGTGCCTGTACCATGCAGCTACTACTCCCATGCCATCTCCTCACTACTGCACTACTTATTTGTAATCTCTTGCTTGGATTATCTTTCCTAGCATATTTGAAAACAAGGCATAAATAAAAATTGGTCAATACAGGAAGAGCTCTCCCCCTCTCCCAGAAAGTATTCTCTAAAATATTTTTCCTACTTTGATAACTAGCTTCCCAAAAGGCCAGCTTCAATTTTGATCAGTTTTACTCTGGTCTTATAATATTATCCTAAAGACTGAATTATTTTGGTTAGATCTGAATCAGTACCTACAGGTGGGTTTTTTTTTTAATTCTCTAATCACTCATTTATATTTACTCAGCTGAGTAATTCTTGTGACCCCTGGCATTCTACTTTTCAGTGACTTTTCTCAGATGGCAGGCAGCCAGAAAGAATGCAGTTTGGAGCCCAAAATGCTCACCTCCTTCAGCAGGCTTCTTTCTTCTGAAAAGAGAGAAAATTGCTTCTTTACTACAGTGACCTGTGCTAGAAAAGAGTTTTTATCAAAGAGAAGATTGTAGTGTAGAACAATCCCTTGACTAGAAGCCTAGAGACCTAGATTCTGATCCCCACTGCTACTAACTAGGTATTGGGTTTTGAGCAGTCACTTAACCTTGTTGGTGGGTCTCAGTTTTATATCTTTACATCCTTTCCTACTCTCAAAGTCCATCATTTGTCTGCAAGAGACAAAACACTGAAAAAGATAGTTTTCTATTAATGTACTATGAAAGACACATTTTTTTCTTCTCCCCTTAAATGAGTTCACCTAAAATTTATTTCATTTCATTTTTGGATCAAGCCAGTGATTTTATCGATAGAGGGAACTCTTCATGAAGAAACCCCCTCTATTAAAGCTGGTCAAGCACCTGCTTTGTAATTTGTAGTTTTAGAGAGTTTTATGGGGACACTGAGAATTAAGTGACTTTAGCAAGGTTATAAATGCAGTTTGCATAAGAGACAAAACTTGGACAAGAACAAGTCTTTCTGACTTACTGACTCTATCATACTGCCTCTCTAGCCTAAGATTTAAACCTATAGTTTAGATTATGAAGTTTGAAAAAATCGAAAGAGATATCAAAACCTGGTGAATTTCAAATTCTGATTACTATGTACTTTCAAGTTATTGAAAGTAAATTAGACTTCTGAGATACCATACATAAGCTAGGTGATAAGGGGAGTTCTGGCCAATTTACAGTCTCCCAATTAATTTGATGATATTACAGGATATTGTTGGAAAGATGCCTCCCATGGAACTACACACATTCCCCACCACCTCACAGAGAGGACATAGGAAACTCTTAATCTTTTTTTTTTTGGAGGGGGTAAGGCAGGGCAATTGGGGTTAAGTGACTTGCCCAAGGTCACACAGCTAGTAAGTGTGTCAAGTACCTGAGGTCACATTTGAACTCAGGTCCTCCCGACTCCAGGGACAGTGCGCTACTCGCTGTACCACCTAGCTGCCCCAACATAGCAAACTCTTGACTGGCTCCCAACGACTAGGGCTTCCCCCAGAACGATTATCAATTGAGAGTCAGGAGAGATGGAGTTTAAAGACCTTCCCCAGGAGCAGAAAATGTCTACTACCCTGTGCTTGCCCAATCCCACAGAAGAAGGGGGAACTCGTGAATCTGGAGCCTCTGTGGGAAGTATCTTATCTTTGTTCCCTTTTCTGAGCACCTATCAGAGACTGGTGTTCCTAAGAATGGGTGTTTCTGTGCCTTGAATCCTTAGGTCTAGATTTTCTTGATTAGAGGATACCCAGTCAGGCACCAGCCTAATAGAGGAGGGTTTCCTCAGTGGCTCGTCCTTGAAGGAGAAAAGGATTACCAATAGGACAGTGATCCCCTGAAAGTCCAAGACTCCCTGAAATCAGGTTGGGAATCTCGCAAGCAAGCCGGACCTTACTAACCTTGTAATTACCATAAGTTACTTGGACAATGTAGGTATGAGATGATTAGGAAGTATTCTTTCAGCAGTCCCTCTTTCATTCAGCCATCTTTACCTTTCAGGAGGGACTTTGATAGAATGAACACTTTCTATATCTGTTCACGGGCTCTGATGACACCTTTGCATCTTAGGCATCTTCTGTGGTAGGAGAAATAAATGCTGTCCAATACCCAGTGTCTTTATTGTTTATTGAGTGACTGTGTGCGAGTTGGGGTTTTTGTTATGCGCTTTTGGTAAAACCTGGGCATAAGCTACACCTAAATTATATTCTGAAGACTCAACTCTGGGATGGAATATGGGTCAGGGAGAAGAAAAAAGTCAAGGTGGGGAGGTAATCCCCCAGAATCCTGGGAGTGGGCTAGACCAGTCATTTGGTTAGTCAAAAAATATTTAAGTGCTTGCTATGTGACAGACAGTGTGCTAAAAACCAGAGATGGGAGTGGAGGGGGAGGAAGGCAAAAGACAATTTTTACTCTCAAAGAACTCACAATCTAAAAAGGGAAGACAACATATAAAAAGAAACTTTAAAGGGAGTGGGGGAGAGAGTACCTGGCTCGGGAGTAAGATGTATCCTGTTGGGAAATCTTACCTTGGGCTGGCCCTTCCCTTGAGTGGAGGATCTGGGTGGAGCTCACTGAGGTTCATCTGCCACTCTGTCCAGTCATAGGGAGAGAGGGGCCTCAGGTGCAGGGGTTATACCAAAAGTCACATGCTTTCTTGGTTTTCCTATACTCTTACCAATTCTTAGCCTTCTTTGCTGGCTCTTCATTCATTGTAAATGCACAATCATCTTTGTTTTATTCTACTATGTTATGGAAATGCTTGTCTTATTTCATAAATTAAAAACAAAATTTAAAAAGTAAATGGTCCCTCCAAGGTTTTGTTTGCATGTTCTTTCTTTTCTTTTTTCGTCTTTCTATTCTCATACCTAATAGGTGCTTACTTAATAAGTGCTCTCAAATTTCACTCACTTCTTTGCTAATCTCATTCATTTCCTAGGTTTCAATGATTGCTTCCAAGCAAATAATTCCCAAATCTTTTGCCTTGACCTCTATCTCAGCTTCTACACTCATATCTACAATTGCCAAATAGGTCATCTATATGTGAATGTCCCAACAGCAACTCCAATTTAATATATTAAAAACTGAGTTTATCTTCACCAAAAAGATACATCCTGTTTTCATTATTCCTTTGAAAAAATACATTTTATTGATGCGGCTTGTTTTTACATGACAGTATTTGGGGAAGAGGGAAGAGACCTCCCCTTCCTGAAGAATAAACCCTCTCTTGTGACACAGAGTAACAATCAGGCAAAAATGTCTGATACTGAGGGCTACGTCTGTCAGTGGCACTGCCATCTACTCAGGCTTCCATGTTCAAAATCTCAGTGTAATCCTTGAACTTTTTTCTCATTCTTTCTTATATCTAGCCGGTTACTGGGACCTATTGAGTATAGTTTTATGCAAAACTACGTAGTTTTAATCTATTAAAGCTTTAAATTTCACTAAGACTTTTAGAACACCCTACATATCCATATGCTACTTATTATTCCTGCTGCTATCACCCTGGTATAGGACCTATTTTACACGTGGCTTACACTCTTACAATAGTCTTCTAACAGGTCTTTCCTTATCTGCTTCCTCCCGGTTCCATTCTATTCTTCATAACATTGCCAGACTCATCTTATGCATAGAGCTGGTTGGGTTACTCCTCATTTCAAAAGCAACAATAGCACCTATATCCACATTTATGCAGAGCTACTATATCCACAAAACAGTCAAAAGTAAATGTTGCAAAATTGCCAAGAACAGGGCTCCGGAGAAGAGATAGGAGAAGGCACACCCACCCCATCCCTGTGCAGAAGTGGGCTGTTCACAGATGTGGCACATTAGATATATTTTCAAATTCTTTTAATCGATCCATCAGTTTTGCTAGTTTTGTCTCTTCTTTCCACTTCCCTTTTTGTTATTTGTTACATTGGATGACTTTCTTGAGGGGGAAAGGGAGGGAGATAATGGGAAAATCTCTGCTGATTTAAAAATTAAAATATCAAAATACATGAAACATGCCCCCCTCCCTTTACAAAGTCTTCCCTCATTTTTCCATCTTCCTTGGGTCACGTGAATAAGTTCTCATGAATCTCACAATCTCATGGATCTCATGAAGGAGTTTACTTGCACTTCTCTTATACAGTTATCATGTAATACAGTTATTTATCTGTCGCATCCACCAAACAAGACTGTAAACTCCATGAGGATAAAGACCATTTCTTATTTGAATTTTGTATTTCCCCCAGTGCACAGGACTTATCACTTAACAAGTATCTGTTGAAATGTAAAAAGAAAAAACAACACATACACAAACATGCACACAACAAAACTGAAAGCTGTATAATTATAATGATCAATGATGGCTCCAAAAAGAGATGAGAAGATGTACTTCTCTTTCTTTTGCAGAAGTGCAAGACTAGAGGTATATGCTATCAGACTTAGTTCATGTATTGTTTAGTTTTGTTGAACTGCTTTTTCCTTTCCCTTTTTTTCTTTGTTCTAAGAGAGGACATTTTGGGTAGGAGGAATATATTTGGAAACGAAGATGATGGATGTAAAAAAATTAGTAAAATTAAATATGTTTAAATGTTTGCTGAACTGAATTAACTTCACAGACAATTGAAGTGTCTTGTTTTTTGAGAATATAGATTGCCAAATTCCAGCAATCCAAGAATCAGCACCAGAAAGAAAAAGAAAGACAGTGACTGGTAAGAAACTACCTAGGATTTCTCTCTGTGTCTCTTTCTCTGTCTCTCTCTCTCTATCTCTGTCTGTCTCTCTCTCTGTCTCTGTTTCTCTCTGTCTCTATCTCTCTGTCTCTGTCTCTCTCTGTCTCTCTCTCTTTCCCCCATCTCTCTCTCTCTCTCCCTCTCTTTCTCTTTCTTCCTCTCCCCTCTTTCTCCCTCTCCCCCATCTTATTCTTATGTTTTAGAAGTACAATAACTAGAACACTATTTCTTTACACATTATTTTCCTTCTATTGACATTGAACATCCCGAAGGCAGGGATACTCTCTTATTAATGCCTGCATCTTTAACTCTACATATTATTCTGGGAAAGGTTTTCTTTTGCCGCCCACCTTGACAGGGTCTTACCCTTACATCTTTGTGTGATTGCAAGAATCTATTTCCAACAGATTGGCCACAAGCAACTAACTCATCTTGAACTTCAACCTCATCAATACAGGTCCAGCAGGTTCTAGCTCCTTGCTTCACTTCCTATAACATTTGCTTCACTTCCCGTAACACAAATTTGGATGTGTATCCAAAATTGTCTGTCTACCATGAAGAAGGAGTAGTGGGGTGTATTACTGGGCAGCCTACACAGGACTGCTGAATAGTGGAGAGGATATAGCTAGAAGCTAATGGTGATGCTTCCTCCTTGAGTCCTAAGGGCATTCCTGGCAGGCAGGAAGGTGGGGTTGGAAGCCATCTAATTTAGAATGCTAGCAGCATTCCCTACTCCCTAATCTTTATGAATTGACAGCAAGATATCCCTGCAAATGGATTCTGACCAAATACAAAAAGGTTGGGAGCTCCAGTTTTTACTATATTGAAGGATCTTCAGTTTCTTCAGATCAATTTGATTCAATTTAATAAACAGTCATCGTATTGTACAATATTATTATACTATGAACCAGGCACTATGCTAGGTATTAGGGGAATTATTAATGTGAAAAAGAAAAGGTTTATACCCTCAAAGAGCTTATAGTCTAAGCAGAGTAGGAAAATCATATCTGCCAACCTGGCTACAATATAATTTTTTTGAATTTTAAAATTTATTATAAGCAATAACTATTAATAACTATATAATAATATATAACTACATAATAATATATAATTATAACAATAATAATAGCAATAACTATTAACAAAGACAATCAAATAGACAAACAATAAGGAAAATAGTGAAAGAAATTGATTAGCATTTAAGAAAATAGAACCAAAAGAATTATCAGACAAATGCATTTGTCATCAACTTTTCAATATACTAAGCATTTTCATTTAATTCTTCTTATTTTAGTACACACATATTTGTAGTCTCTTCATAATCTTTTGGTTCACCTAAAATCCTGATTCCTCAGAGATTTGGTATTTCAATACTCAACACTATATCACATCACTGGGAGAACATTGATTTTTAAAAGGTGGGGCTTCGGTCTAGGAAGTATCTTGGGATCATTAATAGAAAATGCACAATTTCTTTTTCTAAAAGTTTATTAATTTTTAGTTTACAACATTCAGTTCCACAAGTTGTTGAGTTCCAAATTTTCTTCCCTTCCCTCTCCTTCTCCCTCCCCATCCTATTCAGCATGTAATCTGATATAGGTTCTGTATATACCTTCGCATTAAACATATTTTCACAGTAGTCAACAACAGTCTTGTAAACAAGAATTGTAATCAATGGAATGAACCATGAGAAAGAAGAAACAAAACAAAACAAAAAAGAGAGAGCAAATAGTTTGCTTTAATCTGCATTCAGTCTCCATAATTCTTTCTCTGGGTGTGGATAGCTTTTTCCATCATGAGTCTTTTGGAGTTGTCTTAGAATCTTGCATTGCTGAGAAGAACCAAGTCTATGAAAATTAGTCATCACAGATACAATGTGTACAATGTTTTCCTGTTTCTGCTACCCTCACTCAGCATCAGATCACATAGGTCTTTCCAGGTTATTAGGAAGTCTGTCTGCTCCTCATATCTTATAGCAGAATAGTATGCCATTACACTCATATACTACAACTTGTTCAGCCATTCCCCAGTTGATGGGCATCCCCTTGATTTCCAATTCTTTGCCACCACCAAAAGAACTACTATAAATGTTTTTGTACAAATGGGTCCTTTTCCCATTTGTATGATCTCTTTGGAATACAGCCCTAGAAGTGGTATTGCTGAGTCAAAGGGTATGCACATTTTTATAGCCCTTTGGGTAAATGCGCAATTTCTCAAATGCAACCTAACTCACATTCTTCCTCCTATTCAGTTCTGGAAATAATTCACTGCCAGTCTACAGTGTCTAACCTCTATATATGCACACAGAAGATGGACTAGTAATCCAACTGCATAGTGAGCGTATAAGTAGACTGCAGTACATTCTAATGATAATCTTTGTAGGGAAAATGTTTTGAGTGATGTTAAAGAGGTAATATAGGATCAGAAACAGAACGGGCTCAGTTATGTGGCTAGAGTGAGGGATAAGAAATGGAAAGCTGACATGCTGAACTAGCAAGCCACACAATGTAAAAAGATGTAGGAGAAAGCTTCCTTGCAGTAGGTAGAGGATCTGAGGGATGGGACGATGGACAAGAATTAAGAAGGATAAGAAAGAGTAGATGGGTTGAAATTTTCACTAATGGAGAGAATACACAGACCAGTGAAATCACAGAACCACTGAAGTATCAAACAAACAATATACTGTATATTGTTCTGGTTTTGTTGTTCTGATTTGGTATCACTTTAGTCCAACAGTCAATCAATCAACACACATCCATCAGGTGCTTACTGTGTGCCAAGCATTCTCTGAAGCCCCAGGTACACAAAGAGAACTGGAGTTGTTTGGGCATGGCTCTGAGGGCTGGGCTGTAGCCTCTCAAACATACACAATAATCACTGTGGGGTTCTGTCTCTTCTCTATTACCATCAGCTGAGGCTCCACTGGCTGTATGTCCTCTGCCTTTTTTAGAGGGCCACTGACTTCCCTGTTTCATTTAACCAATTAACTTCCAGTAGTTTTTACAAGAGGATATTTACTTCAAAGTTATAGTAAAAACAAATGTCCAAACATTTTCTCCTGTGTCACTCTGGGTTTCTGGTAATGTAAGGCTCAAAATTTAACTCAGTTCCTATTTAGCATTGATCCCACAAAGTTCATTTCCATATGTGGCAGCCGGATGAATCTTTCTGCTTGGCTGGCGTCTTAAAGATAATTTTCTAATATGGTTTCTTGTTTCTTGAGGCATCCATGCTGTGGTAGATACAAAATCTGGCTTGTATTTTGACTTGCAGATTACTGAAGCTAGCTCTCCAAACTTTTGAAATGTCTGAGGCTAGAGAATATTTCTTCACCTGGATGTAGAAAAGAACAAAAGAGGTCAAAGACTTAGGCCTGTATCTCAGGGCCCCATGGCCTCAGAAGACCGAAGGCCCTAAGCCTACTTGTTCCTTGTAGCATGATCTCTCACCAGGTGACTGAAGTATAGGGAGATCTGAAGCTGAGGCAGGTCTTTTTGAAGATGTCAAAAGTTCAGACTACACAGCCTCTTAAAAAAGAGTCCTAATCATTTGGCTAGCTGACTAGAACCAGTTATGGAATGTTTATCCATGGGCTGTGGTCTCTCTAAGGCATTTTGCTTCTATATCATCAGAATTCTCCCAAACGTAAGCTCCCTACCATTCTACCATGGAGAGGTTGTATTAGCCAAGCAAGCCAATAAGACCAATGTACATGCTAGACCTCCATTATACTAAGAAAGGCGGGGGTGCAGTGGGGGAGGGATGCGGAGCCAAGATGGCAGCTGGAAAGCAGGTCCTGGCCTAAAGCTCTCCCCTAGGACCCTCCAAACACCTATAAAAAATTACTCTGAACAAATTCTAGAACTGCAGAACCCACTAAATAGTAGAGGGAAGCAGGGCTCCAGTGCAGGACAGACTGGATGGTCGCTGGGTAAGGTCTATCACACCTGGGAGTGGAGTGGAGCAGAGCAAAGCCCAGCATGGGCTGCGCCCAGACCAACCAGACAGGGAGTCTGGTGGAACAGGCCCTAACGCCTTGAATCAGTGAGCTGTGGCAGTTACCGGACTTCTAAACCCACAAACACCAAAGACAACAGAGAAGGTTAGTGGGAAAAACTACAGGGACGGAGTGAAAGGAGTTCACGATTCGGCCACCACTCTGGGGGCAGCAGAGGTGGTGCCACTACAGAACTACAGCTACAGTTGCTTCTGGCCACAGGTCCACCTGGTGGGAGGAATTAAGTGGTAGATCCCAGGGAAAGTGCAGAGCCTGCTCAGATCTGAGTCACGGTCTGGGTTGAAGGTTCTTGGGGAAGGAGGAGTGCTGGTGTGGCAGAGCTTGCTAAGTAGAAAAAGCTCTGAAAACAACAGCACAGGCCCTCAGGCTTGGGACAAAGTACTCTATACTCTATACTCTATAAGCAGTCATACCCCAATGAAAAACTCAAGGGTCAAGTAAGTTGGCTTGGAACATGGCCAGGCAGCAAAAACAAACTCAGATTCAGACTCAGACTTTGGAATCTTTCTTTGGTGACAAAGAAGACCAAAACATACAGCCAGAAGAAGTCAACAAAGTCAAAGAGCCTACCTCAAAAGCCTCCAAGAAAAACATGAACTGGTCTCAGGCCATGGAAGAGCTCAAAAAGGATTTGGAAAAGCAAGTTAGAGAAGTAGAGGAAAAAATTGGAAGAGAAATGAGAGTGGTGTGGGAAAACCATGAAAAACAAGTCAGTGACTTGCTAAAGGAGACCCAAAAAATAATGAAGAAAATAACACCTTAAAAATAGACTAACTCAAATGACAAAAGAGCTCCAAAAAGCCAA
>CM053622.1:320259327-320286016 GCA_028646595.1 Phalanger gymnotis | reverse complement strand
AAAAAAAAAAGTTTTTGCATGCAACTAGAAAATAAGATACACAGGCAATGGGGCATAGAAATTTATCTTGCCCAAAAGAAAGGAAGGGAAAAGGGGATGGGAGGGGAATGGGGTGACAGAAGGGAGGTCTGACTGGGGAACAGGGCAACCAGAATGTACACCATCTTGGAGTGGGGGAGAGGGTAGAATTAGGGAGAAAATTTGTAATTCAAACTCTTGTGAAAATCAATGCTGAAAACTAAATATATTAAATAAATTAAATTTAAAAAAAGAATTGGTGAAAGTACATCTTCAAAGAATTGTTTGGTTGAAAAAGGAAGTCAGTCACAAAGCCAGTTCTATCACTGATGAACTGATTAAAGCGTCCATTTGTCTCAACGTATCATGGAAGCTATCAGCATTTCAGGGGAAAAGGTGGTGAGTGACAGATAATAGATGGACTAGTCCAAGTACTGCACTGGAATCCTCAAAATATTAAATGGCCGTAAGGAAGGTCTCCACAAATTGGGCAGATCTTGTTAACTTATGGAAGCTGGACATGGATAAGAATGAGGAGACAAAGATGGATAGAAATCTGCAACAAAATGAAGGTAATGTCAAAGTATGTCTTCAAAGGTATCTCTTCATTAAAATTGTATTTCTAGGAAGTTGTTTTTTTCTTCCTCTGTGAGATGCTTTTTGATGGTGTCTTACAATTTCACATTCAAATGATTGTAATTTTGTTTTGTTTTGTTTTGACTTTAAGATAGCAGAAGGGAGAGGCAATATATGCTTGTTAAGTGAAACAAATTAATTTAATTTTTAAAATGTGTATATTCCTCTGCAACTTGAGTCTAGTGGTAGGTAGCATTCTTTATCATCAGTCTTCTGGAATTATGGTTAGTCACTGCATTGAACATTTTTTAAATCTTTCCAAATTGTTTATCATTACAGTATGGTTGTTATTGTATAAATTGTTCTCTTGGTTCTGCATACTTCATTCTGTATTTATTCATATACGTTTTCCCAGGTTTCCCAGAAACCATCCTTTTTGTAATTTCTTCTGGCACAATAATATTCCCTTACATTCACATAAAATCATTTGCTTATCTATTCCCCAAATGATGGCTGCCCCCCCTACTTTTTAGTTCTTTACCTCTACAAAAAGGATATTATGAATATTTTTGTACATACTGATCTTTTTCTTTCTTTGATCTCTTTAATATATAGATCTTATCACTGGGCCAAAGGGCGGGCAGAGTTTAGTGACTTTTTGGCCCTAGGTCCAAAATGTTTTGCAGAATTGCTCTACCAATAGTGCATTAATGTGCCTATCTTCCTGCAGCCCCTCCAACAATCATCATTTTCCATTTTTTGTCATATTTGCCAAGCTGAAGAGTATGAGGCAAAACCTCAGAGTTGCTTTAATGTGCATATCTCTCATATTAGCTATTTGGAGAATTTTAATGCTGATAGCTTTTATTTCTTCCAGAGGTTATACATACCCTTGCCTAAACCCCTTCAAGTCTTAAACTAGCAGTAGGTCAAATTCCATAGAAGAATCTCATTGCAGAAATCAGAAATGAAGTACACAAAGCCCTATGTACTTATCAGAAGCCAAACTCACCACAAAATCAAAGCAGCAAGAAAAAATGTCAAGGACAAAGAGAAAAATAGAGCAAAAAGGCATAGATGCAACAAAAATCACTTAGGTAGTGCAACTGGGAGACTTTTTCATCAGTCCCTACTCCTGTTGTAAGAAATGCCTATAGACACATACCAGTGTCAGGACCACCTCTGATGCTGGTGATCGGATTGCCTTGCTGGCTCCATACCAGCTAGATCCAATGATCATAGCTGGATACAATAATCATGGTGTTGAAGTATGATTTGTCAACATTAAGCTGGAGCAAGGCCATGGATCTCAGGAAATTTTCCCACCTTTCCCCTCCCCCAATCCAGGTTTCAGGATCCTGTTCTTTATTATTATTCTGGTGCAGTGAGCTTAGCAATCAACCAACTAGCCAACAAGTATTTATTAAGTGCCTGCTGCATACCAGACCTTGTGCTTGGCATTGTGGATGCAAAGAATGAAACAATTCCTACTCAAAAGGAGCTTACATTCTAATGGGGAGGGAGGAAGACAACAAATACATGTAAAATTGTATATATGTTGTTCAGTAGTTTTCATTCATGTCCCATTCTTTGTGACCCCATTTGAGGTTTCCTTGGCCAAGATACTGCAATGGTTTGCCATTTCCTTCTCCATCTCATTTTACATATAAGTAAACTGAAGCAAACAGGGTTAAGTGACTTAGCCAGAGTCACACAGCAGAAGGCCAGAATTGAAATCAAGAACAGGAATATTCCTGACTTCAAGCCTGGCACTCTATTCACTGCATCACCTAGCTGCCCTTAAAATTATGATACATATAGATATAAAGTTAACAAATACAGAGACATACAAAACAGCTTGGGAGAGAGGACACTAGCAGTTGGTGGAATCAGGAAAGATTTTATTTAGAAGAGAATACTTGAACTGCATCCTCAAGGATGAGAGGGACTTTATTAGGCAGAGGTGAGGTAAAGAGGGAGTGAATTCCAGGCATATAGGATAGCAAAAGCAGAAGCACAGAGATGGAAAGTGCAGGTCAGAGTGTGAGGAACATAAGGCCACTTCTCAGATAGATAAGGGCTAGCAAATTTGGAGTTCTGCTAGTCAAATTTTGTCCTAGGAGCCATGTCCTATATGTTTCCTAAGGAGTAATTCTTCTAATCTTTCTGTGGGTAGTAGAAAAGATCCAAGGAACTACGTTAGGTTGGTCAGATTGCCTGGGAGGGTAGCCACTGATGGAAATGGGCTCACGACAATGCTAACTAAGGTCATATCTGAACATCTCTAAATTTCCCCTTATCTTCACTCTCAAAGAAGACACCTAGGAAAGAAGACAGTTACTCTCAAAGAGAAAGTATCATCTACCTGGTTAAGTATCCAATTCCTAATACAGTGTCCTATACATACTATATACAAGTATACAAAATACTTGTTGATTAAGTATACACAAAGTTATGGTCCAGTTCTACTGTTTATATCATTGAATGAAAAATAGTGCTGGGCCGGTGGAATTTTTTTTTAAAGTTGGGGATTCTATAAACATCTTAGAAATTGTGTAGAGATACCTATAGCCAAAACAAATAGAAAAGAGCAATCTACCCCACATCAATTGCTGTAGTCATTGACATATTTTTACTGCCACACACAACTGTGCAGCAAATCCACATTTTTTGCAACTTAAGGGTATAATTTTCAAAAGGTTTCACTGTTGCTTTTGTTTTGAGAATCATTTTTTCCTTCAAAATTAGAAGAAAATTGATCCTAAGTAGCCCCCACCCCAAATATTTAGAATAATTGGAAGAAAACTTATAGGATATAAATTATTTTAAGTAATATTATATTTTTCCCAATTACATGTAAAAAATAATTTTTAACTTCATTTTTTAAAATTTTGAATTCCAAAGTCTCTCCATTCCCCCTTTCACTTCCCCCTGAGACAGCAAGCAATTTGATATAGGTTATACATGTGCAACTATGCAAAACATATTTCTATGACACAAATAAATTTCAAAGCATCTTTAAAACATATTTTACAGCTTTGCTTATCTGCTTAAAAGCGTGAAAATAAAATAGCTACTCAAAGAAAACTGTCTTTTTTTCTTTCCTATTAAACATAGAGAACATTAATACCAGAAAAGGATGATGGAACGGCAAAGCCCATTATCAGTTTTTTAATGGTTGATTTGTTAGTGGTTTCAGAGAGACAAACAATAGAACTTTCAAAATACAAATAGGCCTCACATTGGATGTGCACCATTATTTTTGAAATCATTGCAACATGCCCTACCTAGGACTTGTCACAAAGGAAGGGAATCTTTGGTTTGATTTAACCAGAAAGAGATAAATAGAGTTATCAGCAAGAGCAAAAACAAAGGAGAGCTTTCCTACTGATGGCTTGGAGCATTGTGCTCTCCAATCTGGAAGAAAAGGCTTTTTTAATTGCAGTTGGGTTTTATTAGGTGATTGTAGCTTTTTTCATGGTGTGTCAGAGTGACAGCTGAAAATGTCTTTTATTCATTTATAAAAATAGTAGGTATGATATCAGAGCAACCTGTGTGTTGAACCAATAAGTCTTAACCCCAGGCCTTAACAAACCTGGAGAAACTGCTTCTCATTTCAGATTCCTTACTCATTAGCTTTTCTTCTACTTCAGATTTCAAGTCCTTCAAATAGGCTTTGAAAACTTGGTAGTGGGGAGAAGGGGAAGATGGAAGAAGGTTCAACTAAGGTCAACCCAGTATGCTTAGAATACTTCTACGCTATAAATTTCAAGAAGAACTCTATTTCCTTCCATGGGCAGTGCTGAATCAGCACTTTCCAGGCATCCCTGACATGGGCTATTTTGATTTAGATGACTCACAGGAACATAAGGCTGCCTACCAACATAAAGTCTTGGGGACTAAGATTTTGAAAGTATCAGGTTATCACAGCTTGTTTGAATTTCAAATTACTGCAAAACTCAGTAGCAATTGTATTTTCACACTGCAAAAAAAAAAAAATTGACTCTCAATGGAAGTATAGGGTTGGACTGCCCTACAGAGCAAACCTACTAAGATCCAGGAGCTCCCACATAGTTGAGGCTTATTGCACCTTGTGGATTTCACCTGCAGGTTCCCCAACCCTGGTAGGGCCAACTCCTAAATACTGATATGTATCTTTGAAGAATCTGCCATTCTTCCCAGAGTCTTCCTGTCTTACTTCTAACCCCAGTAACATTTCTATTGCAAGCTAAGATGCATCTGGTGCATCTTAGGCCATGGGAGAAGGGATAAACCTTGCTCAGTTTGCTTCAGAGAAGCAGTGTGCAGAAAGATCTGGAGATAGCTCAATTTTATCTCTGGGGCCTCCCCTTAGTGACACCAGTGCTTCCAGTTTCCTTTTTGAGTGCTTTCATAGTCCTAGACAAACACAACCAATGGCAATCCCCAAATGCTTCTCTCTCAAGTGAAACACTTGAGCCAACTAAACCCCGCACAAAAACATGGTGAATACTCACTTGAGGGTGAGAAAACAAGACCCTTCAAAACACCATAGCAGCATTGGCTCATAAGATGGAACTATTCTGGCCCATCTTTCTTTTTCTTTTTGAACATTTATAATTTTATTTATTTGTTTGTTTTTAGTTTTCAACGTTCACTTCTATAAGATTTTGAGTTCTAAATTTTCTCTCCTTCCCTCTATTTTCCTCTCCCCAAGACTGCATGCAATATGATATAGGCTATACATGTACAGTCATATTAAACATATTTCCACATTAGTCATGTTGTAAAGAAGAATTAGAACCAAAAGGGGAAAACCACGAGAAAGAAGAAACAAAAAAGAGAGAGAGAGAAAATAGTCTTTGATCTGCATTCAGACTCCATAGTTCTTTCTCTGCATGTGGATAGCATTTTCCATCATGAGTGTTTTGGAACTGTCTTAGATCCTTCTTTTACTGAAAAGAGCTAAGTTAATCAAAGTTGGTCATCACACAATGTGGCTGCTATTGTGTACAATGTTCTCCTGGTTTTGCTCACTTCACTCAGCATCAGTTCATGTAAATCTTTCCAGGTTTTTCTGAAGCCCACCTGCTCATGATTTCTTATGGAACAACAGTATTCCATCACATTCATATAGCACAACTTGTTCAGGCTTTCCCCAACTGATAGACATCCTCTCAATTTCCAATTCTTGGCCCCCACAAAAAGAGCTGCTATAAACATCTTTGTACATGTGTTGCTCCGTCTTTCTTGAGCTCAACACATTCAGATCTTTCTCTTGCTCTACTTATTGCTGGAGTGACAATAGATCACTTTCTCACTTATTTATTTATTCATTTGCTTGTTCTTTTGTTTGTTTAATTACCAAACATTTATTTTCTCTGTCTTCTGCATTCCCCCTGCACTTGGTGGTGGTGGTGGTGGTGGATGACCCTTGTAACAAAATCAGCAACACCCTTCAGGTGACTGGGAACTTAATCTTCCCCTCTGAGGAGAAAAATATGTCTTCAGGCATGTCAACCAACTCTCAAGCTCCCTTGTACCACTACCCCTAACTCTGGTGGCCCTCATAACTCTGTCTATCCTAGGTGATTTATTTGAAAAGACAAATGGTTGAAAGTTTCTGTGTCAAAATGTTGTCTGTGTCTGAATTCCAGGGCTAGTTATGTGCCTCTTGTCCTTTGTGAGTTCATGAATTTTCAAAAAACCAAAACAAGCACTGAAAATGCTTGCAATTTTCCAATTGAGTTGTCAAGTGGCAAGACAAAAGGGAAGCATTTGTCAGAATCTCAAAATTGTTGCATGCCCTGGTGGCACAGGAGATAGCAAACAGGTTGGCTTTGAAATTTGTCATATTGTCCTGAGTAATCAGCACTTGCCACTCACCTCATGGAACCTCAATTTTAAAAGTATTTTAGAGGCACACATTCCAATGCAGGGAATACAAGGTAATTGTCAAGGTAATGCCAAATGAACAGATATTTTTTACTCTCCATGCCCTTTCATCTAGATCCAGGGCCAGCTTTGCACATAGGCAGAATAGAAACTACCCATTTGGTATGATTGAAGAGAAGGGGGAAATTACTTTTTCATACCTAAAAATTATTTTCCCCATTAGCTTGGTTATAAGACCTGCAATCTCCGTGTTCCTTGTTCTTTTGGCTAAAATTATTGAAGGCCCCAGTTTACATGAAATGTTATTATGGAAGGACAATATGTTAATCTCTTACAAACCATTCACATAGAAACCCAATTTAGTTTATTAGATTAACCTTATCAAAGAGCACACAATTTTATTTCTATCCTTTTGACCTCCTTCCTTCCCTGTTTGCTTGTCTTGTCTTCCCATTTCCCGTCTTCTAATCTGCTTACCTCTGACCATATTATTTTCATGCTTCTTATGAATATCTCCTATGACCCCAGTGGCACCCATCTTCTCTGTCTACTGGGTTTATATATAGTCAGTTTACTGAATGTGTGCATGCATGCGTGCTTGCCTGTGTGTGTGTGTGTGTGTGTGTGTGTGTGTATAGAAAGACAGAGGAGACAAACACAGACAGACACAGACAGTGGGGGAGGGAAGGGAGAGACAGAGAAGGAGAGGGAGAGGAAAGAGAGAGAAAAGACAGACAGACACAGACAGAGACAGAGAGTCAGCTACTATTAAGTGGCAGGGCCAAGACCTGAACTTGTCTTGTGACTCCTGGCCCATACTCTTAAGCACTAGGAACTATAGCCAAATATTTAAAATCTGTGTGTAAAGGGGAACTTGCCAATGAGATGCCAGTTCTGGAAGCAGGTGCACATGTGGGGATTTGGTGATCCTGCTTCTGGGAGTTCCATATGACATGTAATGGAAATGTCTTGCTCTCAATTTCAGAACATGTGCAGCTATTCTATGGCTATCTCCAGCTCCTGAGCCAGACTTGAGCCTGGCACAAAAGGCACTAACTATCAAAATTGCTCTTTCCTATTGGTAGTTGAGGGAGTAAATTCTGAAAGCCTCCAATTGGGGAAAGAGGTGAGAGGAGAGGCAGCAGTGGCCTCCTCCCGCTCAGCCTGACTTGTGACCATGGACATGGCACCTCTATTATTCTGGTTTTTTCCCCAAGGCATTCTGCCTTGTCCTTTCCTGTGTTAGGTGAAGGAATATTAGAGATGGAATGGTCTAGACCAGGGCTTCTTAAACTTTTTCCACTTGAGACCCCTTTTCAATGGAGAAATTTTTATATGACCCCAGGTAAAATAGGTATACAAATCAAACATTTACTGATAATAAATCATAAAGAAATTTATTTTAAAACAATTCTTTGGTATACATATAATTTTACCATTTATTAAAGATGAAAGCAAATTTATATACTAATGAGATGGCTGTGCTTGCTTATTTTTATATAAAGAATTAAATCTTGACAGAATATTTGATGCTGAAGGATGTAGAGCATCTTCAATGTTTTTCAGAGTTGATTGATATTTTGATTTTATGATAAATATGTAGTACAAAATGGCAGAAGTATGTTTAAGGCCATTTCAGAAATTGTTGGAAATTCTGTCTTAATCCCGAGCCAAAATTCATTTAACAATTTTGTATGTACAGTAAAAACACTGTATTTCGTGACATACGATAGTCTCAAATCTGAACCAAGGTGGTCCTGGCAGCATTTGTTGGTGTTGCGTCTTATGGCGTGACAGCATGTGCAGTACAGAGTGAGCGTGTTGTGTCTTCAGAACCAAGGCTGCCGTGAAGTCACACTATGCAATATGGGCAAGTGCTGCCAGAAACACCTCGGATTCATTACTCTTTTGATTTTGAATTAAATTAGATTTTGGTCATTGCATATTCAGAAACTTTTTACTGTTGCCAAATTTTTCTCGACCCCCCCCCCAATTCGGTTTTGCAAGCCCCATAGCCACCCACAGTTTAAAAAGTGCCAGTCTAGGCTGTGACCTTCTGAGCTTCTTTGAAAAATAGGGAAAATCAGGGACTAATGATTGGTGTCCATACTAGAATTTTCTGGCAGCCAAACTAGATGAGGCGCTAGCAAGGCCTGAGACCCAGCCCAATGATAGATTGATTCCAAGATGTCGCATCATGTTGCAGCAAAGAATTAACTACATCTATCAACTATGGTGAATTTGGAAATGATTTTTGGGAGACAGATGCTTTGTGGCAAACATTTTTAAGTGTGACTCCATTGTCCCCAGGGCCCAAAGTGTGAAACGGAGATTCAGGGAGGACATGTTGGTCCTTATCTTCTTACTATACCTTCTCAGTAAATATTGTTTGCCCTTCATTCTTAAAGAGGACCATGACATCAGGTGATACCTGGGAGATGATGCCATGACACGCAAGTGAATTGGATTTAAGTGAGGAAGGGCTATGCAAAGTCACCAGCTTTGCTTTCTCCTCTGGAGCCCTCTGGGTCCAGTGGAAAGAAATTGATCAGGACAAGTAGAGATGGCCCAGGATGCAGTGGGGGACTTTGGCCTTTTCAAACTAAGGTCTTTAACAGGTCTCAGTATGACTGATGCAATGCCCACTCAATGATTGAGGCTTAATCACGTCCTCAGTAAATATCCCTGATTTGACTCAGTCCATCTTTAGACGTATGATCCAGTATAACTCAATATAGTATAGTACATTACAGCAATGTCTTAAGACATATCGTAATTCCCAAAGTATGTGATGAAAGATGTTACACGGTCATTCCACACAGCATGGTGTATGTTTTGGGGGCTCCTGGTGATGTTGTGAGGCATAGAGCTAAAAAATTGAATTTAATCAGCCAAGAAATTCAGTAATAGTTCAGAAATGCGCTGCCTAGATTTTTTTCTATTACAAAATGAAATTTATACAGTACATTAAAAACCCACCAGACCTAAATATGTATTACTTATATATGCAAAAAGCCTGTCGTGAAGCTCTGAGGGTTCCATGAATAAGTCCAACACATCTGTCTTAGATCAGCTGTGTAATAACTGGTATGGATGACCATGTGTCTGAGATGGAGTCAGCCCCTGATAGATCTATTAACTTTTTAATAACATAGAGGATTTTCTTTCCCTACAGGTTTTGCTAATATAAAGTGATATCTGTCCTGAGACTGTTTTCACTATACATTTCTCCAGCTCTAGATCTATGGTTCTGTGACCCCTTTCTATAGCTAATCTATCATTGAAGAAGAAAAAAAAGACCTTTATTCTTAGATTGAAACGAGCTGAGTCATAGAGCAATACATAACATTAATTCAATTTTTAAACACTGCCAATAGTCAATTAATTACTTGGTTTCTGATTCTGATACATCTATGTGTATCATATATTTGTGTGTGCATATGTGTATATATGTATGCATATATATATATATATATATGTGTGTGTGTGTGTGTGTGTGTGTGTGTGTATGGAGGGAGAGGACGAAGAGAGAGAGAGAGAGAGAGAGAGAGAGAGAGAGAGAGAGAGAAACTATTGACTATTTCCTTCCTCTTTCTCAAAACTGACTCCTGCCCTTGGCATCCTGTTAACACCACATAAAGTATTTTAGTTCTCTTCCTATATCCCTAGTCATTCATAGGATTGATTTACAGTTAAAAAGGACTTTGGAAGTTCCATTAGTTCTCTCATTATACAAATAAGGAAGCTGTGCTTCAAAGTGGTGACCAGGAGCTTGACCAGTATCACACTGGCATTAAGCAACAGAGCTAGGATTTGAACTGGAGTCCTCTAATTCCAAATGTTCTCCTTTTTCTGCTATACCACACTGCCTTACCAAAGGCAGTAATTCCTTTCGTGTCTCTCCTGACTCCCCCTAACCCCTACCTGTGTGTTTAGCCAAGGTCCAGGCCTTACCTCTCTGTTCTTCTCCCTCTACTTTCTCCTACTAAAAACTTGTCCACTTCCACATTTCCAACTATCTCTTCTGTGTAGATAGAGTTTACTGGACTGATTGATCCAGGGAATGCTAGACAGTGTGTCCAGACTAAAGAAATCAATTCATGTTACTCTTGTGAAAAAGAGGGTGGGGGGAATGCTGGCTGGATAATAGTATATAATTAGTTGGGTTCACAAAATAATAACACTTTAGAGCTAGAAGAGATTTTAGATAAGCCAGTTGAATGTCAATATTCTAAAAGCATTGATTAATGGATTACTGTCAACCTGGGAGGGGATAGCAGCCTGTAACATTTTATTACTGACTTGGATGAAAGTATAGATGGCATACCCATCAAATTTGCAGGTGACACAACCCTGTAATATGTTACATAACAGAATTGGCATTCAAAAATTTTGTAGACTGAAATGATGGGTCAAAACTAACAAAATCCTTTTGAATTGGGATACTTCAGATCCAAGAAGCAATTGAACAGGTAAATACAGGATGGGGGTGGGGAGGCAGTCTCCCTGGCTTTAGTTAAAGTAGTTAAAGTAAAAATGACTTCAGAAGTAAGCTCAGAAGGAATCATTAATGTCACATAGATGCTAAAATCATCTCAGATTTCATAAATCACAGCATAATATCCAGAATGAAGAAGCTGATTTTTATTCCCCACCTGGCTGCTCTCTTGGACTTCTGGATCTCTAGAAACTCATCATGCTGAAAAGTGATGTTTGAAACTCCTCTGCTTCTGGGACCCCTCCTGTCCTCTTACTGGAGAGGATAGAATGAGTACTTTGAGGAGCTCCATCCAGATCTTCCACCATTGAGGGCATTCACCTCCTCATTTTCCACTCCAGCTGCAGGGCTTTATCATGCACTTGCACTGGGTATCCTGACCTCTCACCCTTCCTTTAAGTCTCTTTTTGTTCGCTTTTTTTTTGGAGGGGGGAGGGCCAGGCAATTAGGGTTAAGTGACTTGCCCAAGGTCACACAGCTAGTTTGTGTCAAGTGTCTGAGGCTGGATTTGAACTCAGGTCCTCCTGACTCCAGGGCCAGTGCTCTATTCACTATGCCACCTAGCTGCCCTCTTTTTAGCTTCTTTTTAATGTGTTGTCTTTCCCCCATTAGATTATGAGCTCCTCAAGAGCAGGGATCATCTTGTGTCTTTTCTTTGTATCCCCAGTGCTAAGCACAGTGCATGGCACATAGTAGGTGCTTAATAAATGTATATTGACTCTGACACTGACTCTAATATTCCTATTTCAATCTGGGCAAACAGATTGGTGACTGGCCTGAAAATCAGGCCACATGAGGAATATCTGAAAGAAATAGAGATGTTTAGTCCAAAGATACGAAGGCTTAGTGCTGTAGCATATGCTGAGGTTGAACAAATGAGACTAGTTGAGTTAGAGGTCATAGAGAAATTTAGGAGGACTGACCATATTACAGAAAGACTCCTGAATTTGGAGGTAGAGGACCTGGGTTCAAATCCAACTCTGCTATTTTTTAACTGGGGTGACCTTGGGTAAGTTACTGAACTTTTCTAGGCCTCCATTTCATTAACTGTAAAACAAGGGAGAATGAGGGTGGATTAAATGATTAATAAGGCCCCTTCTAGCTCTGAATACTATGAATTCTTTTTGTCCCTGGAATTCTATCTTCTTCCTTTCGAACTGGCACTTCTCCAACTTGTCAAAAAGCCAGGCTGGAGCAGGCACTCAAGATGGTCTGGACCAATTCAGCCTGCTGAGCAGGGTGCCAGAATGAGATGATACTCTCATTGAGATAGAACACCAGTCTGCAATCCAGAAAGTCTTGGAAAATGGAGTTCATTAACCTCTAAGAGACCATGGGGGCATTGCAGAAGCTAAACAGCATACCTTATTTCACCAAATAATCATTGCAGATTTTATGCCAAATTTTTTGCAAAAAAAATGTGGGGCATGATCATTATATGAAGCTTTTTTTTAAAACTGTGCCGGTATTACTTAAAAATCATTTATTACTAAACTGTCTTTGGTACAAGATGCACAGAATACTGACAAATATATGTTAAAATTGGGAAGATGCAAGTCTTACCATACCAAGTGACTTACTCATGGCAGCTTTGCCTGCTGCCCTCTCCCCTGGTGCCTATGGCTCTTCATTGGGTTGAGTGACAATAACATTAGTACTGCAGCTCTCTAAACAAACCACTTAAGTCAGCTTTTGGAAATCTACTGACAATTTGCATGGGCTGAGAATTCTAGGCTTACAGCTTGCACTGCAAGAAGATACATGTGTATCCATATGCCACTGGTGAATACATTGCTTCTCTGTTTACCTTTTAAGTAGCGTGATGAACAGAATTATACCATGCGACGATTGTGTGATGAAAGTCTATAAACCAACTTTTGTACTGGGAAAGAGAAACCAGTGTGCAGCAACTATGCGGTGATATATGGTAACCCAATATTTATAGTATCATAGAGTTAGACACAGAAAGGGTCTCAGAGGCCATTTTGTCCAACCCCCTCCTTTTTCAGAGAATAGTAAGCCCCAAAGAGGTGAAAAAAAACTGTCCAGGTTTGCCCAAGTATCAAGTAGCAGAGCTGGGTTTCAAATCCTTATCCACTGACTTCAAATCCAGGGCTTCTTCCATTATACTAGGCTGCCTTCCACTGTCTATCCATATAGGCCATGCCAGGACTGGAAGGCTGTTTTCCATGATCCATCTCCCAGTGTTTTTCTTGATTACTGTCTAAGATGTTAGCTGATAAAAATTTATATGATGATTCCAAATATTAACTCCTCCAGCAGTATTTTCATCATATTTTGAATTTTACACATAGCTAGCCTCTTAATATGTCTATTTGATTGAACTGAATTGAATTGAATTGAATTCAATCTAATCAAATATAACAAGGTGGTTGAGATTCACTAAAAAAAAAAAGCTTCTTTGACTTCATTGACCCATGCTATTTTCTGGCTTTCCTTTATTTTCTCAATTTCCTATATTTCCTTTACCATGAGAAATCTAGGAAAACTGGAAACAAATTTATTATTAAATTAGAATTTGGAAATTTAAAGGTGCCTCAAAATTCCTCTAATAAAAATAATTTTAAAATCTAGTTGTTACCCTCAAATCGGTAGGATCATAGGATTAATTTAATTTGTATCAATTTAACAGATATTTATTAAGCACCCGTTATGTAGAAGGTACTATACTAGGTACTGGGACTACAGAGACAAAGGAAATAATCCTTGTCCTTAATGGAATTATGTAACAGTGATGAGGGATATAATGTGCACAAAAGTAAATACAAACAAAGTACATGCAAGAAAACAGGAAAGTAAGGAGGGAGTACATTCTAGGCATGAAGGATCACTTGAGCAAAGGCACAGAGATTGGAAATATATAGGACTAGCAGGTCAGTTTAATTGGCAAAGAAAATGTAATATAAATGCAAAATGTAAAAAAAGTAATATGAAAAAAGAATGGAAGGTTTAAATGCCATATGGAGAAGTTTGTGTTTTATCCTAAAAGTAATAGGGAATCATTGAAGATCTTTGAGTAGAGGGCAGACTGACAGCGGCCAGCCACTTTTTGTTTTAGCATCTGTGTGGATTATGGATTGGAGAGGGAGGAAACTTGATCGTGTGATCATAAGATTTATAATTAGAAAAGGCTTTAAAGATGATCATATCCAACGCCTTTGTTTTACAGATGAGAGAACTGAGTCCCAGGTATGTTCTGTCAAGTGTACCTACTTCAGAATCTTACGCCAGGGGTGAGAGACTTGAGGCAGAAAGCCCAATCCACAGACTCTTCCAATAATCCAGGTGTGGGATGATGAGGGACTGAACCAGCGTGGTGGCAGTATCAGAGGAGAGAAGGGAGCATATAGGAGGGATGTTATGAAGGCAGAAACAGCAGGCCTTGGCAACTGCTTGGCTAAGGGGGAGGGGGCTTAGAGTGAGGAGCTAAGGATGACACCGAGGTTGCAAGCCTGGGCACTGGAAGGATGGTGGTATCCTTGACAGTAATAGAAAAGTTAAGAACAAAGGACATTTTGGCAAGGAAAGATAATGAGTTTAGCTCTGGACATGTTGAGTTTAACATGTATATGAAACATCCAGTTCAAGGTGTTAAGAAAATGTCCAGGAAAATAACTTAAACAATGACTACAACAACGTTAAAAGAAATATCAACAATGTAAACATAACACAAAAATAAAAATGAATCACTGCTTAATGAAAAGGAACAGGCCTGTCTTAGAAGAAGAGAGAAGATACATCTCTTTCCCTTTGCTAAGGGACTAAGCTAAGAGACTGTGAGTATGAGACATTGCAGATACCATCAGACTTTGTTGAGATATGGCTTAGTTTTGTTGAACTTTTTTTTTCCTTCTCTTTTTATTCATTGCTATAAGGAATAAAGTATGATTGTATTTAGCATTCACAATTATGTCGACTTATTTACACATCTCATTTCTCATGTTACCCTGTGAACTTCAAGATTAGATTCTAGATTTAATTTCATTAGCATGTTATCATTTTCTCCAAAACATCTGGTATCACGTTATAGCACTCAGACTATTCAGCAAAAACTTGTTAATGGATTGGCAATTCAACTAAAGCTCAGAGAACCTGAGGACTCATATTAATCAAGTAACAAGAATTTTTTAAGCACCTACTATGTGCTAAGCATTGTGCTAGATTTTGAGACAACAAAGACAAAAGGGAAACAGTCTTGCCCTCAAAGAGCTTATAATTTAGTTATGGGAGACAACATATACATATATAGGTTTATACAAAATAGATACCAGCTATACTGAGGAAGAAAGTACTCAGAGCCGGGGAGATCAGAGAAGATTTCACGTAGAAGGTGGTGCTTGAGCTGAGTCTTAAAAGAAACTAAAGATTCCATAAAATGAATTTGAGATGGGGAGGGGATGGATTCTACCCAGTAAATACAGGAGACAGAAAGTGCTCTGTATGAGGAACTGTAAGAAAGCTAGTTTGACTGCACTGTGAAGCGATCGTAAGGGAGTAATGCGTAACATCTAGAAAGGTAAGTTGATGTTGAGAGATGTGAGGAGAGCCCTACAGAAGCTCACATTTAAAAATAAATGGAGTTAAAGCATCTAACTGAAATTATTTTGCATTATATAGACCCCCAAATCAATAACAGTACTTCATATTTGATAGTGCTTGAAATGTTAACAGCACCCTTTATATCAATTATCTGATTTGGAAGTGTGGCGTAGTGGATGGGCCTCAAAGCCAAGAAGACTAAGGGTGGGGGAAGTTCAGGCTCCACCCCTTCACCCCCTCCAACACACACCTACTGCCCCTTCACCCAAATCAAGTCATTTAATATGCTTTATATAACCAAGACTATAAGGTACAGAAAAGGTGGTATAGGGGGAGTTCCCTCAGGCAGTAGCTCATTTTACAAATAAAATTACAGGTCTG
Organism: Phalanger gymnotis; assembly: GCA_028646595.1. Classification (NCBI taxonomy): domain Eukaryota; kingdom Metazoa; phylum Chordata; class Mammalia; order Diprotodontia; family Phalangeridae; genus Phalanger; species Phalanger gymnotis. Next base: position 320,270,109 of record CM053622.1, on the reverse strand, counting down.
GTTCCTATCCCTAGCTCACTTAAGCAGCAAAGGAGTGTGGAGTAGTAGAAACAGCAATGGATTTGGGACCTTTGGGACCAGGGCATTTGGATCTGAGTACCAGCTCTGCCGCTTACTAGTTGCGTGATAGGCAAGTCACTAAACTTCCTTGAACTTGAGTTTCTTCATCTATAAAATGAGGATCTTAACACAATAAGTATTTCACAGGATTGTCCAAACAAAAGTGTTTCATAACCCTTAAGACTCCACAGAATTGTGAGTTATTAAAATTCCGTGGCACTTCCTTTATAATTGTTAACAAATTTCCTGTGATAGGACTAATATTTAGTTTCCTGAATTCGGTTTCTTTCCCCCTCCCATAATATGGGGAGGCTTTTCCCTTTCCCTACCTTTAGGCATTAAAGGGAGAGAAATCCATCTCCAGGATGCGATTGGCTCCAGTTTCGTGGTAATTGTAATTTCTTGGTGATTCTCATTAGATTGTGAGCTCCTTGAGGGCAGGGATTGTCTTTTGGAGTTTTTTTTTAGAGGGGGGGTATTCCCAGCCCATATTACAGTGCCTGGCACATAGTAGGTCCTTAATAAAATTTTATTGACTGGTCGACTAGTGACATAAAGGCATAAAAAATTCCTAGCCATGAAAAGTCATGGCTTTTCAGATCTGGTGGATTTCTTTAGGCCATACAAGTCACCATATCCTTCAATATTATTCTGCCTTGTTGACCAGACATGTTTCCATTTAGAGGTGTGCTGTACAGCTAAGTGCCACTGTAGCTTTGTTGATATTCTTGGTGATTGAGGGCAAAGTAAACCTCTTCTTATTAACTGTTTAGCAACGTACAAGTGTCTCATTTTGTCCCAGCATCAAACCTGAACTGTGAGTGCCGATACCTTAGAGCTGCCACCAACGTTTGGCATAGTTTTGTCATGTTGGAATGAGTTGAAATTAGCTTTGTGGCTCAATTGGGTTGAATTAGGTTAAGAGTCCTGATGGAGGGTTAAGGTGATCACATAGAGGGATACTGCCTGGTTCCCAGGGGAGAAAGTTTTCCTGATCATGTATAGTGAATCTTCTCTCTGAACCAGAGGGCAGGCTTCTATTCAGGCTACTCGGGCTTCTGCTCAGACAGAGTGATTAGCTCAGTGGATGCTGGAGTAGACGGCTTGGGAGGGTAAAGAAAGCGCTAAGTCCATCATACCTTAGCTGTTGTTAACTGTTCTGCCCAAGTTGGACCGGTGTGCCAGAATAATAAGACTGAAAGTAAGCTGGGCCATCATATTAAGTAGCTAGAGACTGAGCTCTTGGCTGTAAGTGACCATGCAATGAAGGCTATGGAGAAGCTAATGGAACTGGTGGCTGGAAAGTGAAGAAATCTCTATGCCTGGGGGATGGGGATTCAGAGGGCCCAGCCATGAACCCTGTACTATGATCTCTGACTTAAAAGATTCCAGTTCCTGCTAAGATCAAAGCCATGAGACTTCAGGAGAGGAGAGATGGGTAGAGATTTGGGAACTCCCATCCCAACCTACCAGTAGTCCTCTTAAATGTTCCAGGAGAAGAGTGACTCCCTGTCCTGAGGGACCTTTTCTACCCAGAAGCAGGAGAAGTTCAAACAGAAAACTGTTGAGTCACAGAAGCAATAACTGCTGAAGGTGTGGTCTAAGGGAGACAAAGCTCTCCACAGCTGACTTCTATAGTCAACCAGTCAATGAACATTTACTAAGTCCTACTGTGGGTCAGGCACTGTGCCAAACTCTGAGGATACAAAGAAAGGCAAAAGACAGGCCCTAGAAGTTTACACTCTAATGAAAGACAACATATAAACAACTTTGTACAAATAATCTATACACAGGATTAATTGAAATAATCAACAGAGAGAGGGAAGGCACTCAAATTTAGGAAGATCAGGGAAAGCTGGAGTAGATGCAGGAGTAGAAGGCAGGGTTTTATCTAGCACTTGAAAGAAGCCAGGGAAACCAGGAGGCAGTGATGAGAAGAGAAAGCATGCCAGGCATTGGGGACAGCTAGTAAAAAATACCTAGAGATGGGGTGTTTTGTTCAGGGAACAGCATGACAGAGAGTGTCTGGATCAGTTCATAGGGAGGTGTAAGGTATAAGAAAGCTGGAAAGGTTGGGGAAGGGGAGATTATGAAGCACTTGAAAAAAAACGAATTTTGAATTTGTTCTTGGAAGTAATAGGGAGCCACTGTGGAAGCTCGGTGGTATAGTGGATAGAGTGCTGGGAACCAAACGAGATAATATTTGTAAAGTGTGTAGTACAATGCCTGGCATGGAATAGGTGCCTGTTCCTTTCCTTCCCCCTTCCACTGGAGTTTATTCAGTAGGGCGGTGACTTAGTCGCCTGCCCTTTAGGAAGATGACTTTGATAGCTGAGTAGAAGATGGACTAAAGGGTAATGGAAGATCTCTGGCAGGGAGACTAACCAGCAGGCTATTGCAGTAGTATAGGTACGAGCTGATGGGGTCCTGCACCAGGGAGGTGGCAGTGTGAGAAGACAGAAGGAGGCATATATGAGAGATGTTACAAAAAGTAAGATGTGAGAGAAAGTAAAATTGATAGACCTTGGAAACAATTTGGGTATAGAGGCTATGTGTGGGAGAGAGACTGAAGAATCAAAGATGACACCTACATTTTGAGCCTGAGTGGGAAGATAGTAGTGCCCTTAATGGTAATAAGGAAGTTTAGAACAAGAAAGAGGTTGGGGGCAAGGGTGTGTGTGTGGGAAACGTAGTACCTGTTATGGACATGCTGAATTGAAGATGTCAACAGACCATCTAGTTCTAGATGTTCAAGAGGCATTTTGGAGATATGAGACTGGAGGTCAACAGAGGGGATAAGCAGATTTGAAAACCATTTATATAGATATGACAGTTGAATTTGTGAGAGCTGATGAGGTCACCAAGTGAAACAGTAAATAAAGAGAAGTCCCAGGACAGAACCCTGTGGGACATCTATAGTTAGTGGGCATGACCTGGATGAAGAGTCGGCAAAAAAGATTGAAAAGGAGTAGTTAGATAGGTAAGAAAACTCAAAGAGTAGTTTCAAGAAAACCTAAACAGAAAAGAACCAATTTGCTTCTCATGATCTAAGAAGAAAGCCCAGAGATTTATTAGACTCTTCTGTTTTGGAAAAAAACCACGTTCCTCACCTGGGCATCCTGATGACTCTTATTTACTGATTTATCAGCAAACCCGCCTCTTTCAAGTGGGGCCCACAACTGAGGAAAGCCCTGAAAGATAAAGACTGTTCAGTGATCTTTCTCCTTGAGCCCTTATGACCCTGCAAAGCCCATGTTTCTGGAAGTCTCTGTTGTAAAGACCAGGCTGAATGGAGCCTTTGTCAGGCATTAAGAAGTGGCCAGAATAAGCAGCTGTTAGGTTTCTGGAGCTCTAAGTGCCCCCAGAATAGTCACTCACTATATCACCTTTGAAAAGCAGTTGCTTGCCTATTACTGGGCCCTAGTTGCTACTGAACAGTTGACACAGGGTCATAAATCACCCTTTGTCTAGAGTTGCTTATTATGGATTGGTTAATGCAAGCTGGTCCCTCTAACAAGATGGGAAGAATACCAGAGGCTTCTATGGCTAATTGGAAATAGTGTATTAAAAATCATACTTGCCTGGGTTCTTATGGTGTTAAGGCTCTTTACAAACAGATAGGGACTAGGTTAGAGGCCGACACTTCCAATCAAGACCCTGAACCCTGTCTCCTCCACTGACCCAGGGAGCTCCCAACTATAAGGACCTGGCTCCTGAGGAATTCCATTTTGCCTGGTTTACCAATAGCTCCCTCTGCTACGAGATAGGAATATACAACTGGACTTGAGCAGCCACTAGTCTGGTAGCAGGGGACACCCTATGGAATGGGGCCCTAGTCAAGTACTTCCATCAGACCGAGCTTCAGATTGCACGGATGATGTAGGAGAGACCCTTGAGAGACAGAGCAGACAAGGTCTTCATCAATACTAATTCCTGGACAGTGGCCGTGGGTGGCCTATAGAGCATAGGACTGGGCAAAGACTCTCCCATTTTAGGTCAGGACCAATGGAAGAATTTTTCAGTGCCTCCTATTGCATGTCAACATCCAGCAAAGATATTATATGCTAAATGACCAGGTTGGACCTCTTATAAAAACAGCAGAGACTGAAGAGTCAGGTCCATTTGGACTTTGAGATAGTTATTCCACGTTATACTGTGACCATATGATCCCGCTAACTAAAGACAAGGCAGCTATTTCTTCCCACCTGGGCTGCTCGTGACAGTCGGAGCACCCACCTAACCCAAATGATCTTTAACTGGTTTCCAAATGGCAAAATAGCACTTTCCCATCTCGAGGAAAGAGGCTCACCCTAAATTAACAGCTGTATCATTATGCATCTGACTACCCTGGTCAGGTGGTCCAACCTCCAGAGACCATGTCTAGACAAATCAATGCCACCCAGGAAAGGGAAGGGCTCTTTGGTCTGATGATTTCTGGAATCCAGTCTCCAGGAAAACTGATTTGATGAGAATGGATTGGTTTTGGACATAGTTCTCTGGCTAGCCCTCTCTGGCCTTCCTTATTTCTTTTCCAGTGCAGAATTGCCTTGGCTTCAGAGACCTTATCCCCTCAGAGGGCTCTATATGCCCTGGAGAGGTAGCTCATATCTCCCTCAATTACCAGGCTTCTTTTCCCCTGGGGTAGTTTGGGCAACTCCTTTCTAGAAAAGGACGAAGATGGGGACCAAAAGGTAGTATTATTGGGAGATGTCTTGCTTCCTAATAGCATGGAGGAGGTAAATCGTCACTATCCGTGGTAGGTATATATTTACTTACTTAGGTAAATTATTTATTTTTAGAAAGAAAGGGGAACCCTTATGGGGCTTGGTGGTAATTCTGAGTCACTGGAAGTGAGCGAGGGTCAAAGTCCTTTAGTTAGCCCTGTGGAAGAAGATGGAATCCCCTCTACTGATATCTCTAATGGGGAAAAATGATTTTGTATCACTCCCTTCACGTGGCTCTTGGGGAGGGGGAGGTTTTGACATGTTGATCATGTAATACTGAGTGAGTGGTGGTACAGGGAGTATCAACTTAGAACTTCTGACTTCTCAGCTACTGTAACTACATGATGAATTGTTGACTGTGTCACATGTGTTCCTGCTGTGGCTCTGATGGATTTGGAGGTGCTTCTGCTCATTGTCTGCACCTCATATCAGGAGAAGAAATCGATGGAGGTTTCATCTTCTGTCCTGTGGTTCTGGTGTTCCTGGTGCTGTCCCAGTCCCACCATTTTGCATTAAGAGACTCACTGCAAAAATTTGGCACCATTTACCATGTAGACCAACCTACTGAGACTTGAGTCTTGGTTCTTCTGAAGGTTAGGGGAAGAGCCTAAAATTGCTGGCCTGATTTTATCCCAACATCAAACCCGAACTAAGGTAGTGCTGGCAATAAGGCGATCTCCAATACCTATGAAATGGAAATGACAAGTATTATCCCTATTTTTTAGAGATGGAAAAACAGAAATCTAGAGAAGTTGGGTGACTTGTCCAAGGTCACAGGGTAAGTAAATGGGTAAAGGAGTGTGGCTTAGTGGAAGAACCGCTGGATTGGAAGTCAAAAGAATTGGCTTTGTCACTTATTGGCAGCTCAACCTGCTGTAATTCTCAACATTTCTCTGGTCCTCAGTTTCCTCATATGTGAAGTGGAGGGGTTTCTTCTTCCAAATGAAATGTTTTGTAGAATAGAACTTTCTGTAAAAATAGAACTTTCTGTAGAAAAGATTCTGTAGAATCCAAACTTTCTGGCTTACAATTCAATGTTGCTCTAAACCACATCGTCTATGGCAGGTGAACCTGAGTCCATCAATGATATCCTATAGAGGACTGATAAAACCTCTCTCTCTCTCACACACACAGAAAGAGAGAGAGAGAGAGAGAGAGAGAGAGAGAGAGAGAGAGAGAGGAATGGAGAGAAAAAGACACACAGAGAGAAAGACACACAGAGAGAAAGAGATGGAGAGAGACAGAGAGAGAGAGAGCACTGTTGTTTGTTTTTGTTTTTGTTTTTTAATATTCTAGGAACTTTCACATGAAATATTTCAATTGTGCACATAAATTATTCAAGACCTATTATGATGCCTCATTTGTGGGCTTAAGGTAAGTTCTCTGCGCTAGTGGACAAATTCTGGTAGCCCCTACCGTGATGCAAAGGTTTTAAAATTCAGGTCCAGCATCAGCCTTTAAATTCTTTAAAGGCCAGACTAGTCAACTTTGGTGAGATTCATCAACAGGCAGCTTGGCCACAGGATGACATTTTTTTTTTAGCTGAAACAACTCAGACCTATCAACTAAACCAAGGAAAGGATCCATTGGGAGGAAATCAGAGTTTTGATTTGAGTACTGACCATGCTTCTAATTAACAAATTACTTCTCAATTAAGCAACCCCTCTACCAACTTTTTATTATTCTTATACTCTTCCCACACTTCTGAATTCTCCCGGAGCAGAAACCTTCTAGTTGAGGCTTTTCCTCATTTTCCACCTGGGGAGGCATCAGCCTGGGCCACAAAGCATGCTCAATATCAGTCCATACAGCAGGTCCTTTCCTTGGCCTCTCCAAAGAACAGTCAGTGCATTCCTATGTCCTATTTTTGTTCATAGTACATCCTAAGGACTTAGAAAACACAAAAGAAAAATAAAGAAAATACAAATTAAATTGGTTGCAAATTAGAGGAAAAAATAACAAAGAAAATCAAAGAAAATAAATTTGTGGAAAGCTTACAATGCATCAAATCATACATCTAGAGTTGGCAGAGACTTCAGAGATCATTTCATTCAATCCTCCCAATTTTACACACGAAGAAAGTGAGGCCCAGGGAGTTTATATGATTTACCAAAGGTCATACAGGTTGTAAGTTCCAGCAGATGGATCTGAACACAGGTCATCTGACATGAGAATAACTGTTCCTTCCAATGTACCACATTACAGTTACTACACGAAACAAAACATCTTAAAAATGTTTTTTTTAAAAAAATAATGTATATATTTGTAATATATATCTATGATTATATATAATATATAATTATATATACATATATAATATATATATAAATAACATATATATTTAATGTAATATCCTTCAAAACATATAATGATAGTTTCAAATGCTAAGGAGAATGATACTGGGTGATTCCATGCAAGCTGTGGTTTATAGGAGTGGGGCAAACAGGGCAGGGAGATATAGAAAATAACTGAGCTTAGCCCTGGGGCTCACAGAAATAGGATTGAGCTCAAGCTTCACCATACCTTAGAGGCCAAGAAGCAGCTGTATGCTGACTGAAGCCAGCCTGTACAAGCTAGGGAGAGTTGATTTAAATTTTCAATGGGAACATTTACATCTCAGAAATCCGCAAATGCTATAAATCAGGACTTGATTTTTTTTACTATTTTGACTTAAGAAAGTTACAGAGAAAATGTTAATGATACCGATTAAATTTAAAAGTGTGCCCTGCATATTCTTTTTCCTCTCAAGCCAGTTGTTAAACATTTACCAGCAAGTCGCTGCCAAGAAGCCACTATTGGCAAAGCTCCTGACAACCTGAAGCATATTTTTAGCTCACCATGTCACTTGGGTTAACCCTGTGGGCCTCTAATCTCATGCTAACTTTGAGGGCCCCTAGACACATGTCTAGTGTGCCTACTGGGTAATGTGGCATTGTTTCTACATAGCCATATACTTAACTAAGTCCATGTTCCACCAAGAAAAACATTCAATTCATTGTGGGGAATAAGCCCAATTTTGGTCCTCCATATTTCTTAGTACCTGAAAATTAATATTTTACCCATTTGTGCAAAGATAGACTTATACTATTCACCAATATGTATCTTTTCAACATTCCATACATCTCCCAAAACACCTTTTATTATTCCTCACTGACTAATCTTAATAAATAACATAACTAACCATAATATAATAAATAATAAAAAGCCATAATGAATCATAATAAGTAATCACTAAAAATAACTGAACTAAGGTAGATTCTGAAAGGTAGAAAACATTCACTCTTCAGAAAAAAAACAGAGACTAATAAATAATAAAAATTATAATGATGATAACAATAATGATTTTTTAAAAATCTCTGGGGAATGATCCTACTGGTTTAAGTTACTCCAGAACAGAGGCTTGATAAGGCAGGTATCTCACTATTGGCTGCCTGATTAGATCTCATTTGAATGTCCTGGAAGGAAAGGGTGAGGTCATCCTGCTCTAAAAGTAAAGAAAGCTCTGAGTAAATGAATGACTCACATTCCTGGCTCTAAATACATGGAACTAACTGGCAGCAAGCAGAGAGAATTATTTCCTGCAAAATATATAGATGCTCCGGGACATGTCTCAAGTCTAGCTTTCCCCATCTTTGTTTGGATCAGGTCAGTGAGCCAAGCCTGGAACAAACAGAAGCTTTATGTCCAGTACTTTTGTTTTTCGGCTAATCAACAAACACTTATTGGGCTTGTTACAAGCAAAGGTTCTTTTTTAATTACTGTGGGAGCATCATGGCATAGCAGATAAAGAACTAGACTAGAGTAAAAATGATCTGGGTGTCAGTCCTTTCTCTGACACTGTAGGCAAGTGACTTGATGTCTTTGTGTCTCAGTTTCTCCATCTATAACTTGAGGATAACTAAAAGGAAGCAGAAACTCTGAGTAATCGCAAAAACAATGAAGGGATAAGAAAAGTGTTAATGAAGCATCCTTCCTTCCCACTTCCCATCTCAAGTCAGGGGATTACAGTTATCCCTTCCACCTCTGGGGGTTAGGGATGTGGCACCCCCCCCATCTGGAAAATCCATGTAAAATTTTTTGTTCCTCCCTTTGTACTGGAGAAGTCTGAATTATTGTGATATTAAAAGATAAAATATGTTGATATTATACAACACTATGCATATATTTTATGCATTTCTGAGTTTCTGTGTCATCCGCTGACCTTCATGTGTCATCTGCGGCTTTCACAAAACTCCTATTTAATTTCTTATGCTGACCCAAGATATATCAAAACCAAGATGGGGAAAGTCATGATATGGAAGGGATAATTATTCTAAGTAAATATCACAAATATTACCAGATGCAGTCACTATGTTTAATTGTACATTGTATGGGAAGGCTTAACTGCAGAAGATTGAAATGGTGGTTGAAATAAAGACAAAAGATATCAGTAAAATTAGCAAAAAAGAAAAGAAAAGAAAATGAGGTTAATAATTCCTAGTGTATCTGCGCCACAGGGATGTTGGGAGATTCAAATGAGATAACCTAGGTAAAGCCTTTTGCAAACCTTAAAGTTCTACATAAATGTCAATTATTATTATTGATATGAAATGGGATATAACTCAGTCTCTATCTTCATGGAACCTGCATTCTAGTTGGGGAGTTTAGTGGAAATGTGAAAGCGGAGCTATACCATAAAAGTCATGGCATGGTAAGTACCAGATGAGGGATGCTGATGGTTGAGGGACATTCCTGAGCTGGTCAGGAGAGACTTCATGGAGGGAATGGGATTTTTGCTGGCTTTTGAAGGGGAACTGGGATTTGAATAAGTAGGAAGTAGGGAGGAGCTAGCACAGGGTGTGGAAGCATTGTGAACAAAGGGGAAAATACAAGGTCTGTTCATAATATCATAGAATGTAAAAGCTGGAGAGGGACCTTAGAGATGAGCTAGTCCAACCACTTCATGTTACAGATGAAGAAAGGGCTCTTCTATCCAAGGTGAATCCCTGTACTTATGTCCTTGGTCTCATCCTCTTCTGTCTATTTGTGCAAATTGTTTCTGATAATCATAGCCTCTCTTTAATCTTTAATATCTCTCTTTTTACTTTCCTATTTCTCTACTGCCTAGGAACCTGTCCAGCTCTGGCATATCTTTCACATAAAGATTCCCTCTCCCAGTCCTCCTGTGGGCATGGCTAACAATGAAAACAAAAAAAAAAATCTGTAATGGCAAGCAGAGTGGGACTTTCTGCTGTTTTTTCTTTTGGAGTACTTCTCAGCACTAACGCAATCAAGTGCCTTTGAATGAGTCTTGCCTTTGTTTGAATCAAGAGTCTTTGATGACCTGCCTAAGTCACAAGAAAGCCTAAGTCACATAAGTTTGAGTCACATGGTTGTGATGACCTCTGACCCTGAAGAAGTATATATATATTCTGAGGTTAGCATTTTGCTTTGGGGGCTCACTTATTGAAAGAGTGTTCATGTGATTTGGCCAGATGAGTCTCTGGGTAGCCATTAAGGAGCCCCCTGGCTTTGAAAAGCCATGTGTTGGTGCTTCTCTCTCTAGTAACTATGTATGTACTGCTATGGACAAACAGAAGCCTGTAACAACAATGTTACTAACAGCTGCTGTGGGGGTGTAAGACCAACAACACCAGTACACAAGAGGGCTGCTAGCACAGATTCTTTGATCTGCTTTTCTAAGGAAAGCAACTTAAAGGGGTTAACAATCTCAGTTTAATTAAACATACATACATCATTCCCTTAGTTCAGGGGGAAAAGTCAGCACTTTGAACTTCGGAGCAAATATTAACAGAAATTACAAGCATACATTGTATAAACAGAGCAAATAATACACAGAGATCAATAGACAGGCCTCTATATGTCTGACTAAAGAATAAAATAGTTACCAGAGAGAGAGGCACCAACAATCTGGGTTTTCAAAGCCAGGGGGCTCCTTAATGGCTACCCAGAGTCTCATCTGGCCAAATCACATGAACATTCTTCCAATGAGTGAGCC
>CM053622.1:320209540-320250823 GCA_028646595.1 Phalanger gymnotis | reverse complement strand
TTGAGTTTTTCAGTGGGGTATGACTGCTTGTAGACTAAAGAGTTCTATGTTCCAAGCTTGGGGGGATGCACCAACTCTGCCTCATCAGCACTCCTCCTTCCCCAAGAACCCCCAACCCTGACTGGACTTAGATCTTCAGCAGGTTCTGCACTCCTGCTCTGATCCACCACTTAATTCCTCCTACCAGGTGGGCCTGGGGCTGGAAGCAACTGCAGCTGTAGTTCTGTAGCTGCCCCACCTCCACTGCCCCCAGAGTGGTGGCCAAACCACAAATTCCCTGTCCCCAGCAGCTTTTCCCACTAACCTACTCCGTTGTCTTTGGTGTTTGTGGGTTGAGAAGTCTGGTAACTGATGCAGCTCACTGATTCAGGGTGCTAGGGCATGCTCTGCCTGGCTCCTAGTCTCATTGGTCCACGCCGCCCACACTGGGCTCTGCTCCACTCAGTGCTGCTCCTGTCTGCTCCCAGCTCTGTGTGGGATAGACCTTACCCAGAGACTATCCAGGCTGTCCTGGGCTAGAGCCCTGCTTCCCTCTGGTACCCTGTGGGTTCTGCAGTTCTAGAATTGGTTCAAAGCCATTTTTTATAGGTTTTTGGAGGGACTTAGTGGGGAGCTCACACTAGTCCCTGCTTTCCAGACGCCATGTTCTGCTCATCATTTCTTATAGCACAATAGTATTCATTACAATCATATACCACATCTTGTTCATCCATTCCCCAATTGATGGACTTTGCCTCAACGTCCAATTCTTTGCCACCACAAAAGAGCTGATACAAATATTTTTGTACAAATAAGTCCTTTTCTCTTTCTTTGATCTCTTTGGGATACAGACCTAGTTGTGGTATTGCTGGATCAAAGGGTTTGTGCAGTTTTATAGCCCTTTGGGCATGGTTCCAAATTGCTCTTCAGAATGATTGGGTGAGTTCACAGCTCCACCAACAATGCATTAGTGTCCCAATTTTCCTACATCCCAATTTGGGGAACTTCCAAGAAAATAACTGGCTTGGCTCTGAACCCAATCATCTAGTCCAATTCTCTCATTTTATGGCTAAGGCAACTGAATCCCTAAGAAATGAAGTTACTTGCCCAAAGTCATACAGAAAAGAAGTAGAAGATACCAGGATTTCGTATCTTCCATTTGGGAGCACCCAAGTGTTCTCATTCCCAAAACAGCACTATTTCCCCTCTACCACATTCCTACCAAGGAAGGCACCCTGAACCGCACCTGCAAGCTTTAGTTCTCAGTCAGCTTAAAAACTTGTTCCCAGACAAGATGGTGTGGTTGCCTGTAACGGCAACCACACTGGCATACCCAGAATGACTGCTAGGACAGGTTCTTAGATCTGCTTTACTAGGAAAGACAGTTGTTTCAGGGGTCAACAATCTTCTTTAATTACATAAAATATGAACAGAGGAAATACAGAGTAGAGAAATAAAGACCAACAGACAGGGCTCTACTGCTTGAATCGAAGCAGTACTGCTATACATACTTTACATTCACCATTGGATCAAGAGAGCTTTACCTCTGAGCAGTTGGGGAGCTCTGAATATAAGGCCAAGAGTCTTGGCCAAGGAAATGACAACATCCTTCTTGTAAGTGAGCCTGCAAAGCAAAAGCTCACCTCTCACAATATATACTCTTTCAGCCAGGCTCAGAGCCAGAAGGCATTACAACCACCCTAGCTCAGTCCCTAATTAGAAATTAACAAAAGGTGTGTAAGCCTTCCTACCAGCAAGCAAGCAAGCTTTCCTTAATGGGCTCCACGTGAATCCTATTGATGGGCAGGGAAGATCTTATTCCCCATTAACCTCATAATGCCACATCCTCCTTCTACAATGCATGAAGAGTACCTGTAAGGCTGTCCTCTTCCAGGAGAGAGTTTGAATTGATGAATGGAGACTAGCCCACAGGAGTAGAAGGCAGGCATAGTGATGCTTATGAATGGTGAGGATGAGTATGCAGGAGAGGACTGAGAATTAGAGATGAGGTGATGGGAAATTTTTCACCCTTGGTTCCTTAAAAACCCAGGAAAAATCTCACCCATCAGAAAGTCTGATGATAAGACCTGCAAAAGGTCAAATAAAAGGAATAACCAAACTGAAAGGAAAATAAATTTGTTAGTATGCTAAGGAAGACTGCTTGCTGGTAGCAGCTTTAGAGAGGACGGATTTGGCTTATGCAGTTTTTTCAGGTCTGCCTAAGGTACATGGCCAATCAGCAGCATTTGAATGTACCAGTGGATTACGGTCTTCCCATTTAGGAATGTTGGTCTGAAAAGTCCCTAGCTGTGTGTTGGAGCAACCCTCTGGTGTGTGTCATGTGAAGCTAAAGAGTGCTGTGTATGACAGGGTTTTGTGTATTCAGCATAAGCATAAAGGATGCAATTCAGTTAGGTTTTATTATATAGTCTGCAGTGGAATGGGGGGAAAAAGGCAGATGTAGTTCTGTCGAACAGCACATTTTGACCACAAGGTTCTCTTTTCCCTCTACAGGGTCAAGGAGAACCAGCCAATACTCATTTTGGGCAGGTACTTTGTCCAGAAAATTAGATAGTCTCACAGGGAGATCAAAGATGAAGTCGAGGTAGAGACCAAAAGAGTGAAGTCCCCTGAAGTGGAGGAGCTGAATGGGCAGAATGAAAATTTTCAGGTGGGTAATAAGAGAAATAGGCAGTCTCTCATCTCTGAAAATCAGGAGAAGCCTAGGAAAGTTATACATTCCTTGAGGACAAGGACTGTTGGCTTTTTTGTCTTTGTGTCACGGGCCTAACCCATTATCTGGCACTTAACAGACACTTAAGAAAAAATGTAGAATGAATGAACTAGAAAGGAAATCCTCACTTAGCTTCTGTGCCCCTGAGCTAATATACTGGCAGCTTCCCAGGTGAACTCCTTGGGCTTTAGGACCTGCTGCTAAGCTTCTGGCCCAAACACAATTGTTTTTGGAACATAGGCCCTTGGATTTCCTCACAGAATTAATCTAGAAGGAATTCTCAATCAGCTTCCTGGCCAGGCAGGGTCAGAGAAGGAGGAAGACAATGGCTACTTTCTGAGCCCTGTCTTTTATGTTCTGGGACAGCTTAAATGTTCTAGAACCAGGCTTCCTCAAGAAATTCTGGGGGATGATGATCTGCTGCAGAGGGAAGCTGCCAATCTACAGATATGCAGACATCAGGAAGACTACCCTCTCACTCACCTCCCCAGCCTACATTACCTCCACCTACCACTATTCTTCAATCCAGTGACACTAGCCTCTTTGCTGTTAACCTTCCAGCTCCAAGCATTCTCATTGGCTGTCTCCTACGTCTAGAATTCCTCCCTCTTCATCTCTCTCTTTGTTTCCTTGGCTTCCTTCAAGTCCCAGCTAAAATCCTTCCTTGTGCAAGAATCTTTTCCTGCTTAATTTTAGGGCCTTCCCTCTATTTATTATTTCCAGTTTATCCTGTGTATAGCTTGTTTTTACAGAGTTGTCCCCCTATTATATTGTGAACTCTGTGAGATCAGGGACTGTCTTTTGAATTTCTTTTTAGCTCCAGTGTTGAGAACAGTGCCTGGCACATAGTAACCACTTAATAAATCCTTGTTGTCTTAATTTGGCTCTGCTTACTTCATTTCGCTTTGCTTTTTTTTTTTGCTTCACTATATTCTTAAACACTCAACTGATTGACCAATTGTGCCTTTATCCTGAGAGTAAAAACCTGGATCGACACACAGTGGACCATAGTTCTGAGAAAAATGAATGACCCCATTGATGCTCACCTAGATGGTGGTGGCCATAGACTTAACCAGTTGGAGCAACCAGTGCTTTCTGGTCAAGAGCCAGATGAACTCTTAATCCAGCCATCCTATTCTACTGTCATGGTGGTTTTGATGACCTCATAACCCTAAACTGATGAGAGAGAGAGAGAGAGAGAGAGAGAGACAGGGAGAAGCAGCTCAAGGCAAACCCGGACTTGTAGTGGGGCTAAGCTAAGTATGCCACTATGCAGGACCCTCCTCTGCTAAGTAACCAGCTCTAACCAAGGGAGAAAATTTGCTAATCTCAATCTGGAGTTACCCTCCTTAGATCAGTTGACCTATCTGGAGTCCTACTAGTCTGGTGTTCTTTATTATTCCCAACCTGTTGTTTACCTTTGGACTCTACCTCCCAGAGATGTAAATCTTTTCTTTCTCATGATTCATTCCACTGGTTATAATTATTCTTTATAACTGGACTATTATGTAAGCAAGTTCAATGTGAAGGTATATGTAGAACCTACATTGGATTACATGCCATCTAGGGGGGAGGGGAAAGGAAGGGGAGCTGGGAGGAGAGGGAGGGAGAGAAAATTTGGAACCTCAAAACTTGTGGAACTGAGTGATGTAAACTAAAAATAAAAAATAAAATTGTAATTGATAAAAAAGACCCTAGTCATGATGGATTCTGGGATCCACAGGAGAATTATTGACCAGGATTCAGGAAAACTTGAGTGCAACCTAGTCTAGGCCAAGGCTTATTTCACGGTCACCGAGACCCTGTTCTGTAGCCAAGGGATACATGACACTCAGAACTTGGGCACAATTGGCAGTGACCATCTGGAAGAAATTGTCCTAGATATCTCTAGCCCTGTGCTGGATTTTTATAATCCATGAAATGGTGATCTGGCTCTAGGCCACTGACTTCTGTTATCCAAAATTAAGGAAGGCTTCCTTTCCTTTTGGCTCTTCTCTTTCTTCTCTCCCCTCAGCCCTTTCCATATCTCCCTCCCTTTTTTTTCCCTTTGCCTTGCTTTTCAATAAAAAGACGCTTAAATCTGCTCCCTACCAGGCTGGGAGCTGGTGCCTAATGTGACTTTAAATGTCACTCCATACAACCAGGAAATCCAATGCCCTGGGGCTGGCTGGCTGAATAGCAGCATTGTTTCTAGGGCCAATCTCTTTTGTCTGCTTGGTATCTCAAGTGACACATTTGGACACAATGCTTCTAAGGCAGGAATATCCACTCTCCTAGGGGTTCCTAATTTTGGGGTCAGGTTTATTATTTCAAAATCTTCTTTCGGGTGATAACGTTTTACTGCTGAATTTGGATGTGAAGAAACAGAATCTTTTTTTAAAAATGAAAAATTATATCCTCCTGGAAGAAAAAGGGAAACCTCTCTTTTAATAACCTGCTGACTCTGACACTCTCTTGCCATCAAGCACAATTTCTTAACCTCTTCGAGATATTTGTCATTATGAATTTAAAGTCTTCTTTTGTTAGGAAGAGTAGATGAGAGATAATGCAATAAGCCTTTGGAAAAAACAAAATTCTTAGGGGAACATAGAGGAAAAGACAGAAGCTGCCTTTCCTCGCCGCCTTCCATTCTTAGCCCAGTAGGTTCTGTGGCCACAAAAGAATGGATTAAGAAGCTCGCTAGAATAAAGATCACAGCCTAAAGGCAGGATGCTAAGAAGGCAGCATTAGCATTTAATTCCCTGTTTTCCCCTAGTTGAAGCTAGTGGTAATAGGCAGTTGGGAGTCAGGAAGACCAGAGTTCAATCCCATCTCAGACACTTGTTAGCTTTGTGACTCTGGGCAAGTCACTTAACTTCTCTCAGCCTCAGTTTCCTTATCTGTAAAATGGGGATGATAATAGTGCCTACCACACAGGGTGGATGTAAGAATCAAATGAATTAATATATGTAAAGAGCTTTGCAAACTTTAAAAGCCTATATAAATGCTAGCTATTATAGTAATTAGTAGTAGAAATAAATTCCTTCAGAGCAAGAATTGTTTGTTGTTGCTTTTTTCTTTTTATACATAGTGCTTGGCACAGTCCTTTGTGCATAGTAGGTCTTTAATAAGAGCTCCTTATTGACAGCCTTGCTGCCAGGATCAGAAACCAGGCCCCAGAGATCCTCCCTCCCCTTTTTTGTACCCATGTTCTAGTGTGCTGATGGTTTTGATTGGTGACTGCCTCATCTGGCACACTATTTCAGACAGACCCCAGCTATAATTTGCTCCACTCCCTACTTCCTTTGTCTCCTGCCTAGAGAGAAATGTTGCCACCAGCTCCTCCCTTTTAGGTCTGGAACCACAAGAGAAATCAATTCTGCCTTAGTTCCATTTCTTGTTCCATTTCTTGCCCCTCCCTGGACATCTGTGTGTTGTCTCCTTCTATTAGAATATAAGCTGTCAAAGACTGCTTTTGTGTTTGTGTTTTTATCCTCAATGTTTAATATAGTGCTTGGAAAATAGTAAGCACTTAGTAACTCCTTCCTTCCTTCCTTCCTTCCTTCCTTCCTTCCTTCTTTCCTTCCTTCCTTCCTTCCTTCCTTCCTCCCTCCCTCCCTCCCTCCCTCTCTCCCTCCTCCAATCCTTCCTTCTTCCTTCTTGTCCATCCATCCATCCTTCCACCCATCCTTCCTTCCTTGCTTCCTTCCATCCATCCTTCCCTTATTCCTTCCTCCCTCCTTTCCTTCCTTCCTTCCTTACTTGCATGTCATGGCATCACCTCCCTGATGCCATGGTCCTCTTTGAGAATGAAGGACAAACAACAACAGCATCTTATACTCTGAGAGTTGGAAAGGACCTTAGTGTAGAGGTCATATACTCTAACCTATTTTGGGGTAGAAGAATCCGTCAGAGCTGTTGATCTCAGCCTCTGACTGAATATTTTCAGTGATATAGAGTTCAGTACATACTGATGAGGTAGCCCATTCCAATATCAACTCCAGACAGCAACGATTCTTAGGAAATTCTTCTTAGGGAGCTCAGCATTGGGACAGAGAATCAACCATAGGACCAGAAAGACTTGTGCTCAAGGCTTGATTCTGACACATACAGACTACATGACTCTGGGCAAGTCATTTAAGTTTCCAGTGGTCTAAGTGACCATCTAAGACTGCAAGTTGTAGAGAATGTGGGACCGACCTACATTGGTAAAGGGAGTTTCCTATGCCAGTCAAATCAGAAGTCCAATCCCTATCCCTATTTGACCCAGATCTATAACGTCCAGCTATTGTGTCCTCTGGACCCAAGTAGAAGCGTATTACCCTTTCTGCAAGATAGATCTTCAAATATTTGGAGGTGGCTCTTATCTAATCCTATCAATTTCAGTCAACTCAGCAATCAACTAGCATTTATTAGGCACTTACTATATGCCAGGCATTGTGCTAAGTGCTAAAAATACAAATATAAGTGGAAAAACAGATCTTGTTCTCAAGAAGCTTACATTCTACATCCTCCCCCTCCCCCCCAGTAGGTGGAAGACCACACAAAAAGGAAACTGCAAAGGGTGGGGAATGAGAGAGAGGAGAAAGACAAAGGTCCCTGTAGCAGGGGGCATGGTAGAAGAAGGCCCCAGTCCAACCTGATGAGGAATGAGATGTGCCTGGCCTGGGCTCCCTCTTTAAATGGAGGTTCTGAGGTAAGTTGTCAAATCAGAGGGAAAAGCAGAAGGAGTGTAGTATGCTTCTAGTCTGTGAATTCTAGGGAGTAAAGCTTCAGCATGAAGATCTGGGACATGGTAGAGAAAGTTTTCCTTTGTTTCCCTTTTCTGTGGAATCTTGGCTTTTCAGATGTTTGTATTTGGAACAAGATAAAGCCTTCCATTATCAAAATTAAGACCCCCAGAGCACCAGTCCTGCTTTTAGCCTAGCCCCCACAGCCAGTTCAGGAAAAGCCACCCCAATGGAGATGAGACCTTCAACCCCTGCACCCTTCACAGCCACAAACACTAAAACACAGAAAACTCTTGGCACCTAACACCTTTTGCATTGTCAAATGATTCACTATAAAATACCAAAAAACCAAACTCTGATCTTTTTTTATTAATGGAAATGATATCACAAAATGTATTCCCACTTTTTTTGATGGCTTAATCATAAGAATCACCAACCTTTCCATCTGATTTGCAGCTAACACCTCCTGTATGCGTTGTCTCACTCTTTGGGAAGTGAGCTCCTTGGGGCAGCTAGATGGCTCAGTGGATAAAGTGATGGGCCTAGAGTCAGGAAAACCTGAGTTCAAATTTGGCCTCAGACACTTACTAGCTGTGTGATCCTCTTCAAGTCGCTTAACTCCGATTGTTTCCGAAGAAAGAGATCGAGCTCCTTGAGATTAGGTACTGTCTTATTTTTCTCTTTGTATTCACAGAGTTCTTTGAAAAATGCTCTGTACATAGTAAAACTTCTTGTTCAGTCATGTCCGACTATTCGTGACCCCCCCCATGGACCATATTGTCCATGGGGTTTACTGGAGTGGTTTGCTATCACCTTCTCTGATGGATTGAGGGAAACAGGTTAAGTGACTTATTCAGGGCCACACAGCTAGTAAGTGTCTGAGGCAGAATTTGAATTTAGGTTTTCCTGACTCCAGGCTCAGCATTCTATCCATTGGGCAACCTCACTGTCTCCATGGCAAAGCTTAATAAGTGCTTTTCTCATTGATTCATTCATAAGTCTTGCCTCACCCAATCTGCATGACACCTATGAGGTCGTATTTATATTCTTTTTTTAAGGGACAAATAAGACAAAGATCTGGTAATTTTTACATGACATAAAGAGTTAGTTGAAGACATTTCATGAGAGTAGATGGTAGGGATAGTTTGGTCAGCAGCATGGAATGGAAGAAAGTACTGCACTTAGCTCAGAAACACCTCCATTTGGATTCTGTTTTAGGTACTTAATAGCTGCACAATTCAGGGCAAGTTGTTTAATCTCCCAGACTCAGTTTCCTCATTTGTAAAGTAAGAATGATAATAGTACCAATCTTAGCAATCTTGTGAGGCTCAAATGAAATACTGTATGTAAAGTGACTTACAAACATTAAAGTTCTTTAAATGTTAGCTTCTTCTTCTCCTCCTTCTCCTTCTTCCTATCACTCTATTGATTCCAATTTCTTTCCATCCCAGAATGTTCTCTCATTTTCTTTATCTAAACTTTTCAACATATGAGTTTAAGAAAATATTTATTAAGCGCATGTAATGTGCAAGGGACTATGTAAGGTGATAGTGATACAAAGACGAAAAATGACATAGACCCTGTGCCAAGAAATTACAGTCTGATAATGGGGGTGGGAGGTCACAACATGTGTACAAATAAACTTAGGACAAGTGTAGCACATGCTGTGGATTTCTTCTCCCAACTCCCATTCCCAAAACCAGGTACCCAAAGATTAGCTGCTACTTCTCCCCTCAAGGTTCTAGGGGTAGCCCTGAGAGGTTGGGGAGGGGTGTTTCTTTTAATACTATAACTTCCAAGCCTCCACCAATGTTTACTTTCATGGTTGTCAGTTTGACATCATCTAATTAACCAGACTGAATTAGCTTTTAGTGAGGTGTATTTGCTAAAGTGGTAGAGTAAGAACAGTTACTCCTACACATTCCCCCTTTTACCCTGTCTGCCTCAGAGTTAGTGATATACTCCTTCCCAAGTACATACAGAGTCCAGGAGAAAGTGGGTTCAAGTTTGGAAGACACGCATGGCAAAGGCATAGGTGACTCCCATCTCCTCGTTGCTGAAAATCCTTTTTTCCTCTTCGCTGCGGCACTCATGAAGTTTTGGTTAGATGTGGTGCAGCTTCTCTGCTCAGCTCTTTGTAGAATCTTCACCCTGACTTTCATCCATGTGTCCTCAGCTCCTGATACAGATGCTGTCTCAGCTTTTCTGGGGACCATGCTAGGACTAAGCTCCAAAAAGAAAGTCTCAAATTGTCTGATGCTCCAAAGTTTACAAGGCTTTGATAGTTCATCCAGGCTTTCATAGACTTCCAAATGGACCTTTTGGGCTTAGTTAGATGACAAGCACTTATTGAGTACTTATCACTGCGATAGCACCGTGGATACGAAGAAAGGAAAAAACACGGTCCCTTGTCTTTAAAAAGTTAAAGTTCGAATGGGAAAGACAACATGCAAACAACTATGTACACACAAAATTCAACCAGCATATTGTAGCTTACTTTTATTGGGGGTATGATGATTGATTGACTCAGTGTACCCCTACTCTCATACAAGGAAGACTATGGTAAGGCCAAAGAAGTGCTATGACACAATTAAGGGAGGGGAAATTATTGCCATCTAGGGATTCTGAGGAGGAAGCTTAATAAAGGAGATGGCATTTAGGTTTGGTCTTGAATGAAGGGAGGGATTTCAAGTGATTGGCTGGGTTGGGGGTGCTCTTTTCCCAGGCATATGAGGCAGACTGAGCAAAAGCACAGGAAAGAAAGAGGCTAGGAGAAGAATGGGGGTTGGATAGCAATCTATTTTGGTTGGAACATAGAATATGTGATCGAATCACAAAGAGTTTTCTTTCTCTTTCCCTCCCTCTCTCCTTCTCTTCGTTCCTTCATTCCTTCCTTCCTTCCTTCCTTTCTTTCTTTCTTTCCTCCTTTCTTTCCCGGAAGAGTGAAATGATTATAGCAGTCATTGCTTCAGGAATGCTACCTAAACAGTAGGATAGGGATGAATTAAAGAGGGGGTGCATGAGAGTTAGAAAGACCAAAGAAGATGCTGTCACAATAATCTGGGCAAGAACAGATGAGGGTCTACAAAGAGAATGGTTGTAGTATAAGTAGACAGGAAAGGCTGGATATGAGACATATTGCAGAATAAGGTTTGATAACTGATTGGATATGAGGTGTAAGGGAAAGGAGAAAGTCAAAGATGACTCCAAGGTTATAAGGTTGGGTGACTCTGAGGATAATGATGCTATTACAGAGCTGGAAATAAAAGTAAGATGGCAGGTTAATCAAATTTGTGGATAACATAGAGCTGGAAGAAATAGCTAATATGATAGATGACAAAGTCAGGATTCCCAAAGGCTAGAATGAATTAAATCTGATAACACGAAATTTCATTGGGGATAAATATTGTTTTAGTTCTTGCTTTGATTCTTTGATGGATTAGTGGATTATCCATCAATGTGGATATTCCCTTTACTTGCACAGATTTTGATTTATCCACATCTTCTTAGCCTCTGTGATTCTTGCCTAGGACCTGCCATAAATCACCCGCAGAGGATCTACCCAATGCACTGAAGACCTTCCTCTGGGTCTTTAAATACTTTGTGGACTCCAGAGCAATATTTGGGTGACCTATCTGTTATTCTCCACTTTTACTATATTTGTAGCCAATCTCCTTTTCTCATAAGACAGATCCTTGATGCCATTTTTTCCCTCCACCTTTTGCATAAAGACAATTACTTGAAATACATTATAATATATTTGCATCTATCATGTGTTTTTCCATTTCACTTTGGGTTATGTAAAATTTTGGTTCCTCTGGATTGTAGTATTCTATCATTTGTAGCCAAATCCAATCATCAGGAGAATATGGACACTGAAAAATCTTGCACTTCAGATAAAAAAAGTCAACTGCATAAATATATGATAAAGAACACATGGCTAGCCAGCAATTCATGTGAAAGAGACTTGTAGTCTTGATGGATTTCAAACTGAATATGAGTCAACGGTGTGATTTGAAGCCAGGCACTTTGTGAAGATTTTTACAAGTATTATGCCACTGCTCTTCACAACAACACTGTGAGGTTGGTGCTGTTGTTATCGTCATTCTACGGCTGGGGAAACTAAGACAGACAGTGACTTGCCTAGGACTACACAGCTAGTGTCTGAGGCCAGATTTGAACTTAGGTCTCCCTGACTTCAGGTCTAACACTATCCGTTGTACCATCTAGCAGTTTCCAAAGAGTAAATGAGAACTTAAGCTGCATTAATAAAGAATGGTGTCTAGAAAAAGGGAAGTTAAAACTACTTTGATGTCATCATAGCTGAAATATCATGTATCATTGTGAGCACCAAATTTGAGAGAAGAAATTGACACAATTGAGCCTGTCAAGAGAAGGGCAACCGAATGTTTAAGAGAGCTCAACATGGATGAGAGAACTCAACTAAGGACGCTCATGTTGGAGAAGTTAACCAGTAACTAAACATTTATTTAGTGCCTACTATGTGCCAGGCACTGTGCTAAGCACTGGGAATACAAATAAGGAAAAAAAACAGTTTTTGACCTCAAGGAACTTACAGTCTAATGGGGAAGACGACACACAGAAAGCAAAAGCGGTGTGAGAGATAGGGGTCCTGGGTGTTGGAGAGAGGGCTAAAGAAGATACTCTATGCCAGGATATGGTGAAAAAGTCAGAGAAATCTCAGAATAGATCGAGCAAGTAAAAAATGAGATGTTTTCCTTAAATGGAGGTTTTGGAGTTTACGGCTCCATCCTCCAGTGAGAGGGGCAGAGGATAGTGATGAGATGGAGAACCAAGACTGATGGAATCTGATTGTCATCAATGACTTGATGAGAATGTTTTTCTGAAAGCTCCAGTTTTATATATAAAATAAGGGAGTTGGAGGAAATGATCTCTGAAGATGATTCCATCTGCCCTGGAAGAATCATCTCCCATCCCTAAAAGATAACTCCTTCTTCCAGTGTCCTTAGGACATTGCATCCTATGATTCTATGTGGATATCCTAAAGGATATATATTTTTGAAAGCTATATATCTTGTATTTGCCTAGGTTTTACATGTCTCCTTCACTGGAATCTGAGCTAACGTTGAGGGCCAGGACTATTTTTACCTTCCTTAGAATTCCCAGCACATAGCAGAGTGCCCAGCAAATAGTAAATGCTGACTAAATTTTTTAAATCCATCACCTGTAGGAGGCCTTCTTGGTCATCTCCAAGGGTACCTGGTACCATGTTATACTTGCCTGTTATATACCTATCTATGTGAGCGTCTTGAGGTCAAGGACAGTTTTCCTCTTGTCTTTGTATCTGTAGGGCACAGACTCTTAACATTTTTTTGTGTCATGGACACATTTGGCTTTCTAGGAACCCTACAAACCCCTTCTCAGCAAACTCCCAGCGATAGGGTTTATCACAGTGCCTGGCATCTAGCAGGCTTAATAATAGCTTATTGCTTGTTTGATTTGCTCTACTCTTAAGGAATTTAACTTGTAAGGCACAACCTTGCCCTGCAGTTACTCAGTGACCTTCCTTATCTCTCCTAGAAGACTGTAAATTCCTTCAAAGCAGGGATAAAATTCTTGTTCCTCTTTGAATCTTCTCCAGTGTTTAGTATAATAAGTTAATGTTTGAATGATGAAATAGAGAAGGTGTGGTCAAAATGTGAACTAGTGGGAGAAAGAATGGCTTTACCCAAAGGCACTGATTAAAGTTAATGAGGACTAAGAAAAAGGCTCTGGATTTGCCATTTGCTGGTGATCTTTAGGGAACAATTTCAGGAGGTAATAATGAAAGTGGACTTATTTGCCTCTGGAAGAAGAATAAATAGAGGGAATGGAATCTGTAGATTAGAAATTTGGAAGTAAAGGGGAGAGGAGAAACAATACATTTTTGGTTTTATTTCATTTTCTTATTTTCAGGTTGTACTTTTATTATGCATTTACTTTTCTTATATAATTTTTTTTCAGAGAACATCTGACTTCTCTCCTTCTACCGCCATTCCTATAAGAAAAAGGGAAAATCAAAACCCCTGTCATAAACTTGTATAGCCAAGCAAAACAAATTGCCACATTGGTCATGTTCAAAAAATACATGTTTTCTGAGATCATGATTGCAGAAGAACAATTTTTTTTAACTTCACTTGAAGCTTAGATTTTATTTCAGCCCCTTATTTTAAATGTATGCATATTTCTGGTTCAAGTATGTTTTTTATAGATAGCATATCATTGGATTCTGCTTTCAAGTCCCTTTTCTATCCTCTTCCATTCTATTGGTGAGTTCATCATACTCACAATCACAGTTATGATTATTAATTGTGTATTTCCCTCCAACCTACTTCCCTTTGTTTCTCAACTCTTTTTTTTAAAAAAAAAGAAGGAAAGGGTAGTGAGAGAGGAGTGTGCTAGGCCTAGTCCTCTAGGATTGGATAATCTGTTTCTGCTCTCTTGCTCCTTTCTTTTTTCCTCCTCACCCAGAGGCCCTAGAGAATCTCTTTATGCTCTTTTTCTTTTATTTTAAATCCCACTTTAAGATGACCATCCCTCCTTAGTTAGAGTTGTTTTTCTTAGTAGAATCTCTCCCTTAGTCTACTCTTCCTCTTATTCCTTCTACTTTATTCCCTCATCCCCTGTCCCTCCCAGTTCCCCGAGGAGTAAAATACATTTGCGTACTCAATTTTGTGTGAGAATATATTCTTCCCTTCTTTGACTAGTTCAGACGAAAGTAAATTTAAAGTGATATCTGTTGCCCCCCTTTCCTCCTTGATTGTGTAGAATTCTGTGTATACCCCAATTGTGTGAGATAATTTTCCCCATTTTTCCTTTCCATTCCCCCCTGTCTTCCTCTTGCCCCCCTTTTCCATTCTTCTTTTAAGATCATCAAAGCATAACAAAAATAATCCTCTAATTAAATTCCCTCTATGATCCCTGATGATGATAGGGTTCTCAGGGGACACATGAATCATCTTTCCATATTAGAATGCAAGGATTTTTTTTATTTCTTTAATCCATTATCATTGTTTGTTCATATTTACCTTCTTACATTTCTCTTGACTTGTTTGCACTTCAACTTAAATATGCATTTCTGGAATGCAGCATCAGGAATACTTGGAAGTCTTCTCTTTCCTTAAAAGACTATTTTTCCCTTGTTAGATGATACTCAGTTTTACTGGGTAGGCTTATATCTTTTAACCTCTGGAACATTATATTCCAAGCTCTCCACTCCTTTACAATGGTGACTGCTAAATCATGTGACTTTGTTCTAATATTTCCTTGTTGTATTATGGAATCATTATTTTCCATTTGATCATTCTAATTTTTAGGTCGTTTATTGCTTAGGCAAAGATTTCATTCTTGAGCAAAGCTATTAATTCTTTTTCGATTGTTTATTTCATAGTCCTCATTTCTTTTCTACTTTTCCTCTCTAGTATTCTAATTTCATTTTAAAAAACACCATTTTAAAACTCTTGCTTCAGCTCTTCTAGGAATTCTAGTTGAAATTGTGCCCAAGCTATATTTTAATTTGAGGCTTTGCTTATAGATGTTTCAGAATTCTTTTCCTCTGGATTTGTATCTTAGGGATCCCTGTTACCATAATAGGTCTTTGAGGTGAGATTCTTTTTTTGTTTGTTTCTTCATTCTTCTAGCCTACTTTCTGACTTTGGACTTTATGTTAAGGCTGGGCTCTGGCCACTTGTGGAGGAAATATTCAGGCTGATTTTGTGTCCTCTTGGGTTTTAATGCTCTGCAAGTGCCTGACCTTGTTGGATCTGAACAACAATCTGTGAGCTTGCCCCTAATTGCAGTTCAAGTAAACTGCTATTGGTTTCAATTACTATTAGCCATCTGAAAAAAAAAAATTGTTGGTTCAGCATCATAGAACTTCAGTCTCCCCTTGGGAATCCTTCTAGGATTCCTGCCTTGATTATTTTCCTGGAGTGGAGACTCCTGGAGTCAAAGTCACACAGGTGTTGCAAACTGCAATCTCCCCTTTATTGCTGGATTTCTGCCTTGTTTGTCCTACGGCAGACTTCAGATTGGACTAGAGGCTGGAACTGAGACCCTGCTTCACTCAGGTGTCAGAGTCACACACCTGCTGCTTGCTTCTGAATTTGCTTAGTACACAGCCTGTGGAATGGTACCTCACCCTGGTGGGTACCCTTAGGGGAGGTCTCGTCCACCCTGAATCTGTTAACTGATAGCAAAACTACACTTTGGCACCTGTTTCTCCCCCCTGCACAAGGTCAAGTTGCTTTGTGTGGAGATGGCATGTCTTCATGTCCTAGTCCTGACTTCTTTCTGTGATGGAACACTCCATAGAGATTCCTGGCTAGACTCCATTCCCAGTGTCTGCATGCTTCTCCGTTTATCTCTGTATGCTGACCTTGGCTGGAAAAATAACACACTAATTTTTTCTTGGATTTTCCAGTCAGGACTCAGTATGGTTCATTTAGATCCGTTTAGAGGTAGAGCATAGCAGTATTTCTTCCCGGCTACTTCACCATTTTGACTTTTGGGATACATTTTAATAGGAGATTCTTAATGACCAAAAATATTTAAAGATGACAAAAAATGGAAAGAATCAATGTTGGATAACCTATAAGAAGACAGTCTCATTATTGATGGGGTTATAAATTTGTCCAATAATTTTAGAAAACAATTTGAAACTTTGTGAGAAGTCATTGTGAGAAGTCAATCTAGGAAAATCATAGCAAGGGACATAAATCCCTGGACGTTAAAGAAAGAAGGGCCCATATATACAAAAATACAGAAGTACTTTTTGTGGGAGCAAAAAACTGGAAATAAAAGCAAAGTGGATGTCTTTCAATTGGTGAAGGGCTAAAGAAATTGTGGTATCTGAGTGCAATGAAATGTATTTTTGTTATCTGCTAAGGCAAATTCAGAGAAATGTGTGGGAAGACAAGAATTCTTTTCACTTCACTTTCACTTCTTAGAATCTCTAGTTTCCTTCAAAGTTTAGCTCGCCTTCTCCTCCTCCATTTGCTAATGTTCCCTCTCTCCCAATCTCATATATATATTTTACAATCAAGTCACCAAGCATTTATTGGTCACCTACTTTGTGTCCAAAGCTCTGGGATAAAAAAAAATAGCCCCATGATGTCCAGAAACTCATAGTCTAATGGGGAGGGAACATGCAAACGACAATGTACAAACAAATTATATACAGGATAAATTATAGATAATCTTAGAGAGAAGGTGCTAGCATTAAAGAAGGTCAGGAAAGTTTTCTTGCAGAAGGTGAGATTTTATCTGGGACTTGAAGGGAACCTGAGAAGTCAGGTTGGGGAGAGGAAGAGAGAATTTCAGGCAAGGAGGACAACCAGTGAAAATACTCTGATGCTACAGAGAGAGCGTCTTGTTTGAGGAACAGCAGTGAACTTGTATTACTGGAGTACATAGGAGGGAGTAAAATATAATACCGGAAAGATGGAAGGAGCCTAGTTTGTGAAGGGCTTTGAACACCAAATGTAAGATTTTATATTTGGCCTTAAAGGTGACAGGGAGCCACTGGAATTGACTTAATTGGGGCAGGGAGGGGTAAGGAGAGCAGAGGGGAATGACTTGTATAGGTTGCTTCCTGCCCACTCCCACAGTAAGGTCCTAGAAAGCAGAGACTGTTTCAATTTGACTATTTCATATTTTTCTACCTAGGACCTGGAACAGTATCTGGCACGTAGCACTTACTTAAGAGATGCAGATACAGAGTGATTTAAAGAGACCCAGGAAAACAATAATACATGATGACTAAAATTATGTAAACATAAAGAATACTTAATGAAAGTTTAATTTTGAGCATTTTATTTTATTTTAATTTTTTTAATTTATGGATAAAATATGCATTTCTATAACATAGTATAATAAAAAATAATTTCACATGAAACTGCCAGTCTATTGTATACAATTTGTTTTTCTTTTTAAATATATAATAAAGTTATCATGTAAATTTCTTTCTTTTTTGTTCCCTGAGCAATGGTAATGACTATTTTTGGACCTGTAGAAGAGACGAGAAAGCACCTCTCTCCTTTACTTAGATAGATAGTTGACTACTGCTAGTGAATGTTGAATACATTGTCAAATGTCAATGGTTTTGTTTAACAGATTTTCTTTGTTATAAAGATAGGTTCATTAGGTAGGTGGGTCTTGGATACTTAGGGAAATGACTGTGATATTGGAGCAGTTAGGTGGCACAGTAGATAGAATCACAGGCCTGGAGTCAGGAAGACTCATCTTCCTGAGTTCAAATCTGGCTTCATACACTTACGAGCTGAGTGACCCTGGGCAAGTCACTTTGTTTGCCTCGGTTTTCTCATCTGTAAAATGAGCTGGAGAATGAAACAACAAACCACTCCAGTCTCTTTGTCAAGGGAACCCCAAATGGGGTCATGAAGGGTCAGATGTGACTGAAGAACAAAGACTGTGATATAAAAGCAGAAGGCAGCAAAAAAAATTTTTTAAGACCAAAAATCATATCATGTAGGCAGCCTCCTACATTATGGTAAGACTAGTTCTGCCTTCATTGCCTCTGAGAAATGCAAATTTAAAAATCTGATTTCCCTTTACCTTCTAGAGGCCACAAATGGCAGAAGAAGGTGGGGAGTTTGAACAGGCTGTCAGAATGAGGAAAAAAGGACTTTTAGTCCATGTGACCTGAAGAACTAGATCAACACGGGGACTATTTTGTTTTTTCATCCTTAGCGCCTGGCACAGGAGGTGCTTAATACATGCTTGTGGAATTGACTTGAATCTTGCATTTTCTACTGCAGTCAACACTCAGCTATCTCACGTGGCTAAACAAAACCACTTTGCCCTCTCATCTGAACCTTTCCCTTGTATACCACAGGCTTTCACTAGGTCTTATGGGATAGTCTGGCAACATGCTCAGATCTGCTAACATTCCCCTATCACGTAGATGGGAGCAGCCTCCTTCAATTTACTATATAACCAGAACAAGCTTTGTCATAAAAACTGCCAGACTGGACAGAAAAATAAAGTGTCTGTCTATCTATTTATTCATTTATTTATTTATTTATAACATTAATTTTTAAGAATTTTGAGCTCCAAATTCTCTCCCTCCCTTTAGTCCCTCCCTCACCCATGGAGAAGGAAAGCAATATGATGCCCATTAAACATGTGAAGTCATGCAAAACATATTTTCATATTAAACATGTTGCAAGAAAAAACACCAAGAAAAAGAAATTTTCACTCTTTTTCTTGAGTACTCTCTCCTGCTTCATCCAGAAGGTGAGGGTCATACACAGTTCACCTACCCTGTGGGAGCCATGAACTGAGCCAGAAAGAGTACATATCTTCTCCCTCTCTCCTTACCCTGTGGCTCTGTGAAATGGTCCTGGGGGCTCTTGACTGTTTTACTTATCTTCAGTTTCAGGAGCAGGGGAAAATTCTCACTAGACCTAGGACTTCAAGCCATGGCTATGTTGGAGCCAGGATTCCAGGATGGATATTGTGGCCAGCCAGCCCAGCAGGGAAGACTGGAGAAGCCAGTGTGCCTAGAACTTAAGCCCAAGGTGGGCTTTGGAAGTAGAACTTGCTTATATTTCCAGCTATGTAGGAACTGAGGGAGGCTGTGAAGCTAATTCTCTCTCCCTCCTCATGCACTGAGGTGATAGAGGTGTGATGTTTAAAAAGTTTGAGACATAGTTTCTGGGTAATTAATCATTTTAATGATAATGCTAGCATTTTATTAATAAAAGGGTCAATGATACTCTTGAATGCTCAAAACCAATCCTTGTGGTGGGCTCACAGTTTATATGCCTTTGGAAGAGTAGATATTTCTGAGCATGGCAATCAACTGACTGCTTAACAATTAATGAGAGAGCAAATATTCCAATGAGAGGTGGGCCTATTCTAATGAGGAGGGGATGACGTATGTTATTTACTTCTAAATTGCCTAGCCTTGGGCAATCTAATCAAAGAATTTATGTATTTATTTAGCCAATGGCAGAGAGCCTGGGACTCCCAAATCTTCTTAAGGGTCAAATGTAACATGCCTTGCGGTGAGACACTGGGAGCCAGGGTGGTCAGGGTTAAACTAGAATTGATTGGCAAAATCTGCCAGTAGATAACCTTTCCTTTTCTGGTTCACTCTTTAGTAGAGATGATATTCAACACACTCCAGTGACTCCTTATTACATCTAGAATAAAATAAAACTTTTAAAGTCCTTAATAACCTAGTGCCAGTCTACATTTCTAGCTTCAATACACCTCATTCCCCTTCAGAAAAGAATTATCTAGCCAAGCTGACTTTGTTCTTCACATAGGATACTCCATCTCTTTATCCCTCTCCATCCCTTGGTACTGCCAGAGCTAGCTGAATGTTTGAGAGGTTTCCAAGGAAAGTATGGGAGAGAAGAGGTATTAGACTGATTACTGAGGGTCCACTGATAAACTGAGGGTCTACAGAGCCATTGTGCTGACCATGTTGTACACCTGTGAAACCTGGACAGTCTACCAGCGCCATGCCAGGAAACTGAATTGCTTCCATTTAAATTGTCTTAGGAAGATTCTGAAGATCACCTGGAAGGATAAGGTACCAGTCACTGAGGTCCTTTCTCGAACTAAACTGCCAAGCATTCAAACTCTGCTTCAGAGAGTGCAACTCTGATGGGCTGGCCACATTGTTCAAATACAAAGCATATGCTTTCCAAAAAGACTATTTTAGGGAGAACTCACACAGGGCAAGCACCCACATGGTGGTCAGAAGAAGCTATACAAGGACACCCTCAAGGTCTCTCTTAAGAACTTTGGAATTGATTGTGTGATAGGGGAGACATTGTCACAAGACTGCTCAGCATGGTGCTCCCACAACAGAGAAGGTGCTGTGCGCTATGAGCAAAGCAGAATTGAAATAACTCAAAGGAAACGCAGGATGTGCAAGTTTGGAGCATCCACACCAAATGTTCACACGGACTATTTGTGCCCGACCTGTGACAGAGCATTCCAAGCTCGTATTGGTTTGATCAGCCACAGTCGGACACATTGAAACTTGACTCTAGCATAGTGATGTCATTTGGGTTGTCTTCGAGAACAAAGGGCACCAACCAACCAACTGGATATTCCCTCGTGACTAAATTATACCCCTTTCTTACCTCTGTCCCAGAGAATCCTTTAATTTTTCTTCAAGGATCACTCCAGCACTGCTTTCTGAATGAAGCCTTTTTTGATCTCTCCAAAAGCCATGCCCCCTCCCTCAAGAACTTTGCACTTAGTTTTTACTCTACATTTAATTATGTATGTACATTTTCAGTTTTTCAGTTGTGTCCGACTCTTCGTGACTCTATTTGGGGTTTTCTTAGCAAAGATACTGGAATGGTTTGCTATTTCCTTCTCCATCTCATTTAACAGGTGAGAAAAATGAGGCAAATAGAGTTAAGTGACCTGCCCAGGGGGTCACATTTGAACTCAGGTCTTCCTGGTTCTAGGCTGGTGCCTCTATCCACTTCACCACCTAGTCGCTGTATCATATATGTACACATATGTACAGGTCTCCCCCAATACAATGTTAACTTCTCTAGAGAAGGGACTGTTTCATTTTTATCTTTGTATTCCCAGAAGCTAATATGGTGCTTGGTACATAGTAGGCACTATTTATTAATTAATAAATGCTTGTTGCTGGTTTGATAATTTGTTACAAAATGTCAAAAATATAGAAAGTGCCAAGAAGAAGAGGCATCAATGTGGCCTGTATCTTAGTCACAAATGGGATCATTATTCCCGAAGTAATTTCGATATTTGCTTAGACTTTTCATTCAGAGGTTTTGTGGTATCTTGTTAAGAATAGATAAGCATGTAATTTGCCTTTTTTTAGGTTTCTATTTTGAAAGCATCTGGATACATGTACTAATGAGGCATGAATGTCTTTTTCCTAGTTTTCCTTATGTTTTCTTTCAGATCATCCCTGCCAAGCAATCTCTAGAGTAAACTCTTCTAATATTAATTAAACTCACAGACTTAACCCAGGTAATCCAGATTTCCTTTGGAACAAATGTTACTCCTCATTTCTCCACTCCCAAGGATTTTTTTTCCCCATCAAGTTTCCAAACATTTGCATTAACACCTCCCACTTTAAATTTGGTACCCCTCAATTTAAACATTCACACATACCCTTCCACTGGCAGAACCTTAATCTAGTGCCAGCAGCTTTCATTAGTATCTTCTGGTAACTCAACACTTCCTAAGTTCCAATTTAAAAAAGGTAATAGTAATATCTTGAGCTAACTTCATTTGAATGTGAGCTGAATGTAAATTGCTTCCCCTGGGAAACCTACTTAGCCTGTGGAGTAATGGAGAGCTTTACGAGGGCTTTGCGGCCTAGGGCACTGAAGAGTCCATTATCTATAAACTTCTTAGGGCTCACTTCTCTGTTTTATGGTTTGAACACGCATCCTACACAGATTTTTATGAAGTTGGGAGACTTAAAACTTTATGCCTCCTCCAACAGAAAAGAGAAGGGGACATTTTGGCCCAGTGATGAAGAAGACTTGGGATTGAGCTTGGGTTGTGTGTGGGAGGGTTGAGAGGCAGTGAGTAGGGGAGAAGTCTACAGGTTACTTTGGGAAAATCAATTAAACTCAAATTGTTGGTAAATATCAAATGCTTGCTCTTTTCAGTACTAAGGATGTTAAATGGCTACCAAAGAAGAGAGATTAGACCAAAAAGAAATAAGATGAAAGGTAGCTTGGGATATTGATTTGTGAAGTCAGGAAGATAGACTCACAAGCTGAAGGACCTTTGGCAAGTCAACACTTCTCTGAGCCTCATATTACTCATCTGCAGAATGGGAATTAATACTTGCAATACCTGTGACTTAGGAGTTGTGAGACTTAAATGGGATAATGCATGTTAAGGACGTTTCATATCTCAAAACCCTCACGTAAATATACAGTATTATTATCAGTCAGTCAATAAACATTTAAGTGCCTCCTGTGTGCCTAGCAAAGGGCTAAGTGCTTGAGATACAGCAAAGAAAGGTAAAACAGGCCCTGCCCTCAAGGAGCTCACAGTATAATGGGGGTTGTTTTTTGTTCTTCTTTCTGGAAGAGGATCATGACATCAAGGAGGTGATTCCACCACATGCAAGTGAATTGGATTCAAATGAGGTAGGGCTGTGCAAAGTCACCAGCCTCACTTTCTCCTCTGGTTCTAGTCGCAAGATATAGATCAGGATGACCTGAAAAGGCCCTGCCTAATGGAGGAGACAACATGCAAACTATCTACAAGCAAGATACATAGAGAATAAGTTGGAAATAATCAAAGGGAGGGCAAGACGCTAGAATTCAGAGGACTCTAGAAAGGCTTCCTGTAGAGGGTGGGATTTTAACTGGACAAATCGATTTAGTAACCTTAAACTATTTCTTCTGTCCCCAGCACTATTACTTGGTTCTATCATGTCTCATGATGTTGTTCAGTTGTGTCTGACTTTACGTTTTCTTGGCAAAGATACTGGCATGGTTTGCCATTTCCTTCTTCAGTGTGTCTCCGTTTTACAGATGAGGAGCTGAGGCAAACAGGGGTTAAGTGACTTGCCCAGGGTTATATAACTAGTAAGTGTCTGAGGTCACATTTGAACTCAGATCTTCCTGACTCCAGGCCCAGTGTTCTATTCACTGCATTACTTAGCTTCCCCTCTCACATCCCATAGTTAATATCAGAGATCTCGAAGAGACACTGGAAATCATTCATTATTTTAGAGAAATGCAGAAACTGAAGTCCAAAGAGTCTAAATGGTTTATCCATGGTTTCACAGCTCATAAGTGTGGAGGAATTCAAACTCAGGTGTTCCTGACCCAAGACCAGCACCTCCCCAGTGAGATCCATAAGCACAAAAAATGTCAACTTAGCTATCCACATGGGAGAAGCAAGAAGATGAATAATAACAAACACATTTAATTAGTGTTTTAGTGTTGGTCAAGTGCTTAACATATATTATTTGATTCCAACCTCTCAACAGTCCTTATGAGACCCTTTGAGTCTCACTCAAAGATGGCAAGAGACTTCTCCCTCAACTGCCGTAATGAAGCTAATGACAAAGGTGGAATTTATTTAAACCTAGGTCTTTCTGATCCCAAATCCAACATCCAGATTGCATCTTGCCTTAGATAGAACAGCCCATTGAGTTAATCCATCACTTCATAAATCTTACAAAAGTTACTTCAGAGAGGCAATAAGCTGAGCCCACAAATGAACAGAGAATAGACTAGAACCCATTTGGGAAGTTGGGCAGCACTTTCAATGATCCCAAACTGCTTCCTGACATAGACATCCCTCCTGTTAGCACTGAGATTTTTCCAGTAATTCTATATGGCTTCGAATCATGGAAACTACAATTTTCAAAGAATCATCACAACTGTGCACGCTCATATCAACCAACCAACCAACCAACCAACCAACCAACCAACCAACCAACCAATTAAGCACTTACTGTGTAGCAGGAACTAAGTGCTAGAAATACAAAGAGAGGCAAAGACACAGTTTCTTCCTTCAAGAATCTCCCATTCTAACATTCAATATGCAAGCACCTACCTGGATGCAAGATGTATACACAGTAGATGAAAAGTGTTCTCAGAGGGAAGTCACTAGCATGAGGTACAGGGAAAGAAGAACGGAAAAGGATATAAGAAAGAATGTTTGAAGAGAGAAAAGGAAGAGGAAGGTTAGAAAAATGATCTCACATAATCAAGGGACACAAGTAGAAGTCAACAAACAAGGAAGACAGGGATAATTTCCCTGAAGAAGGTGGGATCTGAGCTGTCGTCAAGAAAGCCAGGGAGGCCAGGAAGTAGAGACGAGCAGGGAAAGCAATACAGAAATAGAGGCCAGCTAGTGAAAAGGCACTAAGAAGGGAGTCTGAATGTCTTTTTTAAGGAACAGCAAGAAGGCAGCTATTGCTGGATCATCAAGTAAGAGGAGAGGAGTAATGTATAAAAATACAAAAAAGATAGAAAACAGCCAGGTAGTATAGAGCTTTTAAAAAAATTAATATTTTTTCAGTTGGCAAAAATCTACCTTTTCTCCTGCCCCTGCCCATTGAAAGAGAATAAAGCAAAACAAAACTCTTGTTACAAACACTCATAGTCAAGCAAAACAATGACCGTCTCTCCTTCCTCTCCACCCACCCCAAAGTCTCATTCTTGACTCTGAGTCTTTCACTCTCATAAGGGGGTGGTTAACATGTGTTATCATTAGTCCTCTGGAATCATGATTGGTTACTGCATTAATCAGAGTTCTGAGTGCTTGTCTTTATAATATTGTTTTCATTGTACAAACTATTCTCCTGCTTCTGCTCATTTTACTCTGCACCAGTTAATCTAAGTGTCAGAAACCATCCGCTTCATCATTTCTTTTTTTTTCTTTTTTTTTGTAGGGGGGAAGGCTAGGCAATTGGGGTTAAGTGACTTGCCCAAGGTCACACAGCTAAAGTGCGTTTCATCATTTCTTACAGCACCTTAATATTTTGTCTCATGTATACACTGTAACTTTTTCAGCCACTGCCCAATTGATGGACACCCTCTCACTTTTCAAGTCTTTGCCTATGCAGGAAGAGCTATGAAAATTTTTGCACACCCTTATTTAGAATTTGTCTTTCTTAGGATTAATCTCTCCCTTAATCTACCTCTTTCTAATTCCCCTTCTCTCTCCTCCTCTTTCTCTACTATTTCTATGTTGAATGAAATGTATTTCTGTACCCAACTGTGTGTATGTGGATATAGTATTCCCTCCTTTGACCAGTTCAGATGAGCGAGGGTAAAGTGTTACCTACACCCCTATCCCTTCCTTCTTGTTTGTATACACTTCTGTTTGAGTACCCAATTATTTATCCTTCCTTCCCCCAGCGTATTCTTTCTGGTCACCTTTTCCATTCTTCTTTTAAGATTATCAAGAAATAACAGAACCACTCTTAGACCTTTTGTTTAATTTGACTCCTTCTATAATCCCCGATGAAGGTAGGGTTCAGAGGGGACCCATGTATCCTGTACTTACATTAGAATATAAACAGTTTATCTTTATTTAGTCCCTTATTAGTTATATTTAGTCCCTTGGTTCACTCAGCTTTGTCTTTTTACATTTCTCTTGACTCCTGTGCTTACACTTCAGATTTTCTACACATCTCTGGTCTTTTCATCAGAAATGTTTGGAAGTCCTCTATTCATTAATGTTCTCTTCTTCCCTCCTCCTTTCCCTCCCCCGCCACAGTCCCCCCATATTCATGTTTTTCTAGGTAAGTTACTCCTGGTTGTAAGCCTATATATTTGGCCTTCTGGAATAGTGTAATCCAAGCTCACTGCTTATTTATAGTGATAGTTGCTAAATCATGTGGAGTCTGGAACTGAGACCCCATTCTGCTTAGAGGGTTCAAGTCACAAAGTTGCAGTTTGCTTCTGAGCTTACTCCTTTCATAGTACACAGCCTATGTTCCACAACAACTCCTTGCCCTTGGACACCATTCCTATGTGCAGCTCCTCTCCTCTGGGTAGGGTGACAGAACTGCCAGTTGATACCTGTCCTGCACCTTGCACAAATTTAAGCCCCTCTCTGCTGGATCTGGGACCTCCTCTGGCTCTGGTATGCAGCCTCTCCCTGCCTTGCTTGGTGAGCTTGGCCAGAGCATCTCCTGTGTCCATAGACCTCTCTGTCTATATCTCTATGCTAACCTGGGCTGGAAAAATGACTCACTGTGATTTTTTCCCCCTTGGATTTCCTGATTAGAAATCAGTCTACTATGTCATCTAGGTCTGTGGAGTTTTTTGCGGGGTAGGGTGTAGAGCGAGGGTGGGAAGGAAGGAGAGCTCACCGTACTTGTGGCTAAACTGCCATCATCCATGAAGATCTGTAAGTGTCAAAATGAGGATTTTATTTTTGAACGTGGAAGGAATAGGAGCTCAGTAGCTAGAGCTCATTGAGCAGTAGTGTCAAGGTTAGACCTACACCATAGAAAAATCACTTTGGTAACTGAGGGAAGGATGGATTAGAGCGGGGAGGAACTTGAGAGAGGGCAAACAGGCAGGCTATTGCAGTAAGACAGGGATAAAGCGTGGAGGGCCTCCACCAGGGTGGTGGCAGTATCGGAAGAGAGAAGAGAAATGTTGAGAGGCAGAATCAACAAGGCTTAGCAACAGATTGGATTTGTGGAGTGAATTGAGAAAGGAGTTAAAAATAATGCAAGGTTATGAATCTGGGGACTGGGAGGATGGTGGTACCCTTAAGAATAATAGGGAAGTTGGGAAGAAGTAGGATTTTGGAGGAATGAAAATGAATCCTGTTTTGGATATGTTGAGTTTGAGATGTCTATGGGACATCTGGTTTGAGATGTTCGAGAGGCAATTGGTAGCTCAAGATTAGAGCTCAGAAAGGAGGTGAGAGCCAGAGATATGTAGACAGAGGAATCATCTTCACAGAGATGCCCTTTGACTCCATGGCAACTGATGAGATCAGTAGGCAAGATATTCTAAGATATTCTAGAGGGAGAATAGAAGCATACTCAGAACAGAACCTTAGATTTTGTCTGTAGTTAATAGGCATGGCCTGGAGATATAAAAGGCATAAAATGGATATGCCAGCATGGAAGTAAGTAGCAAATAGATGGATGGATAGGTAGACAGAAAGATAAATAGAAAGGACATTTATTAAGTACTTTACATATGCCAGGCACTGTGTTAAGCTCCAGAAGTACATATAAACAAAAAAAAAGGTCACTATCCTCAAGGAACTTACATTTGTATGGGGGAAGATGACATAAAAAATGGAGCTGGAAACAGGGGGCATATCGAGGGGGGAAGAGTACTCAAATGTGGAAATGTTACTGGGGAGGAATTGGAAAAATCTAGAATCACTGTTGGAGCCAGGTGTGAAGTGAACTTGGGAACCCCATGAAATTATAGACTGAGGTAGGGATTTACTCATCAGGAGGAGAGGCTGGAAAGCAGAAGCATCTCAAGGAAGAGATGGCTACTATTGAGGAGGTGGGAAAAGTCTTATGAAACAGTACTGGAACTAAGTGGTATCACAAATGAGAGCTGACTGGAAAAGGAAGTACCACTTATGTTGCAAGAGTAAGGGATGACAGATGGACCAACTTTGTATTGCAGTGGTTATTCATGAAAGCCTTACAGACTGAGGGGAAGGTTTGTATGGTATTAGGCGGACACTCGATGCATGATTTATGAAAAGACATAACTAATAATCACATCAAATCAGAAGGCTTGGCGAGCCCACTGATCTGTCAGAATATTAGAGTTCCATCCCCAAGAGTCCGCCTTTCTTGGGCCACCCTGTTAGTAGAAATTTCTCCTCACATCTGCCTTGTATTTATTTTGTTGGGCAGCTATGTGGCACAGTGGATAGAATTACAGGCCTAGAGTTGGGAAGACTCATCTTCCTGAGTTCAGTTCTGACCTCAGACACTTACTGGCTGTGTGACCCTGGACAAGTCTCTTAACCTGGTTTACCTCAGTTTCCTCATCTGTAAAATGAGCTGGAGAAGGAAATGGCAAGCCCCTTCAGTATCTTTGCCAAGAAATCCCCAAAGGGAGTCACAAAGAGACTGACATGACTGAAGGCGACGAAACAACAACATAGTATGGGTAGAGTTATTTGCATTTGGTCTCCTCTGCTAAAATTCGAGCTCCTTGAGGGTAGGCTATATTTTTACCTTTCTTTTAAAAATATCTATTTTGAATTTAAACATCCCTCTAAAAAAAGAGAAACTATTATGCCTACTTACCATACTTTCTATATTGGGTAAACAAAATTTATGTTTTAAAAAGCAGATATTCTATGAAACCATACATCTCACTTTCATACCACTTGCATTTTCTTTTTTTATAGATCTCACAATGAATTATAGGCATTATTTTTGACTGCCATTTTATTCTGAACTCATAGTTCAGTGCCAGGCACACGATAAGGGCTTTACAAATGCTTATTTTTTGAAAGAATGACTATCCTTCACAAACTTTTGGCCCAGCCAAACTGGCTTTCTTGCTCTTCCTCACAGGGACATTCATCTCCCTTCTGCCTACCTTTGCAAAGGTCGTCTCCCATGTCTGGTATCGACACTGTGCTATTATTGTTCGTCCTTCATTCTCAAAGAGGACCATGACATCAGGGAGGTGATGCTACCACATGCCGGTGAATAGGATTTAAGTGAGGGAGGGCTGTGTGAGCCAGCTTGAAGGAGCTCAGAACAGCCAATTGTTAAATTTTTAACTGGAGCGTTTACACTTTGAAAACTGATAAAAGCTACATATTAGCACTTGATGTATTGTTTTGTTGATTGTCTAGACTTAAGAAAGTGACAAACAAAATGTTAATAATGAAAATTGAACTTAAAAATGTGTTGTGCTGTACATTTTTCCAGACAGCCTGTTGTTAAGCATTTACCAGCATACCCCTGCCATGATTAGATTCCCTCCTCAATTTCACCTTTTAGCTCCTCTAGGTCTTATTCAAACTCAGCTTTTATAGATCACCTCATATTGAGGCTATTTTTGATTCCTCCAGCCATTTTGCAGCAGCACTCCCCTCTCCCCCAAATTATCTATTTTGTATCTATTTTATATGAACCCATTTAGCCTGGAGTTCAAGCCTGCTGATATGCATGTCTCTCCTCAAAACTGCATGC
This sequence comes from Phalanger gymnotis, assembly GCA_028646595.1. Lineage (NCBI taxonomy): Eukaryota > Metazoa > Chordata > Mammalia > Diprotodontia > Phalangeridae > Phalanger > Phalanger gymnotis. Next base: position 320,221,728 of record CM053622.1, on the reverse strand, counting down.
CTGCTTGAGGGAAAACAAAACAAAACAAAAACAACTTGTTTCTGGCTTTGAGAGAGGACTCACATGCTTCCAGATGCTCTTCTTACTCTCAGAGATCAATGACAGTATCACGAAATTTAATTATGGAATAGAGTTCATGTGTTATCTAGTCCGCTGGTTCTCAGCCTTTCTTTCTTTCTTCCTTCCTTCCTTCCTTCCTTACTTCCTTCCTTCCTTCCTTCCTCCCTCCCTTTCTTCCTTTCTCTTCCTTCCTTCCTTCCTTCCTTCCCTCCTTCCTCCCTTTCTTCTTTCCTTCCTTCTTTTCTTCCTCCCTTCTTTCTTTCTTTCTTTCCTTCCTTTCCTTCCTTCCTTCCTTCCTTCCTTCCTTCCTTCCTTCCTTCCTTCCTTCCTTCCTTCCTTCCTTCCTTTCTCTTCCTCCCTCCCTCCCTTTCTTCCTTCCTTTCCTCCTTCCTTCTTCCTTCCTTCCTTCCTTCCTTCCTTCCTTCCTTCCTTCCTTCCTTCCTTCCTTCCTTCCTTCCTTCCTTCCTTCCTTCCTCCTTCCTTCCTTCTTTCCCTCCTTCCTTCCTTCCTTCCTTTCCCTTCCTTCCTTCCTTCCTTCCTTCCTTCCTTCCTTCCTTCCTTCCTTCCTTCCTTTCTTCCTTCCTTCCCTCCTTCCTCCCTTTCTTCTTTCCTTCCTTTTCTTCCTCCTTTCTTTCTTTCCTTCCTTCTTTCCTTTCTCTTCCTTCCTTCCTTTCTCTTCCTTCCTTCCCTCCTTTTCTTCCTTCCTTTTTTCTTTCTTTCTTCCTTTCCTTCTCTTTCCTTATTTACTTAATCATCACTTATTTATTGATATATTTATTTATTTGCTTATTTATGCTCACGAAACATTGTTCTTTACCTTCAGGAATTGCCGCACACTGAACAGTTAAGTTTGGTAACACTTAAGAAAGTGGGGAGATTTTCCAATGCAGTTTTCCTTCAATTGGAGTCCCTGTTTTTGTTGAGTTCTTTGCAAATTGGGTGTGCATTTCAAGGTTAGACTGTATCTGTAATAGGCAAGTTTTTTTTATTTTATGAAGACCATAATTTGTATGCTGAGTAAGCAAAATCAGTATTCAATGCTACTTATAAATGACCTATCTGCAGTAACACAAGACCCACGGTTTCTCTTTGAGAAACACTGATCCCAACCCTCACATTTAATAGAACTTTCCAGTCAAGGTAGGAAGTAAAAATTAAGCTTGTGAAACAGAAAATTATAATTGACATATAATCAAATGCTGACTATACTGCGAGTTCAAACTATGCATACTATGAAATCCAGAGAAGGTAAGATTAGTATAAACTGGGATGGTCAAAGAAGGCTTCTAGGAGGACATGGGCTCTTATTTCAGTTTGAATCCTGATGGTGAAGTTGCAGGAGGACATACAAAGAAACTGAATGTGCTTTCATTTGGGGGATAAAGAGGAGAGCAAGTTACTGATACTGTCTTTGGTTTTTTAATCAGACTTGAGTTCATTGGTAGGGACCTCCCAGAGATGAACTTCCTCCATCAAGGCACATCATATTACAGTCTTTGAGAGGGGCCTGGAGCAAGAAGAGGTTATGTCTCTTGCCTAGGAGCACTCAGTTGGTATGTTTTAGGGGCAACATTCGAACTCAGTGTTCGACCCATTTGAAGCCAGCTCTCCATCAGTGATGCCATGTTACCTCTCACCTGTAAACAGTACTATTATTATTTCGGAAATAAAAGAGAAAAAAATAAGCTGAGTTATAGGAAAAAAATGCCTTAGGGACCATCTGAGCTAAAAATTCATCAGTTACTATAAGCAGTTTTTTTTTCGAGGCAGATGAAATTGTCTGTTGTGCTATAAAAGAAAGATCTCTTCTTGTCCAATTATTCACGTTTCAATTTCTCTTTAACAGGAGTTGATAAAAATGGCATATTTTGATGAAAGGAATGCTTAGCACTTAGGGAAAATTAAACTGTCTACCTATCTCTCAGGAAAGGATGAATTTAATCACTTTAATTACCATAACCCTTTCCCCAAGACCCAGGGGAGGATTGAGAAAGGTCTCAGAAGAGGGAATGTGCAAATTCCTCTCTTCCCTTTGGGCTATAGGGTCTGGGGAAAGAAGAGGCACAGAGGCTGACATGTGTCTGAGCAGGTCTTACCTAGCACCGGTGCAAAAAAGTTATTTATGAATTATAGTAATTCAGTGTATTAGGTGAGCGCTAGCTTTGAAAAGGAACTCCAGAATTGGATTTTACAGCTATTTGTCATCTACAAGAAATGCATTCAAATGAGCAGGACCTTTTGTCTTGAAATATTTAGTTTCAAAAGGTGCAAATGACTCTCTCAGATTTCCATAGCACTCTTCGCTCCACTCCATAACTCAAAATGCTTGGTGTGGGAGAGGGTTAAACCTCAAACCAAGAAGAGCCAATTCTCTGAAAGCCACAAAGGATGATTGCAAACCCCCAAGCCTTCCGCTTTGCACCGTGCTTATCTGTTCATCTGACAAGTGCCTAGTGAGTATGTTGAGGGTGGGTATTGAGGTGAGGCTTTTGTAAATGACCTCAAAGTTGAGTCTCTGTTGAACCCATGTAGATCCAATTAACCCAGGCACAATGCATTCCAAATGCCTGGTCATGTTTGTCTGTACTTCTCTTGTTGCTTTCTTGTTGAACCTTTTGTGAATAGTTATAAAAAATAGTGCCTCGTATAGGGAAATTTGTAGGATGGCACATATCTTTGTAATTGGGGTGACCAGCCCTAACCAAATGTGGGAAAACATTGAGGGCCATTCAGAAACCACTTGAAATATCCACAAACCCTGGAAAGAGGTCCATTAGTGGGACATATGTTAAGTTACTTGTGCATGTGGGAATCACAATCAATAAGAATAAGTTCTTTATAAGTGTTTGCTGAATTGAACTGAATTGAAATTAGTTCTTGGTATTGGTTTTCAACCTGGTGATTAGCTGATTTGACTCTGACAACATGCTTGTTGAATCTGGCAAAATGGTGTTACTTTTGAGTTTGCTCTTACATCTCCGAGGGTATTATTGGTTTTTGTATGCTTAATGAGAAAAGTTAAAAGAAGCATTAGCAAATCACAGAACGGTAGAATCGAAATGCATGCTAGAAATGATCTAGTCTTGATATTTTTGTATTATAGGTAAGGAAATCGAGTCCCAGTGAAAAGGAGTAAGTGACCCGAGGTCAAGATAGCTAAGTCAGAGCTGAGGCTAGAACTATGGCTTCCTAGTCCCATGGTCATTTCTACTTTTTAGATGAATTTTTATTGATATCTTTTGATTTGACGTCACCTCTGTTTCCTACCGTATTCCCCTTCCCTGTCCCCTTCCAGAGAACCATCGCTAATTGAAAGAAAGGAAGAAAGAAAAAAAGTTTTTCAAAACTAAACAATATATCCAAGAAGTCTGACATTGTGTGCACATTGTGTTTCACACCCATGGTCCTTCTGCAAAGGATTGGAAGGTTGGGGTTTTTTTTTGAGGGGGGAAGGCAGAGCGATTGGGGTTAAGTGACTTGCCCAAGGTCACACAGCAGTAAGTGTGTCAAGTGTCTGAGTGGAAGGCGTTTTCTTCTCACATCTCTTTGGGGCACAGCTTGGTCACAGTCATTCTCAAGCATTCATTTTTCATTGTTTTGTTATTATTCTTTTCATTTACTTTCACACCTGGAGGACGGGTGGAAATTTAAGCTCTAGTCCCATCTCTGCCACTTGATGAGCCTTATTCACTACTCTTGTCTCAACTTCCTCCTTCCAGAGCTATGTTTTCCCTTTATGAAATGGTTGTGAAGGTTGAACAAGAAAAAAAGAGAAGTGAAAAGGTCTTGGAAAGTAAAGATACAAGACATGATTAATAATCACACATAATAAGGAGGCATGGAGGGATTGAACTCTGATCCGTGAGACCACAAATCCATAGAAACAGGATACAAATGCAAGGTGTTATTAAAGCTGGAATGTTTGCTTCTGTTTTACCTGGATTTAGATATTGACCAGTGGTTTCCTACCTTAGGGGACATTAATATTAGGCAAAGGCTGGTAGAGTAAATAATGAGTTGATTTAACCAAGTATGTTAAAGTTTTAGGATCTGACACTTATTTCCTGTGTGACCTGGGGTACATCTTTAGGTCTCAGTTTTCTTATCTCTGAAATGAGGGACTCAGCAACCTCTCAGGCATCTTTCAGCACTAAAATGCTTCATAGGACAGGAGTCTTCTAGAAACAGTTCGTTGTATCATGATCCCATATTCCTTTGGTTGTAATGTACTGTCCTTTTAAGGTCCTTTTCATATGAAGATGACATATCCTCTTTGGAGGGGAAGCAGGGCCTGGACCTGCATACACATTTGGGATCTGGAGTTTTTTCTCCATCTCCTGAGATAAGGAAATGTATGGTATTTCCTTGAGAATAAGGCTGTACTAAAAGGAAAGCCCAATAAAAAAGAAGGGAGTAGGAGAGGAAGAACATGACTCGGTTTCTACCTTGTCCCCAAGGGTACCAGCAGTTCCATTGCCCTTCTCAAGCCCAGGCCTCGGGGGTGATGGGAAAGGTAAAAGCTAGAGGAGTAAGCAGTAAGGTATAAGACCATGGTTGTTTTGTTTTATTTTGTTTTTCATCATAGGCACTCACTCAGGCAGAGTTCACTAGAAAACTGGAGAAAAAAATAACTATAAGGAGGACCTGGCAGTCCTTACCCCCTTCCCCTGCCTTACTTCAGCTGGGAGGCACCTGACACCATTTTATTTCATTTTGTTAAAGACTGAATCTGATTCACGTGCTCTTATTCCTCACAAACACCTGTGATTGACTTGTCCATGGTATTTGCTTGTGGCCCTTTGTTCATAGCAAAAGGACAAAGGAGGGATCTGGGAATCACCCAGGGGTAAGTGTTAGGGATCCCAAGCCTTCAGCCTCTGCTTAGACAGTTTCTTTTCTCCCACTTTTCTTTCTTCCCACTGGGGGAATAATCATAAGCCATTCATATGTAACATGACTAGCCTTCCAAGGGCAGAATTACTGTGAACTTGGATCTTCGAATAGGCCTCATGAGACCATGACCCAACAACTCGTAGTGTTATGTGGGGCAATTGGGGCTGAAACGGGGCCTTACAGAGACAGTACATTACACTATGATCCTATGATCAACTAAGAATTTTCCAGTCATTCAAGGCTGTTTAACTTCCCAAAGGCATATAGAGCAAACTTTCTCAGAAACTTAAAAAATAGATGAGTTCGTACTTTGCCTGAGGAGGCTTAAGAGAGAAGTGCTTCTCGACTCCCTGGGTGATCTTGAGCAAGCCTTTGCCACCTCTTGGCTTCTGGGGCATTATCTGTACCAGGAAAAGGTCTGCTTCATGGTTGAGCTGTAAGATCATAGGATTTATACCTGGAAGAAACCTTAACAATCATGGAGTCTGCCAGGATTGCTATCCTGCTTCCGGTACAATGAACTAGAGGGTCTAAACAGACAGTCCTTTTGCTAAAATGTATTCTAATACCCTCAAGTAGAAGCAATTCTTAAGGTAATTTTATCTTAAGGATAAAAATTAAAAAAATTTGAAAAATAAGAAAAACAGTTTTATCTTAAGGATAAAAAAATTAAAAAGCACAAAGATCAGAAGGAAGTCAGCAAGGAGGCACCTTGGGGTCTTAGGATCTGCCTGCCAAACCCCTAAAAATGACTCTGAGATTCTTGTCCAAAGGGCCCATAGCTGGTCTTTGATCGATCCCTTTGGGGGCAAAGTTAACCCCAGAGTACCCATATCTTCCCCACATCTTCCTTTCTTACAACAATCCTAGCTGGCATTGTGGGAATGTGAGGGCTTAACTCCCACCTCCCCAGTTCCATTAATATCCTGAACTATAACAGATTCCAAACCTTTTATTTTACAGAGAAGGAAACCGGACAGGGGCAGGGACTTTCCTAAAGTAAAAAAAAGTAGCAAATTTCAGAACTAGGACTTGACTGCCAGCACTTTTTTAGCTCTAAACCCAGGACTCTCCTATACTCCTTCTACTCTACAGGTAGTAGAATAGATAAAACTGCTGGACTTGAAGTCAAGAGGCCTGAGTTCAAATGTTGCTTTAGACATTTAATAGCTACACGATCCTGGGCAAGTCACTTAACCTCTTTTTGCCTCAGTTTCCACTTGTGTGGAAACTTTACTCAAATGGATCAAATGAAATAACACAAATAAAATGCTTTGTAAATCTTAAGTCCCTTATAATCTTTAGACCTTTGTACATATATAAATGATGGCAATTAGTATTAACGATTATTACACCATATGGGCTGCCTACATCTACTTCTGGGTGGTCTCCAGCCTGGCTTCTATTATGCTATACTCAGGCTGTTCCCTTCCTCTCATTTTTAATCTGTGCAGGAGAGCTCAAGCACTGAGAATGTCAGGGCCTGCCCTTGGGGCCTTAAGGAAGGAAATGGTCAAAGTTATTTCCTATTCACTTAATGAATAAACTAGTAATTGAAAATTGCACCTGCATATCATACCTAGTTGGTTCAACTTCAGTTTTTTTTAAACAAGACTTAGACTCCAGTTTACTTGCAGGCAGGCAGTAGGTTTATTCATTTGCAAATATTTCAGTTCCTGTTGTATGTGAAACTATTAGAGGAGGAGGGAGAATGGCAGACATAAAGACTTCACAGAGATTGATTATGTGAATGAAAATATGTATTCAAAACCTTGCTAAAAATCTCCCAATTTTAATAACCTGTACTAATTTTTCTAGCCCATATTTCCTTTTAGATTTCACTGTCTGCATTGTTTGAATGATCGAAAAAAAAAACAAAAGGAAATGAAAACACCTGGAAATAATGCCAACACCACTCAAGATCCTTGTTTATTCCTGATCTACTGCCAGCTACTGTTGGCTGCAGACACAAAGGATGCTAGCTGGATAAAGCTGGTAGGGTTAGCTTAAATAATACTGAAAGTCCAAAGTAATTTGCCCAGAAATAATAGGGACCCCAATTTTATTGAACTCTGAAACCTAGATTCACAACATAGAGTAGCTAAAAGTGCATCCTGATGCAAATTTGCTACATTGACTTGCAAACAAAAGCCTGGTCATAGTGATTTACTCAGATAATTAGGAGGCAGAGTTACCGCATGTGGGATGGCATAGGGGATTCTGAGAACCTGCTCTCTTTAGAGACTCTAAGTGGTCCCCGACTCCAACATCGGCTGCCAATTAAAGGGAAAACCAATTCAATCTCTGGACTCTGATTTTTTAAAGATCTGGAATAGGAAGAGGCTCAAGGATTGGGACTAGTTGCTAGATCTGTTTCTGCCTCTATAAAATGTAGACCTGAGAGAAATTATGTTAAAGTAATTTTTGTTCAGTCATCCAAAATCTGTCCTCTCTCCCTCCCATTGTTCCCAACTCCAATCGAAAAAGACAGACAAATTAAGCCATTATAACAAATATATAGGTATAAATATTTATACCTATATATACACACATACATACATTTAATTATGCAAAAACAAATTCCCTAATTGCATTTGTGCAAAAAATAGATGTCTCAGTCTGAACTCTAATGGACTACATGATTTCTAAGGTTTCTTCTGGTTTTAAATCTTGTGATCCCAAAGGCATCTTTGGGTTCACATCACCTGGCCAAGCCCTATGGGCACCGTATCTCTTCCTACCTTTGTCTTCCTATTCTTCTCTAACTCTGGGGTGACCCCTCCCTCTCCCTTTTCCTCTAGACTCTGTCTGGAACCTACGGCTCACTCTGTCCTTCTCCTACACCCCAAACTTCAAGCTTCCATATTTAAAATTGGATCTGAGAGGTGGCTAGGTGGTGCAGTGGATAGAGCACCAGCCCCAGGGTCAGGAGGACCAGAGTTCAAGTTTGGCCTCAGACATTTACTAGCTGAGTGATCCTGGGCAAGTCATTTAATTTTATTGCCTTGGGGGAAAAAAAGGTACTGTGTTTGAAGAAGTCTAATAACTTCCTTCCCACATTGTGGGTGTCGGCAAGGAGTTAGGTACCACGCAGCTCCCTCTCCCAGCCTGAGTTTAGAACAGGTTAGATTTTGGGACTGTTTGAAGAAGACAGTGAGTTTCTATCACTCAAGGTCTTTCAACTAGAGGTTGGATTAATAATTTCTCAGGAATATTCCAGAGGAGATTCATTCATTCTTACAGGGGTTAATGACAACAGCAGCAACAATGTAACACTTATATAGCACATTAAGGTTTGCAAAATGATTTACAATATTACCTTATTTGACGGCTCAGACTAGAGGACCTCTGACATAGCTTCCAACTCTACAATTTTATTATTCTAAGCCAGTGCCTCAAAGTATGTGAATAGATTGGAGACCCTTTCGAGGAGTCTCTGGCTTTGTAATTTTATCCACTGCTACACTGTCATAAGAAATCAACAGAGATGTCCTCTGGCAAAATTATAAGTAGACAGATTTTGGATTTCCTCCCAGGTGTTTTACCTTCTTGTATCACCTTCTTGTCTTCTATCTAGCCTTCTCCTTTCTACAATGCTGTAACACGTTACTCTTTCCCTAGCTCTGTCTGCCATTCAGGGAGGAAATTGAAATAATAAACATTCACGCGAACATATTGTTGACATAATGTTATCCCTTCAAGGAATATTTGAGTGTTAAAAGAAGACACTTGGAGAAAGATGCAAAGAAAATAATCGCCAATGGTGGAATTCAGACATAGATGAAGGAAACTGGGATCAGAACTGAACAGGAAGAGGAAAGTTGGGTTGGATTGAGTTTGAGAAATTAAGATGCTTATAATAACCTCAAGTTTCTCCTTTCTTTCTTTCTGTTTTCTTCCCTCCCTCCTTCTTTCCTTCCTCCTTTCATTCCTTTCTTTCCATCTCCTCCTTCTCCTCCTTCCCCTTCTCCTCCTCCTCTCAAACAAATAATAGAGTAACAGGAAAATTATATTGCTATCAATACACATTCTCAAATGACTACAATCTCATCTCCTTTTCCCCCAGGGTCCTTTGGCAAATAAAATCCTCCAAGGTTCATGACTCCAGGAACAGAGCAAATGATACATAAAGCTTCAGCAGCCTAACTAGATACTAAATAGAGCATATAGAATCTACTCAGTTAGATAGAGACCTTCCTCCAGGTCATTTCAAAAGTCCAACTTGCTAGACTCAGAATATAATCCAGGTGAGATTCCTATATGCCCTCTGAAAACAGTCAAGGGATTTTCATCAACTGTGGTTAAGTTTTGGGTTTCATCTAAAGCCTCAGGCATTATCAACTACATGAAAGCCCCTTCCCCCTCCCCATCACATTTGGTTTGGTCCTGACTCAAGGAACCTGAAACCTTAAGCCAAATGAAACGTGAGCAGATAGCATTCGCCAGGCCCCTCTGATTCAAAGCAGGCGCTGAGGTTTCTGAGAAATAATGCAAAGTTCAAATCGATGGCCTCTTTGAAGTGCATTTGGCAACAATCCAACTGGTCCACGACTTACATCATTTTCAGACACTTTACCCTAGAAGCCTCTCACCCTCCTCTTCCTCAGTCTTCCCCCCCCTCTGTAGAGAGATAGTAATTAGGACCCCATGCTACTCTGTAGGAAATGGAATAGGCTTGTTGGAGCCTGTTTTCAAGGGAGAAAACAACCTTAAAGTAAAACCTCCAGCAATTTTGTAAAAAAAAGATTTTCTAATAAGGGCAATTGGCTTCTAGACCAAAAGATAAACAAAGAACAAAGCTATTGCTCTGACCTTCTGCCCTGAGCTGTAAATTTAGATGAGGTTTGTAGACTTCTGGTGCTTTTTATGGCTGGGGCCTGCCCCTCAGGAAGTGATCTAACAAGCTATTGGCAAACTTTGCCTTGGGAAGGGGCCTGTAGAAGACAGAGTTAATTACTGCACACTGAACTCCCACCATTCAGACTAGGAAAGAAGGAACTTTACAGCAGTTTCTTTAAAGTCTAAAACAAGTTGGGAAAAATGAAAAAGTAGGTGGGTACACAATAACAATGTATTGTGAAGCGGTACTGAGAAAAAAAGGATTCTGGCTAAATCTTAAAGGTTGTGATCTTATTCCTGCTACCTACCAGATTTGTAATCTTGGACAAATCATTTAATTTCTCTATGCCTTAGTTTCCTCATCTGTGCATGTGTGATCTTATGATTTGGCCAGACCCAGAGAGGGGCAGGGCTGGAACCTAGGAATGGGGGAGAAGACTGGAGAATGAACAAGATTGTATTTAAGAGAGTAAGACTATATGGGAATAAAAAGCATAGCTTGGGTTTGATAAATAGATCATTTTGGCTGAAGAGTGTCAATAGGGCAGTAATAGATTTGGGAGACAGGATTGGAAAGGAAGGTTGGAACCAGATGTAAAAGCCCTTGAAAGCCAAGTTAGGAGTTTGGAATTTATCTCGCAAACAATAAAAAGCCTTTTGAGCTGAGCTGCAACATGATAAAGCCAGTATTTTAGGGAAATGAATCTGGCAATGATATGAGGAATATATAGAGAGGTCAAGAAGTTGGTGGCAAGAAACCAGGTAAGAGCTACTGAATTAATTTGTCTAGGCAGAAGTATCCTCCACACCTACCACAGAGTCTGGCACAGGGGAAGGCGTTTAATGAATTGAAGTAAGGGCCTGAGCAAGGGTGGTAAGACAAGAGGTGCTTAACACAATGCTGGGTACATAACAGACACTAAATAAATGCTTATTGATGGGAACGATGATCCAAGAGATATTATGGGAAAAATCAGTATAACTTGATAACTGACTACATATGGAAGATAAGAAAAAAGTAGATTTTGATTTCAAAGTTTTAGAGCTAGGATGACTTGGTAGCACCGTTGATACTAATAAGAGAATTAGGACGTTTTTGGAAAAGACAAAGATTTTAGTTGTAGGTAGGCTGAGTTTTTGGTTGACGGGAGAAAAAAGACAGAAAGAAAATAATGTTTGGCACTTGCCTTCAAGGAGATGATAAGCTTTTGGGGGAAACAAAGATCCGTAGTTCAGAAGTAGTCAGCAAATGAAAATATAGTCTTCAATACAAAATTTAGTAATATTATTAGAATGCTGGACTTAGGTTTAAATTCTATCTCTGTCATTTATACCTGTGTGACATTAGGCAAGTCACAACTTCTCTAGGCTTCAGTTTCTACGTTTACAAAATGAGCAGGCTGGCCTAAATGATTGGTAAGGTCTCTTACAGCTCAGAACCTACAACCTTATTATCCTAATTGTCAAAATGTATGGAATAGATAAATACTAAGAATGATTAGAAAAAGAGAGATGAATGTTGACTGGAATTGTTGAGAAATAATAATAATTTATTGTCTTCCAATAAATTCCCATCCCGATGATATATTGTGGGATGGAGGTGACTTTGCTTTTTTTTTTTAAAGGATTTTATTAAAGATCCTCACAAAAGATCTTCACAGTCACACAATTTTAGGTGTCACAGAGTCCTGTTATACAGTGGAGATTGACAGGCATGGGATATTATAGCTTCCTACTCTTCTGCTCTGAGATGGGAGTGGTACATAGAATCTTATTTTGGGGTTCTATAATGGTCATATGGTCAGACAGAGACTTCTTGGAACTAATCTTGCCTCTTGGATTCTAAGACAACATGACTGAGACTTTAATGCCTAGTATACCTGTCTGAGGAAGAATGTGGCACAGAGCAGTGAAAATGTAGTTGTCAGGGTCTCTGCTAAGGATTATTAGGAAATCCACAAACTTCATCCTCTATTCTCTGTCCTTACCAGGTACTACATTTTGCATCTTTTGACCTACTTTTTATAATCAAGTAGAAGACCCCATAGCATGCTCTAAGTTCAGTGAGACCACCTACCTAAGAGTTCTTAATTTAGGAACTTTGCCTGGGCCACTCATCACATAGAGACTTTTGGTGGCCACCTGGCTTCATTCTGCGCCCTAGTGGGCAAGAAAATGATTTCCGGCCTGGTTGGGGTAACTTGCACCTCCTACTGTACAACAGATAGGATGAAGGACTCATTTATTTTAGGTTTGAAGATGCCATTAGCAAACAAACTTCCTCTTCTTAGAAATCTGCATGGCCATCCTGTATTCTTGAAGGCTAGGCCAATGTCGTGTGGTCCTTTAATGCTTCCAATATGAACCAGTTGCTATAAGTCTTTCAGTATGGACCA
>CM053622.1:320164710-320209040 GCA_028646595.1 Phalanger gymnotis | reverse complement strand
AAAAAAAATTTGTTTAAGAATTCCATGAAATCTATCCATGTTTAAGAATCATGGACTAGAATCTGGTTTCTTGGCTTTCAATATGGTGTGAGAGTATAGGGCCTAGACAGGGACCTTCCCTTCTGTGATAATTCCCTTCCCCCATCCAGTTTAGTAATCTTAGGTTACCTCACTGGCCAGGGCCTAAGTAAGCTTATCTTGCACTTTGCCCCTTTGTCACCCTTCACTCCCAACCTGGACTGAGCTAGGCTTTTTTTTTCCTTAAAAGGTATGGAGACCATCAAGATTTAATTCACTCTGGGGACTAAAGTTCCATGCTCATAACATCTATTCTTGGTTATCCAGTATATTGAATAAAGTGACTACAGGTGCTTCTTCATCAGTTCTTTGGAGCCAAGATTTGAGCCTAAGGGTTTTTTTCTTAATTTTCCCTCTTTTAATGTATTATTGATTGCCTTTTCTCTCTTTTTTATATCCCACTTACTCTCTCCTCCCTTTTCAAACCCTCCCTAACCTGTCCCTCAAGAGAACCTCCATTGTAGCTTACAAGCATAGCCAAACAAAACATATCAATAGGTTTTGACCCAGAGTTCTTTATGGTTTACAAGTTGTGGCAGGTCTAACCAGTCTTTGAAACACTTTGAATATGACCCAGTAATAGGCTTTAAGCCTTTTGGTGGTGGTCACTAAGTTCAGAGAAGCTAACTACCACGTAAACTGGTTTTTGGGTGATTTTTTTCAGCCACAGTAGCTCTTTAAAATGACAATAACTGGCATTTTTTTTTCATAGCAACTCTTTTAAAAAGAACATGCACTGAGTTACAAAGGGGTTGCCATCTATTTCATAGGAAATTGTGGGTCGTTGAATGACCAAAGAATAACAACAATATGTAGTCTTTAGGCTCTGCCTTGTTGGGGAAGGGGACCAACAGGGCCAGAATTCCATGACCTCAAGGTGGGTAAATGTTGAGATCCCCAGCTGAGCACAAGGGGAAGGCATCTAGTTTCTCTATTAGCTTTCAAGTCAGATTAGCTTGGCCAATAATAGGAAACTAGGGATAACTCACCTGGGGTAGAGATTCAGAGATAAAAAGTGAGAATACGAGAAACAAGCAATACTTGTTGCTTTATACCCTGGGGCTCAAATGGGATAGAGAGAAGACTAAGTCTAAGAACTAAACTGGCCAAAAGATTAAGCTTTTAAAATACAAAATCAAGGTACTTGGACGGAGGCATGAAGATGAGTTACTTCCATGAACCGGAGAATCCAAGAAAACAAAACAGTAGGGTTACAGAGAACAGAAGGTCTCTTGGTCCCTCCTCCTCCCCTATCCTACTCCTGGGTTCTAGTCAAGACTTTCTCTTTAACTAGCTGTGAGATCTCTTTGGGTCTCAGTTTAAATATTTGTCAAATAGCAGGGGGTGGGGTTGGGGCAAACTCGCGTTGATAATTAAAACCTCCAAATAAAGGTAAGAGAAGTGAAGGCAACTATGGCGTAAAAGGGGAAAATTCTTCTGCTCCAAATCTGAGTTGGAGGATGGCAGGGAAGGGCAGGGTGCTGGATAAGCTTATGTAGTCCATGGCTAGTGATATGAAGGTGCAGTAACCTAAGATTACCAAAATGGTTGGGGGAAGGGCACTGTCATAGTAGAAGAAAGTCCCTGAGGAGGCCAACTCCTACACTGCGCTGAAAGGCAAAGAAGCAGATTTTATTTCAGGGGTTCTTTACCCTGAGGTCTTCTTGGGATGGGGGTCCATAGATAGATTTCATTGGATATTTGAACTAGTTTTTTTTATTGATAACTATTTCAATATAATTAGTTTCCTTTGTAATCCTTTATGTCTTATTTTATTCATTAAAAAAATCCTGAGAAAGGATCCATAGCCTTCCTCAGCCCGCTCATGGAGTCTATGACACCAAGGTTAAGAACCCTTATTCTGGAGGGCTGGGAAAGACAATCCTGGTCAGCCAATCCATAGCAATGAAATATTGAGCAAAAGGGAGATAACTACAGTAGGTTGAATGCTCTACTGGTTGTGATGACTGGTATTAAACAATAAAAATTTTTGTAAACTGTAATGTGTTAAACCTTTTCCTGTATTACTATCTCCCCAATTTATCCATTGTATCTTTCTTCCTAGAATGTAAATCCTTTTAAAGCCATCTAAGAGGGTAATGTATTATTAGGAAGAAGAAACTGAAGCTTAGAAAACCCCGGTGCTCATCCCACAGGAGGCCAAGAAATACCAGTGAACTGTGACTTGGGCCTTCTGGGAGGAAAAACAGAGTTACAGGGTACAGAGGGCCCTTTGCATTGCATGGTACGACACCTGAATTTTTGTTCTGACTTTCCCATTAACCAGCTGTGTGACCCTGAATAGATGCCTTAGCCTCTTTGGGTCTCAGTTTAATCATCTGTAAAATGGGGGTTGAAGAAAGGGAAGAAATGGATTGGTGATATCTAAATTCTCTTCAATCTAAAATTCTCTATAAATAGATAGATGGCTTTAATCTCTAAAGGCTCTGAGTAGAAGGGTGAAAAATTTATAGTGTTAGGCAGAGGGGAGTTCTCACAGGTCCATGAACTGAGATAACATGATGAGAGGGTAATAGTCTTTTCTCCAGGGAATCTTGGGCAAGTTGGTAGACATTGTTCAAAAATTTGCTGCAGAGGCATCAAAGTCTCTCTCACAAGTTTCTTCTGTCAGTTATCATCAAACACATGCTTATGACCAAATTCCAATCTAAGAGAGGAGAAAATGATTTGGGGTCCAGGTCAAGGTTCTGGTCTTGAAGCCGGGGGCTTGAGGTATGTCACTTACTACCTGTGACCGGGACTAGTCACTACTCACTTAGTAATTCCCCTCTCCTATTGGTCCCTTCCTTCCCTATATTGAGAAACCCCATTTCCCCCTCCAAAAGCAGCCTTTATTTTGATTCCAATCACCTAAACAAGGCTGCCTTCCCTCATAGAGGGTTAATGTAGTCAAAGGCAGCAACATCTGGCTCTGGCTAACCTAGCAGGGGCCCTCTCCACATTGCAGGAGAGAAGTTGGCTGTGTGGCCTTGAGGTTTCTAGTTTGGCTGGGGTGGGGGGCGGGGAGGGAAGGATGAGAGGGAAAAGGAAAGGAAAGGAAGGGAGAGGTGGTTTGGCCTCTGTGGCATCATACTCCCCCTGGGCCAATGGGTAAGTGCCACATCAAGCAGGCTGAGCTCCCAGCCCCCTGCTGAAGCTCCAAGATTATAGCAATTCAATCCTCAACTCCTCTCCCTGGGGCTATTTCTGTGGATGAGGGGGACAGCAGTCTCTCGGTTGCCACAGCAACAGGGCTGGGGCTCTCCTCTTGGTGGAGAGGGACTCTGCAGGGAAACAGGTCGGGGATGGAGAGGGGGTGAGTCGGAGGTTGTTCCTTATCTTCCCAGAGGCCTCGGCAGCCATGACTGCCGTAAACACCAACAGAGCTCTGGGTAGGGGTATTTTTTGTTGTTTTTATTTTTTGTTTTATTTAATTTGAGAAAAAGGAAGATTCCCAGTAGTTCAGTAGCTTCCAGAGTTTCCTCCCTGGATTAAGGAGAAGAAGGGGGGAGGGGCCATTGGTCATAACGGTATTCATTGTTTATAAAAAGCCATGAGGAATTGAAATAGCCCTCACAGAATTCTGGGGGAAAGGGTATTAAACATAGAAAAGCTAATTAGCCTTTTGATGCTGGGAGTGGGGTTGGGGTCTGAGACAGAACCCACAGAGGAAGATCAGGACCAGTTTGGAATTTGGTCCCTGATTTAGTCCTAAGGCCTCACTGCTGGCATTTTCTGACTGGCCTTCACATAAAGTCAGGCTTTCTAAAAAGGCTTACGCATGCTTGTTGGCCTCTCAGATCAAAAGGGGGAATCCAAGGAGCTAGACTTCTCAAACTTTCTCAGCTAGACCCTTATTCCACTATCCTTTAAACCTTTTACCCCCCACCCCCAGCACTTCTGTAGTTTTGCTCCTGAAAGCATTAGATCATAGGATTTAAAGCTGTTAGAAAAAACTTAAAGATCGTATACTCCCAATTACCCTTCTTTATTATTTTAAAGTGATTGATGTCTATTATATCACTTATATTTCCCAATATATGTCTTCCCCCTGCCCTATCCCTTCCCAATCATCCCTTATGAGAAAAAAGGGAAACAAAAATTCACTAAAACTAACCAACACAACAGAAAGAGTCTAATATTGGGTCACAATCTCTTCATCTGTGACCTCCAAGGCCCCTTCCAGCTCTAAATCTAATAGAATATAAAAAAGTTCTTTGCAGGTAGGTGCTGTTGTCACTGTCTTTGTAACTTTTAATAAATGTTTGTAGACTCTAACCCTAAATGTATGCCTTATTGCCTTATTACGGGTTGAAAAGGGTTCTACATTCCAAAGGACAGTAAATGAAAAGGCAGCAATTTCCTTTATTTGCCAGGGGGAAAATCCAAGGGGGCCACACTTGGCTCAAGGCCTCCAGTCATAGTCATAGTGTAAAAGAGAAAGGAGACTCTGTTGTTGAAGCTATGGTTCTTCATCTAGCAGAATCAGGCTGCTGCTTCTAAGGAGAAAACTGGCCTTATTGGGAGGTGGAATACCACAAGACAAAAAAAAAACAGCACAAGACAGAAGAGGCAGAGAGAAGGTGAAGCTGACATACTTGAGAGGAGATGCAAGAAGAAGGAATAGTCAGGGGCGGTAGACACCCCGTAAGGGACTTAATTCCGTCTGTAATTCCAGCTTTCTCTTTAAAAGCATCAATCTTAACTCCACAAGGCTCATGATAGAAAAAACGATTCGCATCCAGAGAAAGAATTGAATGCAGTCTGAATGCAGATTGAAGCAAACTATTTGCTCTCTTTTTTTGTTTTTGTTTCTGTTTTGTTTCTTCTTCCTTGTGGTTCATTCCATTGGTTATAATTCTTTTTTACAACTTGGCTATCGTGAAAATATGTTTAGTGTGAAGGTATATGTAGAACCTACATCGGATTGCATGCCATCTTGGGTGGGGAGAGGGAAGGAGAGGCAGGGAGAGAAAATGTGAAGCTTAACTTGAGGAACTGAATGTTGTAAGATAAAAATAAATAAATAAATTTAAAAGGCAAAAATAAGCACCAGTCCTCACCGAGAGGTGAGACTATGTATAGGTCTTGGCAGCCACATCCACCTCTCAAGCCTTGGCTTAGGGACTGTAGAATGAAAGGGGATGGCTGCGGAATCCCATCACCCAATATGAGGGCTTGCTTCCTTCTCCCTGACACCAGAGCTGTGATTAGGGGCCCTCACCCATCTCAGTCCCCCTTGAGCTTTTTTCCTGATCACATATGTGGCAGATAGGGGAAACTGCTAACTTTCCTTGTATTGCTTTTTGGAATCTGAATCATATTAAACCTGAAAGAGGACAGCATTTTGGGTGAGGTCCTGAAGGCTGGAAGGGAAACAGCAGGGAAGGTGGGCCCATCCCCAATTATATGCTTTATGTTCATTGTTGTTTGGTGTTAGCCAGTGTAATCCACAGACCCCTCAGCACAATTGTCTCCTAGTTACAAGAGAAGTAGGTCTGCTTCTGAAGAAGCAGTATGGCATAAGAGCCCTGGGTTGGGGGAACCATCTGCTTCAAAAGCTTTCCCACTCATTAGCTTCACTCTATCCTTATCTACCATCTCCTATCTATCAGTGCCTACTGACAGGTTCAGGTCTCACTGTCCTTTAATAAAAACCCTTTGCTTGATTCTGTCAGAGATATGTCTTATCTGTCCTCCATTTCACTGACAAATTCCCCCAAAGAGTAGTCTCTACTCACTGCTGAGACTTCCTAACAACCTGCATGCTTCTTACCTTCTCTGTTATCTGGTTACTGACATTTAAACTCCTGTAAAAATCCTTTTTCAAGGTATACTATAGTATGTAAGCCCAGGGGTGACCTAAAGAAATCAAGTGAGCCTCCTTTCCCTCTAATGAACCCAGAGAACAGCATGGATTTCCCACAGACAGCGTGAACTCTCCTTATCCTAGCTCCTCATTGTACCACTGGTAGTATCTGAGCTTAGACAGCATCAATGAGATTCACCAAGCTGATGCCACATGAAAATAAAGTTAAAAAACTTGAGCTGTCTCAACTTGATTTGGACCTTGAAAGAAAGAATGAGAAAAACCACTAGAAGGAGACACAGCAGACACAGAAGGCACGTGTCGTTCAGTCATTTCCAGTAGTGTTCAACTCATAGTTGTCTAATGTCAATGTGGCAGGAGCTCTCTAATAGAGTACCTTTGCTGATTGGTGCTCATCCTTATGCTGTTTTCCCATTTTTAGCAATGACTTAGAAAAAGATGTAGATGGCATGATCATCAAAATTGCAGCTGGCACAAGGCTAGGAGGGATAGTTAACAGGGTGGGTGAGAGTTAGGATCCAAAAAGAGCTTGGCAGGCTAGAGTGTTGAGCTGAATCCAACAAGGTGAAATTCAACTGCTCATGCAGAGAAAACCTTCATGTATAGAGAGAAGGCTTCTACACATGCAAGGGGCAAGTCTCAAATGGAGGCAGAATACTTATCTCTTATCTCTTTTCCCCTACCGTTTTCCAAGGGATACTTTAATTTCTGCCAGGAGAAGAAGCAGGAGGTTGGGGCCAGAGGCCGCTCTGTTATCAGAAATAGGGGTGCTGGGCTAGAATTATATTGATCTGCCTTCTTTATTATTAGTCTAAGGGATATTATATGGTTCAATCCAACTTCTGACCACTTAGTCATTTTGGGGAAAAAGGGGATCTAAGCCCTATATCCAAGACTTGGCCCTTTTCCCACCTGATACAAATGCCATAATGAACAGACACAGTAAATAACAAAGAAACCCACTTATGCAAATTATAATAAACCCTTATGCATAAGAGAATATACGCCACATAATACAAAATGAAGGCACTCTCCCATTGTAAGAAAGATAACTTAGCTCAACCAAGAGTGTCCTGGATCTCACCCAAGGAGCACCTGAAGTCTCTAGTGTAGTGAGCTGGGGGTAGAGACATGACAGAGACTACCGGCTCTTCTGACATCTTCCTAAAGTCTTTTCCTTCAGCAGCTTGAAGTGGGCTTTTCTCTTAAAGCCTTCCAGCCAGAAGCGCCTGAAGTGACTCGACACTCGAAGAAATGAAAAGAAGACTCAAAGCTTGGGGACTTGCCCTGAAGAGTTTCAAAAGCGAGTAGCAAAGGCTAGAACTCTGCTGCTTGTCGCCAACTCTGTCCCATCCTGCACACAGGGCAAGACCTTCATCTCTACCAAGGAGAGAATCTCATGCTAGCGAGCCTTGGGCCAGGGGTTGCACCTGTATTTGTAATCTCAGTGCAGTGCCTACACATAGTGAGCACTAAACAAATGTCTA
Organism: Phalanger gymnotis; assembly: GCA_028646595.1. Taxonomy (NCBI): domain Eukaryota; kingdom Metazoa; phylum Chordata; class Mammalia; order Diprotodontia; family Phalangeridae; genus Phalanger; species Phalanger gymnotis. The sequence continues at coordinate 320,201,645 of CM053622.1, read as the reverse complement.
GTCCAGTCTTTCATCCACTCTCACCTGGACGATTGTAACAGCTTCTTCTTTAAATTAAATTGTATTTTATTTCAGATCCATATTCTCTCCCTCCCACTTCACCCACCAAAACAAAAGGCGAGAAAAACAAAACCCTTGTTACAAATATATATAGTCAAGCACAATAAATTCCCACATTGCTGTCTTCCCTCCAAAGTCTCAACCTATACTCTGAGTTCATCACTTATCAGGAGCTGAGTAACATGTTTCATATTGATCTCCTCAGGCATTGTGATTGGTCATTGTGTAGATCAGTATTCCTAAGTCTTTCAAAGTTGTTTATCTTTACACTATTGCTATTACTATATGAATTGTTCTCCTGGTTCTGCTCCCCTCATTCTGCTTCAGTTTATGTGAGTCTTTGAAGGTTTCTTTGAAACTATCCCCTTCATTATTTCTTGAAGTAAAATAGTATTCCATTATATATATATGTATATACACACATATACACATATGTGTATATACATGCACATATGCACATATATGTATATGTGTGTGTGTGTGTACACATGCCCTAAAATTTGTTTAACTCTTCCCCAGTTGATGGGCAGAGGGCTATTTCCAGTTGTTCTGAGGAGGAGAGAGTGAGGCTGGTGACTTTGCACAGCCCTCCCTCACTTAAATCTAATTCATTTGCAAGTCATGACATCCCCTTCCTGACGTAATGGTCCTCTTTGAGAGTGAAGGAGAAACAACGCATGATGGGCATCCCCTTAGTTTCCAATTCTTTTCCACCTATAAGAGAGATGTTATAAAGATTTTTGCATGTATAAGTCCTTTTCCTCTTTCTTTAATCTCTTTGGGGGTATAGACCTACTAGTGGTAATTGTAATAGCTTCTTAGTCTCTGTGCTTCCATTTTCTCTCCATCACTCTTCTTTACCCTGTTGCCAAAATGATCTTTCTCAAGCAAAAGTCTTCTTCTGTTCAACAGTCTTCAGCAACACCCTTTTACTTATAGGATAAAATCAAGATCCTCCCTTATCTGATACTAACCAACTTAATTCACATGAATCTAGTTCACATACTCTGTTTTTTTGAACAAACTGGACTCCTAGGTGTTTCCTCAAATTAGCATTCCATTTCATTTCTGTGCATTCCTACAGGCTCACCTGAAAAGGACTCTCTCCTTATCTTCCCCTCAGAAACATTTTCATATTGTTTCAAGTTTAATTCATATGGTACCTCTCCCATGAAATATTTTCTGACCCCTAGTCAGCCCTCTCATTTCCCTCAAACTTTCTCCTGGTCTGATTTCTCATTGACTCGCTTCACTCTCTACCTTGTATTTTAGTTATATGCCTAAATAAATAATAACAGTATTCTCTGAACAGGATCTAAGCTCCGTCAGGACAGAGATTGTTTTGTTTTTGCGTTTGAGTTTTCAGGGCTTAACACAATACCTTGAACACAAAAGGTTCTTAATATTTGTTAAATTGGACCCAAAATAGCATTTCGGTATCTAAAATTGGATCCTTGATCTTCTCTGCCTTTCTCAGCTCCCTCTAAGTAACTCAGTAGTTTGGCAGGCCAGCATGTGTTAGGAGTCAGTTTTCTAAGTTTATATGTTTTATGGAGTAAGTCTGTTGGTTAGTAGTAGTTTTGTAGACTACATAAAAATTGCCATGCATTTATAGCATTTGTGAACCAGTCATTAGGAAATACCTACTTAAATCATTGGTCAAGCAGGCTGAAGGTTGCTTAAGAAGGGAGAGCCATGAGAAGGGACAATGAACCAGAAAGGAAGAGATAGAAAAAACACTAATCAGAGAAGCCCAGTTGTCTGGGGTCATTTAATTCAGGGACAAACAGTCCTACACGCAACAATAGAACCTTCAGGCATCACCATATTACAGCCCATTACAGCTAAGGAGCACAGAATTTTAGTAATTAATGTTCATCATTAAGTCCCTGAATCAGGACAGAAAGGTTAAATTATGTTTAGTACATTTTATTTTCAAAGATAGGGAAGCAAGCAATATATTTTAAAAGGATTTTTATTATGAATGTTTTTAAAATCATGTTTTAAGAAATAAAAGAATAAACTTCAGCTGCTTGGAAAACTCTTTTACACAGAGCATCTCTTTCCCCGATAATGCCAAATAATTGAGTTGATTATATTGTGCGAAGATGATTTTAATTAGGTCCAATGTAATCTTATTTTTTTGGACTGATCCCTAGAGAGTACATGGCTATTTTCAGCAATTCCTATTATGCTTTCTCAGTTATAGCAATATTTCATAAAGCATGTATTTTAACTTTTTTTTCATTGAATAAATCTTTGTTTTCTCTCCTCTCCTCCCTATTCCCCCTATTGAGGAAGAAAAAAGGTAACAAGTATGCATAGTAAAACAAAACAAAATTCCAGACTGGCCATGCCCAAACAAACACATATATCTGTTTCTCTATCTTGAATCCATCACCTGTCTACCAGGAGGTAGGTAGCATGCTTCATCATCAACGCTTTGGAGTTATGGTTGGATAATGTATTGATTTGAGTTCTCAGGTCTTTCAAAGTTATTTGCTTTTACAATGTCGTTTTTGTGTAAATTGTTCTTCTGAGAACCATAATATGTGATAACTGGAAGAAATCAGTTAATCCAACCCTTTTATTTTATGTGAGGAAACTGAAGCCCAGGAAGTTAAATGACTTGTTTAAGGTCACACAGCAACAGAACTGATAGTAAGTTTCCCTGATTCCTAGTGTGGTGTTCTTTCCACTGTACACCAGCCTCCCTAAGAAACTGACTTCATATGACATGTGAAAATGACAGCAACTCTATTTTACTGTATTTCCAAACTGAATAATTTCACACACAGCAGAAAGGCTGACAATAGTGACACCACATTAAAGAGAGGCATTCATTTAGACTGTACAATATCCCTTTCTGTGATTGCCATATCAGTGCTGTTGGGGCACAAACCCAAGTGTACAGCAGTATGAGAACCATTGTGGTGTTTTGATTCCAATAAAGACTTGTCTGGCATGTACCAGCTTGTTGGCAAAGTAGTTTAAAAAAATAACAGTCTATTACCCACAGGAAGGAAGCCAAAGCAGAATAGGACCCCTGTGCAAAAAAAAAAATTTTGTACAGAACTAAGACAGGTCTATCTGTACATTCTGCATGAGCACCTTCTGGCCAATGGGAATGCACTCCTAGAGTGTGCCACAACCTGCTTTGTACAAGCCTATACATCAACCTGGTCTCTTCTCAATAAAGTTTAAGACCTATTTCAATCCCATTTGTACCAGCAATGGTGGCTAGAAAGGCAAAAATAAAAGAATTGACATTTTTTGAAGGGGTATAACATGTATATACAAAAGTATATACAGAGATTCTTTTAAAGGATAATGTGAAAAATGCCCCAGGGCACTAAGAGTAAGAGAAATTCACACAAAAACAACTCTGACATTAAATCTCATATCCAGCATACTGGCCAAGATGACCCCTCCAAAAAAAATAGTGTTGGAAAGATGATAGGAAAACAGGAACTCTGATATATTGTTAGTGCATAAGAGCGGCGAAATGATCCAACCCTTCTGGAAAATACCAGCAATTATATGAACCAGTTAATCCTATGACTAGAACCTCAAAAAGGTCAAAGACTTCTAGTAATTGCCACATAGATACAAAAATATTATTAACCACTTTTTTGTGGCAGCAAAGAACTGGAGAAAAAAACAGGCACTTGCAGACTGTGGAATGACTGAACAAACTGTGCTATACAATGATAATGGAACATTATATTGCTATGAAGAAAAAATGAATGTGAGGAATTCAGAAAACATGGGAAGACATGTAGGAACTGATGATTCAGAGTAAGAAGGAGAATTAGGAGAACAATGCAGACAATGACTACAATACCGTAAATGAAAACTAAAAGGATGTTGAACTCTGAGGAACTCTTGGTCCTGGACAATAGACAATGAAATGCATCTCTCTTCTCTCTGCAGAGACATTAGGGACTTTGATAAGAGAATTTTGTATCCATTGTCAGATGCATTTACTGGATGAAATTTTTTTTGCCCTATTTTTCTTGGTTTATAATGAAGGGGATATTCAGGGGATAGGGCAGAGGTGATGAGTGAGAGAGATGGGAATGAATATTTGAATATTTCTGAAAGTGATTGTAATACAGTACAAAAAAGGGATCAATAGAACTTACCCCTTCCTCTTCCCCACCCCCCAAAAAAAACAATGCAAGGGGAAAGAATACAAACAACTAGGGGGAATCAGGAATAATTCTATATAGGAGGAGTCCTCTGAACTGTCCTTTGAAGGAAGTTGAGAATTGATGAAGTGGAGATGAGGAGAAGTGGGAGACATGGGGAACCACCTCTGGAAATGGAGGGAAGCAGGAAAGAAAATATCATGCCTCTGGAACACTTGGGCCAATGTGACAGGAATGGAGAGTGTATGAAAAAATATATTATGAAATAAAACTGAAAAGGTAATTGGGAGCCACATTGTGAAGAGCTTTGAATGCCAGGCTCAGTATTTTGCATCTTATCCTAGAGGCAATAGGGAGCCATGGTTAAAACCTTTGTTATAGGAATATCCATTTGGCAGCTATGTGGAAGATTGATCAGGGGTGTGGAACTTGCAGCTTTGAGGCCACATACATTCTTCTAGGTCCTTGGGTGCAGTCTTTTGACTGAGTCCAAGTTTTACAGAACAAATCTTTTTATTAAGGGGATTTGTTCTGTGAAGTTTGGATTCAGTCAAAGGGCTGCACTTGAGGACCAAGAAGGCCACATGTGGCCTCAAGGCTGCAGGTTCCCTACCCCTAGATTAGATGCAGAGAGAGAGACTGAAAGCAGGGAGACCAATTGAGAGGCTATCACAATAGTCTACAGGAGAGATGATTTGGGACTGAACTAGGGTAGAGGCTGTCTGGGTTCAGAGAAAGGGGTAGCTAATAATAAGAGCTAATATTTATGTAGTGCTTACTATGTGCCAAGTACTGTGCTAACACCTCATTTGAACCTCACAGCACCTCTGACAGGTAAATGCTGGTATTATCTCCATTCTATAGATGAGGAAACTGAGGCAAACAGGGGTTAAGTGACTTACCCTGGGTCATACAACTAGTTAGTATCTGAGGCCAAATTTGAACTCGGGTCTTCCTCACTCTAGACCTAGCACTCTATCCACTGCACCTGCCCCTAAAGTGAGATTGGAAACTATAGAGATAAAAGAAGGTAAAATCGATAAGTAACTCATTGGGTATGAGAGGAGAAAGAAAAGGATGAATTGGGGATGATTCCCAGATTTTGAACCAGATTTTGACTGTTTTGGAGGAGGAATGGGTTTGGGGGGACATTAAATGAGTTCCATTTTGAACATGTCAGGTTCGAGATGCCTTTGGGAGGTGGAGATGTTCGGGCAGGCAGTTGGTAACACAGGATTGTATTTCATAAGAGAGATTAGGGCTGGAGCTCTCTACATAGAGCTGATAATTGAACCCCTGGGAACTAATAACATCATTGAGGGTAGAAGGAGGTGAGGACCCAAGACAGAGCCTTGGGGGACACAATTAGTGGGTAGGTTTGACTCTCTTTACAGTTATCTAAGAGAAATTTCAGGTCAGCATAGTAATTTTAAACTGTCTCAGATGGTTTAGTTCGATAGAGCAACAGAAACACAGAAATGATGGAGCAGCAAATGATCTTGGAGCTCATCTAGCCCCAAGCCTTGATTTTTTAAACGAGGAGACAGGCTCAGACAAGTGAAGGGACTTGCAAAGTGACATATTTGGTTAGTGGCAGAGCTAGTTTGGGCTGCTGACTCAGTCCAGGCTTCTCTATGCCATGGTGAGCTCTTGTTAGGTCAGTGGACTTGAAACCATTTGTTCACACAGTTAGCAATTATGTGACACTTACTGTGTGCTAGGCACTTGTGCTAAGTGTTTCACAAATTTCTTTCCTGATATTTGATCCTCACAACAACCTTAGGGAAGTGGGTGCTGTTATGATCTCCATTACACAGATGAGGAAACAGAGGCAAAGAGAGGTTAAGTGATTTATACAAGGTCACACGGCTAAAAAGTGTCTGGGGCTGGATTTGATCTCAGGTCTCCTTGACTTCAGGCCCAGCATTCTATCCACTGCCACACCTAGAAATCCATTCAGAGGCCATTGGCTAAATACTATAGGTCAAGTACAATGCTCCAAGTTTTACTCTAGTGGTATAGCAGGAGTACTGGTTTTGGAGGCAGAAGACCAGGGTAAAAATCCCGGCTCTGTGAATCTTTGGGTCTCAGTTTCCTTATGTATAGATCCTATGATCTTCAGGGAAGCCCTTACATAGCACTTTGTTTTACATCTCTCTAATGCACTCATCATACATTACTGCATATTGGTTATCTAAATGCCTGTCTTATCTACTCTTAAGGGTCTAAGGTCTAAGAAGACTTTTTTGCACTCCCCAAAAACAACGCTGGGTACTGAACACCATGACTACTACTTGTTGAATGGATGGATATTAAGGAGTAGAGAAGCACTAGAGTTAAGGGGAATGTATCAGAGGGATCTGGTTAAGGCAGGAGTGGGGAACTTAGGGCCTTGCGGCCCTTGGACTGAATCCAAACTTCACGGAACAAAACCCTTTACTGAAAGGGTTTGTTCTGTAAAACTTGGACTCCGTCAAAAGGCTGCACCCAAGGACCTAGAAGGCCTCATGTGGCCTCGAGGCTGCAGGTTAAGGGATCCCCAATCAATTGAGTGGGCAACTAGGTAGCCCAGTGGGTAGAGTGCTTTGCCTGCAACCAGGAAGACTCAGCTTCCTGAGTTCAAATTTGGCCTCAGATGCTCACTAGCTATGTGACCCTGGGCAAGTCACTTGACCTGTTTGCCTCAGTTTCCTCATCTGTAAAATGAGCTGGAGAAGGAAATGGCAAATTGCTCCAGTGTCTTTGCCAAGAAAACCTTAAAATGGGGTCATAAAGAGTTGGACATGACTGAAAACAACTCAACAACAACAACAAAATTGATTGAATACCTCTAGCCTCCATTGTAACAGGTATGAAACCCCAAGGGACCCATTTGCAAATTGAAAAGGGCATGAAATTGAGAGGGGGTTTCTTGCATCTTGTAAAAGATTCACCCTTTTCAGACTTTGAAGCGTTAGTGTAAAGGAAGCATATATTTTCTTACTCCCCTCAGAAGGTAGGAGGAAGTTCTTCCATCAACTTGATGCAATTAAAGGCCACTAGATATTGGCTAGGTGAAGGATCTGCCATCCCCTCTGGTGGCATTAGAAAGCAGGCTCTGAGCAGGGAGTTATTTTTTTTTCTTTTTTGAGCAGGGAGTTATTAATGGCAATTGAGAGGAGAGCCAACTATTCAGGAAGAAGCCAACTCTTGAGAGATGGAATTGCTATTATCCTTTTCCCTTGTGTCTCTTAATTCAGAGAACACCAAGTAAGGAGAGGAGCAGGCCCAGCTGAGTGGCCTGCTCACCAGAATGCTGTCCCCAGTGGGAGCATCTTGAGGAAAACATGAAAAGAGAAAAGGCATGTATCCCTGAAGAGTTGAGAATTTGCTCAGCCATGTGCATTTCCTAGCTGTGTACCTCTCTACTAACTAGATGGTGTAGTAGATAGAGCATAGTGCCAGGCCTCAAGTCAGGAAGACTCATGTCCCTGAGTTCAAATCTGACCTCAGACACTTACTAGTTGTGTTACCCTGGACAAGTCCCTTTACCCTGTTTGCTTCACTTTCCTCATTTGTAAAATGAGGAAATGGCAAACTACTTCAGAATCTTTGCCAAGAAAATCCCACAATGGGTCACAGAGAGTTGGACATGACTGAACGACAAAAATATTATGGTTGTGTTCACTCTTACAACTTGTGTATGTTTGTGGGAGAGTGAAGTCCCAGGTTTATGAGGGAATGTTTTGTAGCTACTGTTCTAAGATGCCATTTCATAAAATGAGATTTCTTGGGACTAATTATGTCTTCTGGCTGACTACTGAAGGCAAACACATAGGTGGGGTTCATGAGCTATTGTTTTGGAGTATGGACTCAGCCAGAGTACACTGAACCTGCAGAAGCCATGTCCTAAGAAACCCAAACTTTGAGTGGAGGGGATGAGAAGAGGAGTCCAGAGGGGGCTCTACAGAAATAAAACTAGATCAATGAATAGTTATGTCCTTTTTTCCTCAGGTGCTGACTTGTAACTGGCTTTTCTAGCAATTCTTAGGTAAAGCAGATGGCTGCCAATACGGCATGACTTTAAGTAGTGCAGAAAAAGAAAAGTCTCTCTATCTGAAAATATTTTCTCTGCTTGGAGCTTCAGTGTCTGAAATGACAACATTAGAGACCAGGAGCACTATGTGCGATTTACTTCGCCCAAACGGTTTAATCTATTGGATCACTTATCTTCCTGGAAAGTAGGAAAATATTGGGCAGAGAGGTGGGCAACAGGAAAAGGGACAGAATTAGAGGATCTACATCTCACATGGGATGTAGCAGTTTGAAGGGCCCGGGTGACAAATTTTGTTGGATTTTGTCCTAAGCTAACTCTGCTCAAGGTTCTTGGGAATGTTGTCCCTGTGAACCATGATGTCTTGGATGTCTTTATTACTCCTGATAAAATAACCTTTTGTTCCTTGTGTAGAAATTGTGTTCAGATTGTGTGGAAAGAGCACTCACTTTAGAGTCAAAGAACCTGAGTTCAAATTCTAATTCAGATGCTTACCACCTGTGTAAGACAGGACATGGACATGGGTCGATCACTTATCATCTTTTAGCCTCCATTTTTTCTCATTACTAAAATAATAAAGCTGGGCCAAATAGTGGATAAAGTCTCTTGCAGCTCTAAATGTTTTATTTTATTACTCACCATCTACACACATTTATATAAAGTGGCATTTTAGAAAGCAAAGGTGGAGTGAAGAATACCTGACTCATCCAAATGACAACATAGAGTTGGATGATCCGAGGACAGTGGGAACAATTATTGGTTTCCTGGGCCTCACATTCTATTCTAAAAATGGGCCGAGGGAGATGGAATTCTGAAGTTGGCACTTCCTGGGAAGGCGGAGAGATTTTGAAAGAGGACAACAAGATGAGCTGATCCTGAGCATGGGGTCTCAAAGGATGAACTACGTCTGGAGGGAGGCTGAAGGGATCACGAGGAGCTGGGATGACAGCTGCCTACAAGGGCCTAGAGTTAGGTGTAAATTAGAACTACAAGGGAAGATCAGCCTTAACTAGGTAGCTAAGGTAGTGAGTAAATGCTTTCCACAATAAGGACTTAGATGCAAGAATGGGTGAGAGAATTTCCAGGGTATAAGTCAGAGAGAATTCCAGGATACAGACAGAAGTCCAAATTGAGCCCAGAAAGGAATCCTGGAGGCCCAGATGGGGAAATATCAGCTTGAACCAGAGTCCCTCAAACTTAAATGATCAATATCGAGCCTGTGGCTAGTACCAGTCTAAAAACGACTGCAGGGTAAGATTTTGCTTTGTAAACTCATCAGTTCTATGCTTTTTTGTTTTGTTATGCTTTTCTGTGGTAACCTCCTTAAAGCTCTTTTTAAAAGCCTCTGCCCCCGGAACTAAGAAAGAGTGATAGATCCAACCAAACCCTAGGAAACTAGAAGATTAGCATGCTGATTCTGAGGATCTAGAGGTCTATTGGAAAAAGAGAAACAACATGTCGCACTTATGCAGTGCTTTGCAACGCATTTTCCTCACAGCAGGTCTGAAGGCAGGTACTGTATTACTACTCCCATTTTATGACGGAGAAATTGAGACCCAGAAATTAAATGACTAATCCACAGTCATAATGCTGATGTTTTGGAACTGGGACTCCAAAGGTGTCTGACCTGTAAATCCTTACTATATCACAGTGACCCATAAAGTGACCCTGGGGGTTCACTAGGTGCCGTTCTCTGCCTGGGGTTATTGCCATTTTTTAAAAAATCCAAGAATAGTTAAAGGTAGTAGAAGAGGTTGTGAGGGCTAAGATAAAAACTCAGAATTTAAAAATTTAGAAGCTAGGAAGGACCTTAGAAATCATCTAATATCTCTTCTTATTTTACAAACAAGGAAACAGAGGTGTGAAGACCCGAAGCTGTTTGTCTAAGTCAGGATCAAAACTCCCATCTTTCATTTTTCAGTCTATGCTCTTCTTGTAACATATAGGGTCATTAGGAAAGGGATGGAGGGGTTTTGGGGTGGGGGAAGGGAGTGTGTGTGTGTGTGTGTGTGTGTGTGTGTGTGTGTGTGTGTGTGTGTGTGTGTGTGTGTTTATATCTCTGGGTGATTGTGAGGAATAAGATGTGACTGCATCTGTTGGATTCATCGCTGGTGAGGGGGTGATGGATGTAAGGGAAGCATACGAGCACGCTTTTCACCTCCAAACACTTACGTAACATATTTTTTGGAACGTTCACAAGTGTGTCCTAGATGGGAAAAGTTGGGCAATACTGCTGGATGGCCTAACAGTGACATCTGGTGGCTTCTCAAACACATTTAAAGGGCTCTCCACAAAGTTACAGGTGTGGACTGTCTCTAAACCAGGAAATGGACCAGACTTTTGGATAATCTGAGTCATCAGCCATGGTTGGCCACCATCAGGAATCCCTCCCCACTTCCACTTCCTCTCACCATCCCCAGAGAATCAGTCAGTCTCAAAGGAAGAGTCAGCAAACAGACGACAGGCAAAACTCCCTCCGAAGGGCTTCTTCCCGACACTAACGTTACTGGTAAAATTCTCAAGCCATTGTCTGCCTGCCCTCAGTAGTTTCTATTACCTAAGTGGGCGCAGAGCAAGGACAGATAGTTAAGATTTGTGCTTAATAAACGCTTGTTTATTCATTGAGTGTTCAAGATAATACAGGTGGTGAACACTGAGGTAGGATTTGAATCCAGGGAATCTGATGATTCCAAGTCTTAAGCCTGTCTTCTTTCCATTGTATTTTGCTTCAGGGGTGTTTGTAAACTGCAATCTTCACAAATAAGGTGTACACTCAAGCCCCCTCCTCACATAGGATATTCTCAAAATACAGACGACATGGGTGGATTTTAAACTCAGGAAGCATCTTGGATTCACTGCTTCCCCCCTACTTATAGAGTATAGTATAGTATGGGATAGTATAGTACAGTACAGTATAGTGTAGACTATATAGCTGAGATAGAAAATAAGGGGATGCTGTCTCTGAGTCACAGTTTTCACGTGAATAAGATGTTTGTGGCGGCATTGATTCTGCTGTCTTGTGGCTGCGTACAGATGCATAGACTGACTTCCCATTCTTCCATCAAATCAACAAAGATTTCTTAACGACTATAAACAAAGTAACACGATAGGTACTTACGTGTGTATGTCTTGTATCCTAAATTAGGTTGTAAACTCTTCGAGCCCAAGAACCAGGTATTTTTCTTCCTTGCCATTCTCCTTACTACCTAGTGCATTCTTTGCGTCTCTGAATGCTATGCGAAGCTTTTCCTCATTCCTTCTCCCTCTTGAAATTATTTTTATATAAGCTACTTGTACATATCTCTAATCTCCTTAGTAGAACATAAACTTGAGAACAGAGACTATTGCTATTGTCCATGTATTTCTAGCCCAGTGCCTTGGACATAGTAGGCACTTAATGTTTGTTGAGTTCTATGAAGCTTTCCCTGGCTACTGAAATTCACAATAATTTCTCCCTCCTCTGAACTCCTGTGGTACACTCATTATCTCAGAGGAAGAATGGTTGTTGGCAGATAGAAACAGTTGGGTCAGAAGGCAGCTTCATGGAATCCGGTCAGTAGAGAAAAGGGTTGAGAAGTGTGGGTCCTGGCAGAAGAGAAAAGAGCCAATTATGAGTAAATAGTGAATTATCCTTGGCCCTTGGTCAACTGCAGAGATGAGCAAGCACAAACCTGATGAGTGACTTACTAAAGCAGAAGCACTGCAAATAGTGGGGAGCAGCACAAGAATACTACAAGAAGAGAAAAGTTACCAGAGCCCATCCCTATGGGAACAATGACTTGCCTTTGCCAGATATGTTCCCTGTGTTTATATCTTGCTAGCAATGTACTTTAAGTTTGTGCCTATTCTTCCAACTGATACTGTCTGGACTTTTAGGAGAGGGCGTCACAAGTTTATGGTAGAAATATTTTGCAACCACTGCTCTTACTATGACAACTTAGTAAAAAAAAAAATCAAACCCTTTGTTTCAAGCTAATTATGTCTACTGGTCACTTATCAAAGGTGAGCAAAGGTCACCTACTGCATCCTGGGCCATTACTAGTCATCCTGAATTTTGTCTTGCCAATGGATTTCGATGGCTCTGGAGCAGAGGGTAAGGCTGACAACTTTGTGCAGCTCTGCCTCATTTAAACCCAATTCACAAGCAAGTCCACATCACCGTCCTGATGTCATTGGGATGAACAACAAAAGTAAGCATGTCAGTTGGTGCTTGTGAGCTAGTTTTGGAATTAGGACCCAAAGAGTACCTATATCTTAGGGACAGAAGCTATGAATGCAAATGAGAGTTCAGAAGAGTAGCTCTAGAGGGGGCTACATCATTATTACTAAAGATTCCTGCAAACGAAGGGTATTCTCACAGAATCTGCCTGGTCACAAATTGTTGTCTACATTTTTTTAAAGAAACATTCTCTCTTCTAACTTCTTCTTCTCCTTCTTCTTGCAATAGGGGTTAAGTGACTTGCCTAGGGTCTCACAGGTAGTGTTTGAGACTAGATTTGAACTCAGGTCCTTCTGACTCCAGGGCTGGTGCTCTATTCACTGCCCACCTAGCTGCCCCCTCCAGAGTTCTTTCAATTCTGCTAATAACATCAGATGGATGCTCCAGTGGCTTTAGCACCTTCTAGCTTCTGTCTTTTTTTTTATTTTTGGAGAGGGGGAAGTCAGGGCAATTAAGTGGAGTTAAGTGACTTGCCCAAGGTCACACAGTTAGTAAGTGTGGCAAGTGTCTGAGGCTGGATTTGAATTCAGGTCCTCCTGACTCCAGAGCCAGTACTCTACTCACTGCTCCACCTAGCTGATTGTCTTTAAACAAGATAGCAGCTTGGTATAGGTCAGAGGTTCCCAAACTTATTTGGCCTACCATTCCCTTTAAAAAAAATTTACACATCACACCTCAGGAAATCTACTTTCTTTAATCCTTTAATGTTTTTGTTTTGAAATTTGTGTCATTTCAGAAAATATAAAGTATTTTTTAAAAATGATGTATCTTAAATTTAATAATTTATTGTAAATTTGTAGGGTTTTTTCTGCATTGAAATTTGCATCATGTAACCATATATTATTATATTGCAAATAAGTCATTACATGCACGTATGTCTACCGATGCATACTGAACTTCCTGACAATGTGTGACAGGTTCATCTCCCAGCACTTGCTTATTAAGACCTGTCTTCAGACTTGACCACTTATTGGTTATAATTTGCATTTTCTGTGTTTATTTGGAAAATAATGTAATCACTACAACTTTGTTACACAACAGAGGAAACATGTACGAATGGTTTTTCAAAAATTTCTTCTCTTCTTTCCTTATTCTTCCACCACCCCCTTATTTTTATTCAGTGCGCCCCCATTGCACCTGAGGCTACTACCACCCCCCTGGATTGTTCCCGCACCCTCAAGGGTGGGTATTACCCAATTTGGGAACCTCTAGAACTGGGTCTGGAATCAGATCATTAAGAAGAGAATAAGAAGTCCTGGAGAGCAGCAGCAGAAGGAGAGCTAATGAGGCAGAGTAGGAGGGAATGCTTTGCTATACGTGTGAAAAAGCACAAAAAAAATAGTAGAAAATATACATATGCCCCTTTTAAAGTTAGAAAGACTTGAAGTCAAGTGCCCCCTCTGACACATACTGGCTATGTCATGTGACCTTGGGCAAATAGCTTAATCTCTCCATGTTCCTCCAGGCATCTCTCTTAGATGTTCGGCTGCAAAGAAGGTGTGGGAGTTCCCTCCATCAATAAAATCACTCATTTAGACCCTATCTGACAGATGGAGATGAAGAGGAAAATGTCAATGTTGCCTGACATTGGGGGTAGAACAATTTACATTTGCAAGCAGTGACCCAGACTAACCTATATTGAAAGCTGTGGACATAGCCATCGTTAATCCCCATATTCACAGGGCTATGTGCTGAATTTTTATCTGTGGAAATACTGCTGCTTCTGAGTATGTTTCAAAGTCACCCACTTGCCCACACAAATGAAACTGAATTGGAATTCTGAAAAATTATACACTGAGAACAACAACAAAGGAACAACATGTCTATCAGAGCCCTGGAGATGAATCAGTTTCCTGGGAGATTAAAAGCTGTATTATTTTTGTTGATATCCCTCTGTGGTTATAAAGAGACATTAGTTGTCACTAAATAGAGTGGCTGCTGTCTCCCTCTGTGTCGCACGTTCTGCTGTGGCTGTGCTGGTTACCCAGGCGAAGGGTAACTCCTTCACTCTCATGGTTTTCCATGCTTCTGTGGCCTCTTGGCTAGTAGTGAGGTTGGGCTTCTTGATTGACATGGAGCTTTAATGGAGGATGGGTTTGCTCATTTCTATAGTCTAGAGTCAATTTGTATAGAATGGACTTGAAAATGCAATTCAATTTTAATTCTACAAGCATTTATTAAGTGCCTACTATTTGATTCAATAAATATTTTTAAAAGTACCTACAGAACTCCATACGTAGGAGTGGGAAATGCAAAGTTTAGATGAGACATTCCCCTATGGGGGCACCTAGGTGGTGCAGTGAGTAGAGGAGGACCTGAGTTCAAATCCTGCCTCAGATACCTGACACACTTACTAGCTGTGTGACCTTGGGCAAGTCACTTAACCCCAATTGCCCTGCCTTCCCCCTTCCAAAAAAAAAAAGACATTCCCCTATGTGCCTTGACCTCCCAGGGTTTACAGGATAGTAGGAGCAAATGACATTCAACCCAGATAATTATAGGTGGCTAGTATGGGGATCTTTCTCCCTTCTACTTTCTCAAACATCCTATCCCCAAGAGTCTCCTTTAAGATTGTTGACAGTTTTAAATTATTGGATAATCCTGTCCAGTTGCTTAATAGAAGTTCTTCCATTATTTAGAGAGAGTTCCAGGAGAAGTAGAGGTGAAGGAGCTTTGTGCGCTCCTGAACAAGCCAGGAATATTCTTTCCTGTGCAGGACACACCTCTCAGAGGGATAAAAAGACACCGAGATCTGTACTTGTATCAGTAATTAATGTGGGATTTTTTTTACTATTTTCTCTTTTGGAGCACTTGATTAATCAAGTGCCCTTGATGAGTCTGGGCTTTGTTTCTCTGATTAAATCAGGAGTCTTTGATGACCTCCTTGCCTCAAGGGAAAGTCTAGTTTACATGGGTTTGAGTCCCATGTTGTGATGCCCTTTGACCCTGAACGGGTACTGAGAGGTAGGTGTTTTTACTTTGGGAAAACTCACTGTCTGGGCAAGCCGTTGTAAGTGCCCCCCCCACCCCAAACACTGCTTTTCTAACCCAGACCCATTGGCTCTTCTCTGGTAACTGAATTTGGTCCGTTTATATTGTCTCTGTTTGTAATTTATTTGTATTTGCTGTGAAGTTCAGGTTGCTGGCTTTTCCTCCTGAACTAAGTGAGTTATCTATCTATGTTTGATTAAAGTGAGACTGGTAACCCCTTAGAATTACTTTCCTTAGTAAAGCAGATCAAAGAACCTGTGCTGGCAGCTCTTATTGCTTGTTGGGTCTTACACCTCAACAGCAGTGGCTAGCCACATTGTTGCTACAGTACTCGCCATCTCTGACCAGGGAATCTGAGACAATGAGTCTCTTGAAGTTAGAGAGTTTTAGGAACCTGCTTCCTGTGCAAGCTTCTGGTAAGCAAGAAGTCCTTAAAGTGATATCCGGTGGCCTCAGTGAAAGGAAAATCCTAATTTGGTTCTATGGTACTAGGGCTGTGACCAAGGGAGAACAAAGAAATGCTGGCCCTGGAACAAGGCTTTGGCAAAATGTTTCTCTTTCTCCAATTCAATTCAGCTGTTGCTTCAGCTGGAAAGCCTTGCTTTCTCCCCTTCCAGCTGGAAATGGTTTCTTTCTTCTATTTCCTGGGGTCCCTTGTTTGGATGTCACCTTTACCTCTATTACACTCTAACCAGTATTATGTTTGTGTATATTATAACCAGAATGATGGGTTGTAAGTTCATGGGAAGAGGGGAGTGGGTATTATTTATTTATTTTTGGCTCATGTTTAGGATTTCCCCTAAAGTATAAAGTTACTGAAGGTACAATATAAGGCAGCTAAGCAGCTCAGTGGATAGAGCTCAGGCCCTGGAATCAGGAGGACCTGAGTTCAATTCCAGTCTCAGACATTCACTACCTGTGTGACCCTGGGTGAGTCACTTAGCCCTGTTTACCTCAGTTCTTCATCTGTAAAATGGGCTGGAGAAGGAAATGGCAACTCACTCCAATGTCTTTGCCAAAAAAACCCTCAAAAATGGGGTCAGGAAGAGTCAGGCACGACTGAAACAACATAACAACAACATGGGACAGGTATATATTTCCTATACACAAAAGAAGACAGAAACAAATTTGAACAAATTGATATTACTAACTACTGTTAAACCTGGCTGAGTGGTTGATATTTAAAGCATTTAAAAATGAATCCATTTGCAGTATTTTATATTTCATCTTGATTGTTCATCGTCTCCCTCGAATTCCATATTTTCTTGTTTTCTTGAATGCATGGTTAGGAATTGGGTCTTATCCTCCAGCTGCTTGTCATGTTCTCTAAGAAGGCTGGAGTAGTTGCCTGGGACGCTTTCTGAAGTGTAGGCAGCACTAACACCTAAGATCTCTAAAGTCTTGAATTCACAAGGCGCCGTCTCTCAATCCTAGACACATCTGTCTCAAGACTGATTTTCGTTCACTCGAGATCAGGAAAGAACAAACAGACTCAAACCCAAAACATGGTGGTGATGATAGGGGAGTCAGAGATAGTTTGTCTTTCTCCGCCCTTTATGGGAGGTGGTTCCAAATAGTCCTGATATAATCCTCAGCTAGAAAGAGAAGAAAAGAAGAGAGAGCCAGGGTCAGTCACTCCCCTTTAAAAGGTCAGTTGAGTCATCAGCTCTTCTGACCTAAGGGTCATTAGGGGATTGCTTCATCATTCCCAAAGCACCAAACTCATTAGAAATGAGCACATTTCCCCAGAAATGGCCAGGACAACACAGCATATGCTGTTTGGGATGCTCCCTATAGACTCATTCTACACGTGCTTGCTGGAGGTGTACTTCAACCCATGCAAACCATCAGCTCCTAGATAAGCCAAGATAGTTCTCCAGGTGGAGGATGCCCCTTCTCAAGTGTCAGAGGAAGAATGACAGTCAAGACAGTCAAGTATCTCCATATCTCAGTATCAGAGGTAGCAAAGAGGAATAGCCACATTGAGATGAAGTCTCTAGTGTGGTAAGAGGATGCAGAGGGAAGGATACCTTCTAACTAGATAGGAAAAAAAAAACTATGGAAGCAATGTGGTGTAGTAGAAAAAGCCTGGCAGTCGGAAGTTAGAGGACTTGGGTTCAAATCCTGTCTCCGTCCCTACCAGCATGACCTTGGACAAGTCACTTAATCTCTTAGAGCCTAAGGTCCTTCTAACTCTAAACCTATAATTCTGTGACCCTCTCTATAACACTGTCTTCCTTGTCTAGTGAGAGAAAGGCGGGGGGAAGAGGAGAGGGAGGGAGGGGGAGAGAGAGAGAGAAAGAGAAAGAGAGAGAGAGAGAGAGAGACAGAGAGAGAGAGAGAGAGACAGAGACAGAGACAGAGAGAGAGAGAGAAAGCCAGAGACAGAGACAGAGACAGAAACAGAGAGGTACAGAGACTGAGAGAGAGAGAGACTGGGAGAGAGAGAGAGAGAGAGAGAGAGAGAGAGAGAGAGAGAGAGAGAGAGAGAGAGAGAGAGAGGGAGGGAGGGAGAGAGTGGTGGGACAAAGAGGCATAAAGGAGAGCAATGCCTGACGGCAGTGACACCTAGTGGGAATACCCGGGAACTACAAAAAGGAAGGAAACATTAAGAAAAGAACTTTGGAAAAGGAATGCTCTTTGGAAGGTCTCTTTCCCCTCCAAGTGTTCTCTTTTGCTTTGTCTCATGTTTCAATGATATTTTCCTTTTCCTTTTATGTTGTGACCTGCATGCTTGCCAGTAGAGAATTGGTCTCAATATTCTATGGTAGGATCATAGATTTAAAGCTGTAAGGTACTTTATAGAGTCCATCTGGTTCAACTTCTCATTTCTTCTATAAAGAAACTGCAGCTCAGAGTGGTCAAGTTGACTTCTTTGAAGTCAAACAGGAAGTGACAGATTCAAAATTCAAATCCAGGTCCTTCAACTCCAAAGGAAGTGCTTTCTCCATTGCATCACCTGTAGTTATCTTGAAAACAATCTGGTGATCATAACGGAAATTAACTTGTGATTTTATTATGTCAGTTACCATTTATATATTCCGGTGAAATGCTTGATGATGTTGGAGAAGGAAGAGGAGGAAGAGGACGAATTAAAAAGGAAAAGGAGGAAAAAGGAAAAAAAGTAATACCACTTGATTTTACGATCTTTCATTTTCAATTTATTATTATAATACTCTGATTACAAAGCTCAGATTTATATAGAACTTTAAGGTTTGCAAAGATCTTTATTCACAACGACCCTGTGAGGGAAGCAATGTGTCATAAAGGAAAGAACATGGATGGTGGAATCAGATGACTTCTTACCTTTGTGACCTTGAACCCCTTGCTTAAACTCCCTTTTTCCTGCCCCAGTTTCTTCGACTGTAAAATGGAAGTATTTGAACTAGATGGCCTCTGAGGTCCCTTGCAGCCCTAGGTCTATGACCCTCTAATAGCTATGGTAAGCATCATCATCCCTTTTCACAAATGAGGAAACTGAGGCTCAGAGATACATAATAGCTAACTCTAGACCACACTGCTAATAAGTGGCAGAGCTCAGATCAGAACCTTGGCCTCCCAACTCCAACTCCTGCACTCTTTCCACTGCACAACACTGCCCAACTCAATTTCTATTAGACCCATTTAAAGCAAAATGTTCTTAAACATATTGGAGGGGAAATTTTCTGCCCTCTAAACTTCATCAGAATCCATTAATAAAACTATTTAAGTAGAACAAGACTCAAGATCACAGATCCGTACCAGAAAGATGTTGGTTATAATACCATACTGCCGCAAAACCATAGAGAGATTCTCCAAGTTCCCCTCAATGTGTGCTAATCATGTGAATCTCTGAGATGAATGACAAAAACCCCAGCAACCCCATAAAATCTAAGTGCATTAAAGAGGCACCAAGTGTTTTATATGAGGTCTAGGGGGATCAAAGAGAAAGGCTACCAAGTGGAGGAAACCAGGGAAAACTTCACAGAAGAGATAGCCTTTTAGTAGAGTATTAAAGAATTAATTAAAGCAATTAAACAGCTGCAGATTGGTGGAGGGAAGTCTTTGACACAGGGAAGACTTGAGCAAGGGAAAAGTATGGGATGTCCCAGCTTGAATGAAAAAATTTGAGCAAGAAAATAACATATGATAAGGCTAGAAATACAACATTTTTAAAAAGAATTAAGAGAAAAAAATTCAGCAAAACCAATCAATACAGAGGAAGAAAAACTCAACAGCCTGCTATTATGGGTAGCTTTCCACACCCACAAACCATCACTTTTGCAAAGGAGCTAAGGGAACAAGCCAATCTCGTTCTTTTTAATTTCTCAGCATTAAGTTTCAATTGTTTTGTGGCGGTTATTTTTTTTTCAATTCCAATTGTTGCAGTCTCTGGTTATATTGTTTTCCTGAAGAGAGCCTGGGACAGACCCATTCAAATAACTTCATTAAGGAATAAAGAAGGAGATATGGAAAAAGAAAGAGAAGGAATAGTTAGAAACTGAGTAGGAAAATGAGGTAAGTGTAGACTCTCTGACGTCAAGGGAAGAGAAATATAGAAGGAAGATGTGGCCAATGGTGTTAGATGCTGCCAAACCTCAAGAGAAATGAGTCTTTAAAAATGCCCTTTAGATTTGTTCTTTAGGAGGCAATTGGTGAGTTTTGAAAGAGCAGTTTCAATAGAGTGATGAGGATGGATGTCAGATTGCTGAAGGCTGAGGAAAGAGTGAGGGCAAAGAGGCGGAGGCAGCATAGAAGACTTCCCAAAAGTTGGTTAATGTAGGAGAGAAGTATGACTGGGCAGTTGTTGGATAGGATGGAAGGGTAAAGATAAAGAGTTTTTGGTTTTTCAAGATTGAGGAGAACTGAGCATGGTGTTAGTCTGTGTGGAGGAGGTAAGAAGAGATGAGATCAAGGGCACCAGAGGATGGATTAGTTTTAGCTTAGAGCATCATCTCTGTAACTCTGTATGATCTTGGTCTGGGGAAAAGGAGGAGTATTGGATGATAGGGAGTTTTAAGGAGGGTTTGTGTTTATTGTGGCTGGTGCTGAAGAACATGAAATAGTCCCTGACTTCAAGAAACTTACAATCTAATTGGAACGTTTGCACAAATTAGTTTAATACAAAACAGAGAGGGGCAGTTAGGTGGTGCAATGAGTACAGCACTGGCCTTGGAGTCAGGAGGACCTGAGTTCAGATTCGACCTCTGTTGCAACAATTTGGCTAGCAGCTGCTGTGGGGATGAAAGACCAACACAAGCCCAACAACAAGAACGCTGCCAGCACAGATTCTTTTGATTAAGGGGTTAACAATCTTACTTTAATCCAGCATACAAATATCATTCACTTAGTTCAGGAGGAAAAGCCAGCACCCTGAACTTCAGAGCAAATACAAACAAATTACAAACATACACAATAGAAACAGGCCAGATAACAATTCATAGTTACCAAGAAACCATCGACATCTGGGTTGACGAGCTGGGAGGCTCTTAGAGCGGCTGCCCAGAGTCCCAGGCCAACACTCCTCCAGGAGTGAGAGCCTCAAGCAAATAGCTCAGTTCTCTCTTTTTATACAGTCTTTGGACATCATCAAACGTCATCTGAGCAACCAGAACTTAGGCGCATATTATTGGCTCTGGTCTTAGCAACTCCCCTTAGGACCCTGGGGGCTTCATGCCTCTCTCAAACTAGCTAACTAGTTTGTTAACCAGCCTGGCGCTTTGTACCTAGTGGTAAAAGGGTGTGGGCCTGGGGTTTAGCACCTAGTAAGACTCAATCGAAGACATTTAACTTAGCATTCTTCTCCTCATTGGCTTTTTAGAGCCAATGGTGTTATTTTTTAAGGTGTTATTTTCTTCAGTATTTTTTTGGGTCTCCGTTAGCAAGTTGTTGACTTGTTTTTCATGGTTTTCTTGCATGTCTCTTGCATCTCTCTGTTCTTGCATTTCTCTTCCCAATTTTTCCTCTACTTCTCTAACTTGCTTTTCCAAATCCTTTTTGAGCTCTTCCATGGCCTGAGACCAGTGCATGCTTTTTTCTTGGAGGCTTTTGCTGTAGGCTCTTTGACTCTGTTGACTTCTTCTGGCTGTATATTTTGATCTTCTTTGTCACCAAAAAAAGATTCTAGAGTCTAAGTCTGAGTCTGCATCCTTTTTTGCTGCCTCTTCATGTTCCCAGCCAACTACTTGACCTTTGAGCTTTTTGGCAGGGTATGACTGCTTGTTGACTAGAGAGTGCTTTGTCCCAAGCTTTAGGGGCTCTGCTGCTGTTTTCAGAGCTACTTCTATTCCACTGTCACCACAAGCTCTGCCACAGTAGCGCTCTTCCTCCCCCAAGTTCCACCAACAAGGATTCCGACCCAGATCCAAGCAGGGCAAAGCAAGCTCTTCACACCCTCTCTGGTCTGCCGGTTGATTCCTCCCACTGTGTGAGCCAGGGACTCTGGAAGCAGCTGACAGTCTTGGCAGCAGCTGTGGGAGCTTCCTGCTGCAGCCACTGCTGCCCAACCTCTGTCACCCCCAGGCTGGGGCCAGACTGCTTTCTAACCCGATCTAGCAGTTTTCCCATTAAACTGCTCTGTGGTTTTTGGCATTTGTGGGTTGAGAAATCTGGTAACTGCCACAGTTCAATGATTCATGGCCCTAGGGGCTGCTCCAGGCAACTCCTGGTCTGGTCTATCCTGGTGTGGCCCACGCTGGGCTGCGCTCTGCTCCCAGCACCGTGCAATAGACTCTTCCCAGCCACCATCCAGGCCGTCCTAGGCTGGAGACCTGTTTCCCTCTGCTATTTCATGGGTTCCACAGCTTTAGAATTTGTACAGAGCCATTTTTACAGGTGTTTAGAGGGATTTGAGGAAGAGCTTAAGCAAGTACCCGCTTTCCAGCCACCATCTTGGCTCAGCCCCACTATTATCTCTATTTTCCTGAAGAGGACAGTACATATAAAGGAAGCTAGATGGTACAGTAGATAGAGTACCAGGTCAGGAGTCAGGAAAGACCTGACTTCAAATCTGGCTTCAGACGTTTACTAGTTGTGTGATTCTTAGTAAGACACTTAACCTTTGTTTACCTTGGTTTCCTCATCTGTAAAATGAGGATAATAATAAATTTAATAAAAAAAATGAGGATAACAGTAGCACCTACCTCCTAGGTTTATTATGAGGATTAAATGAGACAGTAATTGTAAAATGCTTAGAACAGTGCCTGGTACATAGTGAGATGTGTGTGTGTGTGTGTGTGTATATACATATATGTATAAATATACACACACATATACATATATATACACACCCATATATACATATTTGTATATATACTCATACATATACATATACATGCATGTATGTGTGTATATGTATATAAAATATACATATACACATATATGTCAGGTATGATGATGATGAATTTCTGAAAGATTAAATGACTTGCACAGGATCAAACAGCTAGTAATTGTCATACTAGAATTCACTCCTGGTTCCCAGTCCAGGGGTCTTTCCATCACAGCCCACTGACTGGCTTGCCTTTCTTCTCGTCTCAACTTTTCAGTTTATTAGTGTGTTTAAAATTTATGAACCTATTTTAATTTTTAAAAACATAAGGTGTAGAGAATATGAAAAGACACACATTTTGTGTTCTTTTCCTTTTCTTTTTCTTTTCTTTTTCTTTTCTTTTCTTTTCTTTTCTTTTCTTTTCTTTTCTTTTCTTTTCTTTTCTTTTCTTTTCTTTTCTTTTCTTTTCTTTTCTTTCCTTTCCTTTCCTTTCCTTTCCTTTCCTTTCCTTTCCTTTCCTTTCCTTTCCTTTTCCTATCAAAAGATCAACTCTGGTCTGTCACCTGATTCGGAGATGTTTGATCGTGCAGAGCCGGGGCCAAGGAGCTGAAAGGGAAGAGAATGAGAAATGAAGAGGTTTTATGGAGTCCATTCTGAGGGCAGCTCTCACATGCAGGAGCGACATTCTGGGATTTCTTAATCTCTTATTGATTTTTGAATAGGAAAGAGGAGGATGGAGAGGGCAAGAGCCATAGTGAAAAGAGAAAGAAAGATAGTTTGATAGTCCATTAACTGATGGGGTTGTTCGAAGGATCAAATAAGATAATACACTCAAAGTTTTGTGTAAACCGTAAAATGGGCATCTAGGTGGCACAGTGGGGGGTCAGATAGGTGGTCCAGTCTAGAGTCAGGAGCAATTGTCTTTGTGAGTTCAAATCTAGCCTCAGACACTTACTAGCTGTGTGACCCTGGGCAAGTCACCCAACCTGTTTGCCTTAGTGTCCTAGTCTGTAAAATGAGCTAGAAAAGGAAACAGCAAGCCACTTCAGTTATCTCTGCCAAGAAAACCCCAAATGGGGCCATGAAGAGTCAAACATAACTGAAAGAACTGAACAACAGCAGGTTGTTGCGTTTGTCCTTTGTTCTTGAAGAGGAGCATGACATCAGGGAAATGATGATATGACTTGCAGTTGACTTTGATTTGAGTGAGGAAGGGCTGTGTAAGGTACTTTCTTCTCCAGAACCATCTGGATCCAGTGGCCTGATATTCACCAGGATGACTGGAGATGGCCCAGGATGCATTGCGGGACCCTGGCACTTTCAGGCTGAGGTCTTTTCAGGTTCTCACTTTGAGTGAGGTAAGGCCCATTCAGTGCATATTCTTCTTTAAGATGTTAATCAAGAGTTGGCCCCTTTAATCAAAACTCAAAAAAAAAAATTGAACTGGGACTTCCCCGGCCCTCAGAGTTCCTGGCCAAAAGAGAAACAATTACTATTTGGTATTTACATTCACTGTGCTAGCCCAAGGACCTATTGTCCAATCTATGAGCTCCAGAGGGAATTGGTTTGAAGGCTTAGTTTTTGAGAAAGAAATCTAGTCAGTAAACCTGAAATTAAGGAGGCAGCCTTCAGCCATAGAAATGGAGCATGGAGAGGAGGCAGAGAGGCAGAGAGGCAGAGAGGCAGAGAGGCAGAGGCAGCCTCTGAACAACAACAAGGCCATAAAGCAAGATGTAAATGTCCAACTGCATACTTCAGTTCTTCAATACTTTACTAATCTGTGTAGAGATCACATCTGCTGAAGAAACCCAAATTGCTCCAGACTGCCTTAGAGATTGTTGTAGACAGCTTTTGTAAGTTGATCAGGTAATAAATTTGGATTTGGAAGGGACCGTAATGGCAATTCTCCTTTTATAGATTAAAAAAACCCAAAAATCAGAAGCCCAGAGAGGTTAAATGATGTGTCTAGCCAGTAAATGTTGGATTCGAATCCTGTATTTCTTGACTCCAAGTCCAGTACCTTTATCCACCATACCAGAGATGTCAGACACATGCTAGAGGCCCTCACTGTGGCCAGCAACACTCTGCAACATTTTCAAATGGGAAACTAGATAAAAAATGTAATTGAGGAAATAGTTAACAAAATAAAAATGCAATAGAACATAGATAATGTTAATGTGTTTTTCTAAGTCCATAACGCTGCCAGATTGTACAATTTAGTTGCACCATTTATTTGAATTTGACACAACTGCCCTATATTATACTGTTTCTTTGCTGAGGATGAAAAAATATCTTCACTTGGTAGCCAATCTTCTGGTAACCATCCTTAGGGTGAGAGATGAGCTTCTTCAGACTTCATGACTTCTTCAGACAAAAGACTAGATCTGTTCCTCGGTCAGTGCTAGAAATCTTTTCAGCTTTCTGGCATAGTCTCTAAAAATTCAAGGTCACCAGTATACCATAATGAAACATAGAATAGGACTTTAGTAGTGGGCTAGGCTAGCTATTATAAAGTTCCTAAATCTTGATCCTCCATCAAGGCCTAGCTCTAGTTGCATGTCCTCCATGAAGGCTTCTAATTAATTTTTTTCACAATTCTTTTTTTTGCCCATTTATTTATTCACTCATTCATTCATCCATCTATTCATCCATCCATCTAGCCATCCATCCATTCATTCATTCATTTATTTTTATTTGTTCATTTATTTGTTTATTCATTCATTCATTCATCCATTCATCCATCCATCCATTCATTCATTCATTCATTCATTCATTCATTCATTTATTTATAGTTTGCAACATTCAGTTCCACCAGCTTTTGAGTTTTAAGTTTTCTCCCCTTCCCTTCCCAAGATGGCATGCAATTTGATATAGGCTCTACATGTACATTCACATTAAACATATTTTTACATTAGTTATGTTGTAAAGAAGAATTATAACCAATGGAATGAACAATAAAGAAGGAGCAAAACAAAACAAAAGAGAGAGAGAAATCAAATAGTATGCTTTGATCTGCATTCAGACTCCATACTTCTTTCTCTGGATATGGATAACATTTTCCATCATGAGCTTTTTGGAGTTGTCTTAGAACCTTGCATTGCTGAGAAGAGCCAAGTCTATCAAAGTTAGTCATTGCACAATGTGGCTGTAACTGTGTACAGTGTTCTGCTCCCCTCATTCAGCATCAGTTCATATAAATCTTTCCATGTTTTCTGACATCTGCCCGCTCATCATTTCTTATAGCACAATAATATTCCATTACATTCCTATGCCACAACTTGTTTTGCCATTCCCCAATTGATCAGTATCCCCTCAATTTCCACTTCTCTGTCACCACAAAAAGAGCTGCTATACATATTTTTGTACATGTGGTTCCTTTTCCCATTTGTATGATCTCTTTGGGATACAGCCCTAGAAGTGATATTGCTGGGTCAAAGGCTATGCACATTTTTTTTTTGCTTTTTTTGGCAGGGCAGTTGGGGTTAAGCGACTTGCCCAAGGTCACACAGCTAGTGTGTCAAGTGTCCGAGGTCACATTTGAACTCAGGTCCTCCTGACTCCAGGGCCAGTTCTCTACTCACTGTGCTACCTAGCTGCCCCAAGGCTACACACATTTTTATAAGCCTTTGGGCATAGTTCCAAATTGCTCTCCAAAATGGTTGGATCAGTTCACAACCCCACCAACAATGCATTAGTGTTTCACCAATTTTCCCATATCTTCTCCAGCATTATCATTTTCCTGTTTTGTCGTGTTAGCCAATCTGACAGCTGTGATGTGGTACCTCAGAGTTGTTTTGATTTGCATTTCTCTAATCAATAGTGATTTAGAGTATTTTTTCATTTGACTATAGATATCTTTAATTTCTTCCTCTGAAAACTGCCTGTTCATATCCTTTGACCATTTCTCAATTGAGGAATGACATGTATTCTTATAAAGTTGATTCGATTCTCTATATATTTTAGAAATGAGGCCTTTATCAGAGATACCAGTTGTAAAAATTCTTTCCCAGTTTTCTGCTTCCCTCCTAATCTTGGTTGCATTGGATTTGTACAAAAAACTTTTCAATTTAATGTAATCAGAATTATCCACTTTGCATTTCATAATGTTTTCTATCTCTTGTTTGGTCATAAATTCTCCTCTTCTCCATAAATCTGACAAACTATTCCTTGCTCTCCCAGTTTGCTTATAGTATCAGCCTTTATATCTAAATCATGAACCCATTTTGACTTTATTTTGGTACAAATGAATGAATGAATGAATGGATGGATGGATGAATGGATGAATGAATGAATGAATAAACAAATAAATGAACAAATAAAAATAAATGAATGAATGAATGGATGGATGGCTAGATGGATGGATGAATAGATGGATGAATGAATGAGTGAATAAATTTTGGTAAGATGTTGGTCTATGCCCAGTTTCTGCCATACTGTTTTCCAGTTTTCCCAGAAGTTTCTGTCAAATAGTGAGTTCTTATCTCAGAAGCTGGAGTCTTTGGGTTTATCAAAGAGTAGATTGCTATACTTATTGACTACTGTGTCTTTTGTACCTAATCTATTCCACTGATCCACCACTCTATTTCTTAGCCTATACTAAGTAGTTTTGATGACTGCAGCTTTATTTTTTAACTTTTTTTTTATTTTTAGTTTGCAACAAACAGTTCTACATAATTTTGAGTTCCAGATTTTCTTCCCTCCCTCCCCACCTCCCTCCCCAAGAAGGCATGGAATCCCATATAACTTTGATTGCTGCTTTATAATACAATTTAAGGTCTGGTATGGCTAGGCCACCTTCCCTTGTATTTCTTTTCATTAATTCCATTGATATTCTGGACTTTTTGTTCTTCCAGATGAATTTTGTTATTATTTTTTTCTAGCTCCATAAAATAATCTTTTGGTGGTTTGATTGGTATGGCACTAAATAAGCAAATTAATTTAGGTAAAATTGTCATTTTTATTATATTAGCTCAGCCTGACCATGAGCAACTGATATTTTTCCAATTATGTAGATCTGGCTTTATTTGTGTGAAATTTTTTCACATTTCAATTCATATTCGGAACAGTTAGAGTTTGAAGGGAACCTAGAAGTCATCAAGTCCATTTTATACATGAGGAAATTAAGGCCCAGATAGGTGAAGCAATTTCCCAGTGTCACACAGAGACAAAGCAGGATTTGAATCCAGATCTAGCAATGGTTTCACTGGACGGTACGGCCTTATGTTTAGCACTTAATTGTTCCATTTATGTTATTTTTGCTTCCTGATCAGAAGCTAAGGCTTTCGAGGTGGTAAGACCTCTATCTTGGACTTCCATTTCCTCCTAAGTGCCTAGTACAGGGCTGGACATATGATAGATGCTTTATAAATAGTTATTGAGTCACTGAAAAATGTTGTATAGTAGTATTTTATGCAAGCAGGAATTTCCCCAAAAGAAGCAAGTTTATATTTGTCTGCCCTGACATAGCATGGACTGAACTTTTCTGGGGAGGCATGAAGTACAAATGACGCTTTTCTGAATGGGGAATTTCTTTTGCAATCTCAGTGCACCTTGCCCCAGTTATAATTAGGAATTATTTAACTTCAGGTGGGCTGCCACAATAGCATTGTAGCCAGGATAGCAAAGCTAGGGAGATGAGACACGAGAACAGGTTCTATCCCTGAGTTTACAAATTGGTAACATTTTGATGGAGGCTACCGTGAGGTTCAGTGCATAGAGGGCTAGGCCTGGAGTCAGGAAGACCCAAGTTCAAATCCATCCTTAGGCACTTACTAGTTGTGTGACTCTAGGCAAGTCACTTAACCCTGTTTACCTCAATCCTTTGGAGAAGGAAAGGTAAACCACTTCAGTATCTTTGCCAAGAAAACCCCATAACGGGGTCGCAAAGAGTTGGACATGACTGAGCAACAATGTCTTTTGAATTTGACTTTTGGAGATTTCATGTGTTGGGACTTGTGTTGGAGGTTTTGATGGACTGCTCTCACTGGACAGAGCTGTGGGGTGCCAAGGGACCAGAACAAGGGTTGGTATGACAATGCAAATACCACATTAGAACATCTTCCTATCCCTGTCTCCATTCTGGGATAAGGAGCATCTCTTCATTTCCTGCCAAATTCATCTGAGTCCTCTTTCTCCTCCTTTCCCACAAGGGGGAAGAATTCAAATGAGGCCTCTGTATCCAGCAGCATGAATGGCCCGCTTTTTTTTAGCCAACAAACTATTCCCCCCCACCCCATTGCTCATCATTTTTCAGTGCTACCATTTTCCCCCCTTTTATTGTATAAGAGAAAATCCAATGGCCTTCAAGTCCTCATTTGGTATGATTAATGCTGGCATGTCAGAGGAGAGGTTTGGATCTACGTGGCGGGACAGAAGGTACAGCTGAAGGGTGAGGGAGGAAGAGCAGACATTGACTCCATTTGGAAGCCCTAAAAGCAAATCAAGAATATTGAAATCATAGCCTTGGAAAGTTCAAATTTCCACAAATAGTAGAGCTTGTAAACAGAGATAGCATAACAAATAATAATGTTATTAGTATACACATATACATATACTTACTCCCCTAGATCTAGTAGAGAGAGATAAGCCCTTGAAGACTATTAGTCAATCAGTCAGCAAGCATTTATTAAGTGCCTATGGTGTGCATGGCCGTGTGCCAAGCCTTGGGGATGCAAAAATTTAAAAAAAGGGGAGAAGGGAAACAAATCCTTGTAAGCAGCTCACAGTCTAGTGAGAAAAGACAACATGTAAGCAACTATATACAAATATAAGCCAAACCTGGGAAGATGGGGAACAGTTATAGGATCTTTTGTTACCACACATACGAACCTAATCTGATACCCCTAGGAGCTCAGAACAAGGGTCCCTTGGTGGAAGGGTGCAAGAAGCTCTGTTGACTATAGTGGTCTCTGCTGTGATTCATAGGGACAACACAATACGTGTAAATCTTAAAAGTGAGCACTCCCTCTTTAAAATGCTACATTACCAAATCTGATAGCCTTTTCTCAGTCCTCATCCTCAGGACCCCTCTGCAGTTTTTGACACTGTTGGCCTTCTCCTCCTGGATACTCTTTCCTTCTTCAATTTTCTGGAAACTTATCTCTCTTCTTTTTCTTTTTCTTTTTTTTTTTTTGGAGGGGAAAAGGCAATTGGGGTTAAGTGACTTGCTCAAGGTCACACACAGTACATGTGTCAAGTGTCACTGCTCCACCTAGCTGCCCCTTTCCTGCTACCTTTTGAACTGGACATTGCAGGGATACCTGTCTACTGGAGAATGGCTGAACAAATTGTGGTATATGATTGTGATGGAATTCTACTGTGCTATAAGAAATGATGAGCTCGATGATCTTGGAAAAACAGGGGTAGACTTGCACAAAACAATGAAGATTGAAATGAGCAGAACCAAGAGAACATTGTATGTAGTAACAGCAATATTGTTTTAAGAACAACTTTGAGTGAATAAGTCATTTTGACTATTACAAATACCCAAATTAACTACAAAGAACACATGAAGGAAGATGTTATCTATACCCAGAGAAAGAACTGATAAATAGAAGTATGTATAAAATGATTTACATATCTATACATATTTGTGTCTAATGGTTTCCATCTTTAGGGCAGGGGCTGGAGAGAGAAGGGAAAAAAAGAAATTTACATGATAATGTTATCACGTATTAAGGAATAGTAAGTTATACATAACAGATTTTCAGTTTCATGGGCAATCATCTTTTTTTTATCATACTATGTTTTGGAAATGGTTGTTTTGTTTCTTAAATTAAAAATAAAATAAATAAATTTTAAAGTCTCATTTTGTAGCCTGAGTCCATCACCTTTTTGTCAAGTGGTAGATAGCATACTTTCGCATTGATTCTCTGGCATCATTACTAATAAGGGCATTGGGTGCAGTTGTTAAGTCCTTCAATGTTGTTTGCCTTTACAATGTTATCATTGTATAAATTGTTCTTATGGTCCTTCTCACTTCTCTCTGCATCAGTTCATAGAAATCTTCCCAGTTTTGTCTTCTCTTAATGAACAATAGTATTCTATTCCATTTGTATGATAGAATGTGTTCTGCACTTCGCTAATTGATGGGCACCTTTTTAGTTTCCAGTTCTTTGCCACTTCATAAAGAGCTGCTGTAGTTTTGTACATAGGGATCCTTTATGTCTTTCTTTGATCTCTTTGGATCTCTTTGTAGTATTGCTGAGCCAAAGGGTATGCACAGTTTGGTGAATTTGGGGGCATAGTTCCAAATTGCTTTTCAGAATGTCTGGACCAATTTATAGTTCCACTATCAGTGTATTGATGTTCCGGTTTTTCTGTAGCCCCTTCCAAATTTGTCATTTTCTCTTATGTTACCTTTGACAATCTGGTAGTTATGAAGTGGAACCGCAGTTATTTTAATTTGCATTTCTCTAATTATTAGTGATGCAGAGTAATTTTATTCTTTTTCTGAACACCTTAGATTTCTTCCTTTTGAAACTCTCCATTTGGGTAATTGGGGAATAATAGCTTCCTCTTTGTGCTCCTGACTCCAGACTCCTGAAACACAAATCTGATCACATCACTCCCCTGCTTGAGAATATTCAGTGGATCTTTACTGCCTCTAGGACAAAGTACAAATCCTTCATATTGGCACTTAAAAGCCTTCATAGTTTGACACCTGTTTACCTCCCAGGATTATTTCACACTACTCCCTATCACATGGTCTACATCCAAATGTCCATCTTCTGGTCCCATGTCTTTTTACAAACTGTCTTCCATATCTAGAGGCACTCCCTCTTCACCTCTGTCTCTTACAATCAATCCTTAGCTTCTCTCAAGGTTAATCTCATGTTCTACTTCCTCCTACAGTCTAACCCAGGGGTGAAGAACCTGTGGCTTCGAGGCTACTTGTGGCCTTCTAGGTTTTTGTGTGTGGCCTTTTGACTGAGTCCAAGTTTTACAGAACAAATCCTTTTATTAAGGGGATTTGCTCTGTGAGGTTTGGATTCAATCAAAGGGCTGCACTTGAGGACCTAGAGGGCCACATGTGGCCTTAAGGCCACAGGTTCCCCGCCTTTGATTCAACCCTTTCCTGTTTTCCCTAGCTGGTAGGGCCCTCTCCTCAAATTATTTTGCATGTAATAATTTACTAATGTGCACACCCCTATTCCAGTAGATTTGAAGTTTCTAAGTGCAAGGACTTTATTGCAACTCTAGTGCCTTACACGTAAGTAAGCACACAATAAATAGGAAATTATTTAAGATGCTCATTGGATTGGATTGGAAGATGACTTCCTGGGATGATCTCCTTTCCTAATATCTGTCATATTCACGTTCTGAAATCTCTCTCTTCCTCCACTACCCATTGTCCATATGAGAGTACATTTCCTGTCTCTTGCCCCAGGTGCAAAAATTTCTAATTAAGGTTTTACTAGCCCATCCCAAATTTCATTTTGGAGACTTCATTTTCCTCTTTTGTCAAAAGATAGGGTTAGATTGGATGATCTCTAAAGCAACTTCCATCCCTGGCATACTATAGTTCATTAGTCCTTGCTGCAGAGTGAGGAGGCTGAACCTACAGAAAACCTGCTAGACCTGTTGGAAGGAGCCCAGCTGTCCAGCACAGTTCTTGTTGGCATGGAAACCAGAGAACAGCATGGTTTTGGAAGGGCCTGCCCTTTGCTGGAAGTCACAGCTTGGAAAACCTGAGAGAACATGTTGAAAATAATTGTAATTGACAGCCTGTATACTTGCCTCCCTTGCAAATCCTATAATGATAGGGCAGAGCTTAATATCTCCATGGTAGGAAAAAGGAAAAAAAAGGCTGAGGAATACCCAACCCTTAACACATTAGATGCTATGCAACTTAGAATTCAGAAACAACGTACAATGGCAAGAACAGAGAACTCAAGAACTCTGGGTTCAAATCTCAGTTTTGCTATTGTCAGGCTGTGTGTTTCTGGCTACTTTCCCTCTCTGGGCCTCAGTTTCCTTGACTGAAAAATGAGGAGGTTGGATTAAGTGATTTCTAAGATGATTTCATTTTTAGCATGAAATCATCCTCCCTTTAATAGTGAGTCATAGAAAAAATAGAAATGATAAGATAATTCTGATTGTTAAAAAAAGAGAGAGGATAGATTTTTCTGATTGCTATAGTCAATAGAATACATAGTAAGTAGATAGAATGCCAGGAGTCAGAAAGATTCATCTTTATAAGTTCAAATCCGGCCTCTGAAACTTACTTAGCTATGTGACCCTGGGCAAGTCTTGACCTTGTTTGTCTCAATTTCCTCATCTGTACAATGAGCTGGAAAAGGAAATGGCAAATCATTCCAGTATCTTTGCCAAGAAAACCCCAAATGAGGTCATGAAGAGTCAGAAAAAAAATGATTGAATGACAGCAGTGAATAAAAGGTAAATTGTAATTCTTGGCCTCCAAGCAAAGTTTCACATATCGCTGGGCCCCTGTCCTCTCATCTCTCAGGACAGTGGTGATGGTAATACTGTGTGTATATATGGGCAGGGGGAGGTGTTGATAGAAATGAGCCCTCCTTTCATGTACCAAGGATGGTAAAGTCACAACCTTCCATCTTCAACCTTTCCAAAATGTGGCTGACTCTTCTAAACACTTTATACATACGACTAGAGCACAGAAGGGAAATGAAGGGAGTAGAAATTCAGTCGATGAAATGGAGCTGAAAAGCATTTATTAAATGCTTCCTACATGTGAAATAAACCTCTAGGAACTGAGGGCACAAATGAAAAAAATGAAGACAAGGTGCGCGTATCCTAATTGAGGAGGTGACACATGAATGAGGGTTCATGCTCGTATTCAATTTATGGTAGATAGAAAGGGCAGGTAATACTTAGGCAGAGAGAGGAGGATTTTGGGGAGTAATAGCAGGAAAGAGCATTGTGGGTCCAAGGGTTAGAGTGGAGTGAGGCTCTGCATTACCTCCAAGAGAGGTAGAAATTTCGGTGCCTCTTTTCAGCTGCCACTGGGCTCCATATTTCCGCCCCCTCCCTCAAGACTGGGAATGGAGTGAGATGTTTAGGTAGAAAAGTGCCAGCTAAAGTGATGACCAAACTGACCCTTGCCTTAACAAAGTCATCCAGTCTGGTAGCCAGAATATTAGGTCCCTGAGTATCCTGGGTTCCAGTTCCAACTCTGACACTTCCTAGTTGTTCAGCCTTGGCCAAGGGTTCACTTTTCCTCATTGGAAAATGAGGGAGTTGATAAAGATTACTTCTCATGTCTCTTCACACTCTAAATTTGAAACCAAACTCCCATTTCAATGTTTTCTTTTTCTCTCACTAAAACTACTGTTAATCCTTCAGTTTATTTGACAGAAGAGAAAGTGCCAACACGCAAAAAGAAAACATTTTTTTTTCCTTTCCTAATCACTGATTTTCTTCCTGACTTTCTAATGGGACTTGAGATGACCTCATTTCCCCATTTAGTCATCTGAGATTTCATTAAGTGTTACACGATAGTGGTAGGAATGTAAAGGGGCTTAATGCCCCATGGGGGCCAGTGGGGGGCGCATGAGAACATAGTTTTCTTCAACTAACTAGCCAACTTCCATTTTAATTTTTAAAGAAAAGGAGAAAGTCCGATTAAAAACCCAATGCAATTTGCCATCCATTCCTCATCAACTCCAGTAAGGAGGAGCCAGCACTGAGTAATGACTGAGGATTTGAAAACGTTCCCAGAAACCAAGGATGTTGAGAATAGCCGTGCTTGCCAATTCCACTAACTGTTGTTTCCTGGAATTGCATTTGTCCTGTGGTTCTCACACTTTTAAATTCCTCCTTCCTCCATCCTTATCCTCTATGGCTCCAGTGACCCTTCATATCTCATCTCAGTCCTCTTCCCAAAACAACCTGGCACAAGATTTAAAGGGGGAGCCTTTTAGTTTGGTTGGCTGGTTTACACCTTATATGATACCCTGTGGGGTTTTCACTTTTCTCCCCACCACCCTCCACACAGCCTGGCACCTAGTGGAAATCTAAGAAATACATTTTGAAATGAATTAAATTGACATCTGCACTAGATTTGTTTTTGTATCCCTACAACCTGGCATGGACTCTTTGCATGTAGGATAATAATAAATGCTTATTGCTTAATGCTTAATAATAAGTACTTGTCCTTTCTCTCCAGGGAAGGAAAGGCAGATGCATTCCTGTATGCTAGGGGTAGGGAAGGATAATATAATCTGGCACTCGTTTCTGAGGTGAACTTTCAATGAAAGAATCTTCCTGAAAGCAGCTCTGAGCTCTGCTTTGGGAGATATTGACCTGGTGATCACAGAGATTCTTAGTGTGATTCAGAAACATATTCTATTGGGTGTCTTAAAATATGTATTGGTACAAATGTAAACTCGCACCCCTAAAAGGAGATTTCTGAAAGGATGCTCATACTCAAATGGAAATGACTATATATATTTATTGCAAAATTAATTTTTCTTCTTTTTTCTTCCAATGAGGGGAGGTGATAAGGATAGAAAATGAATGCTTGCTTATTGAAAAAAATTAAAAATGAAATAAAAGGGGAATGATAGGACAGAAAGAATTGACATGGAGTTGAAATCCAAGACAAATAAATGTGGAGAGAGAAAGAACCTACCTAAACACTGTGAATTTGAGCCAGAAGATTCTAAAAGAACTATATTCCAGGGTGCTGAAAGAACTTAAAAATGTCATTGCTTCCTCAGTACTCTTTGAAAAACCATGCAGAACTGATGGCCCTGTGACTCAGTGCAACTGTAACCAGTCAATGTGGTTGATCACAAAACACACTTACCCTAGTGTGGTGCCCAGCTAGCCAGAAGTACAGTCTTCTCTGTGGTTCTCAGAGAATCATTGATTTTCAATTCCTCAGCTCTGCTGTCTCTATGGGATGGCACTGACTCACTGCCAAGGCCTGTGTGGATTTGTGTATGTACCCCACTAGTTCCCAACCACTGGTGAACCAGAGCTCTATTTTAAACTCGCTATGTTTCAGCAAGCGTTAGTCACATGACTTTGACATAATGGCATCAGTTCAACAGAGAAGCAGACGTTCATATACTATATATAGCCTTTTTGCTGTTAGCATAAAATTGGTAAATAAATATTACATTATTACTGTGGCGGGAGAAATATCCTAGCACCCTGTCCCCATGTAATTTAGACTAATTTTTCTTTTAAAGGCATTACAACTATTTTTGAGACTTAATTATCTCAGGGGACTAAAGATGGAGCCTGTTGTCATCACTTCCTGGACCCCTGAATATTAAACAGCCATGAGGAGCTCCGGGGATGATGTGACATTTGGCTGTTGAACCCCAATGAGTGATTTAGAGACTGAGAAGCTTTGCTTGGCTGAATTAACTCCCTGTGTGCTACATTAAAATCCTTGTTGAATATCCCTCCCCTGCTATGTCTAAGGAAGACCTTTTGTTACCTGTTGAATGATCTATGGGTGTCCCATTTCATTCCAATATCAAACTTAAATTACCGGGGGACTGTCCTAAGGTGCGCCCAGCCCAGAATGATAACTAGGATATTATATAAGACATCTATTAATTAATTGCAAACCCATTACTTTCTTGGCCCCAGAAGTTTTCCAGACATAGATCTCAGATTTATTTAAACCAAAGTTCTAGGAAACAGAATTTGAGTTTGTTTAATTTCCTTCCCTCGCTGCCTTTGAGGGAACAAAGGAACACCCAATGAAGGTTTGGTTAATGCTTCTGTAGGACTGCTCTGTAGATGAAAAGGCACCAAAGTTGGAGGGATTCTGGACCTGGGTCCAGTGATCATCCTGGTGAATGGATCTAGCGTTTAGGAGAATGTGGAAGAAGACCGATGTTTTCAAGTAAGTCAAATTAATAAGCATTAATTGAGTGCTTCCTGTTATGTGACAAGTACTTGTAGTAGGAAGGCTGAATTTATAATCTCAAATATAATCATGTATATGTTTGAATGGTTTGAAATCGCAAGGTATGAGAGGTTCTCTAAGGAGAAAACAACAAGAAATTTATTTAGGCCCCACCGCAGCTGATCCGTGAACCAGCCTCCCCATTCCGACATCTTGACAAAAAGGCCCAGAAAGCCCACCTCACAAGAGTAACAAGAGTAACCAGGAGGCCACAGAAAAACAAGATAGTATTTAGCCAAATCATTTTTACTGGCCCCACGTTCCTGCTCTCACTCCTGGGTCTACACATGGGTAAGCCCTGCTTCCACAGCTTCCTGCTTCTGCAGCTT
>CM053622.1:320148506-320164610 GCA_028646595.1 Phalanger gymnotis | reverse complement strand
GGCTCAGCATTCGGGTTACACAAGTCAACAGTCCCTGCTCCAAGGAGCTCACAGTCTAAATGGGGAGACAAAATGTAAGCAACTATGTACTAACAAGATAGACACAGGATAATGTGGAAGAGGGAAAGTAATAGATTGAAGGTGACTCGGAAAGGCTTCTCGTCAGGATCTTAGCTGAGACTTGGAGGGAGCCAGGAAAGCTAGGAGGCAGAAACAAGGAGGGAGAGCTTTTCAGGCATGGGGGGACCACCACAGGAATTACTGGGGGTCAACATATGGAGTGTCTTATTTGAAGAACAACAAGGAGGCCAGTGTTACTGGCTTTGTATTACATTAAGGTGGCACAGTGGATAGAATGCTGGGCTTGGAATCAGGAAGACTCATCTTCCTGAGTTCAAATCTGGTCTCAGACATTTGCTAGCTGTATGACCCTGGGCAAGTCACTTAACCCTGTATACTTCAGTTCCTTCTCTGTAATGAGCTGGAGAAGGAAATGGCAAACAACTCTAGTGTCTTTGCAAAGAAAACCCCAGAATTGAGTCATGATGACTCTGATGTGACTGAACACCAAAAAAAAAATTACACTGGGAGGAGTAAAATAAAAGAAGAATAGAAATGTAGGAAGAGGTCAGGATATGAGGGACTCTGAATACCAGACAAAGGATTTTATATTTGATTCTGGAGGTGATGACTGAGTAGGGGTTGGGGGGAGGTGATATGTTAAGACCTGTGCTTTGATGACTGAGTGGAGGATGGAATGGAGTGGAGGGAGACCTGAGGGAGGAAGACCAACCAGCAGACTATCAAAATATGCAGGGAAGAGGGGATGAGGGCCTGCGCCAGGGTGGCATCAGTGTTAGAGGAGAGAACATCTTACAAAATAACCAAAAAATGTTAGGGAAAAGAACATTGAAAGATATTAAAACTCTGATCATTGCAGTGACTAATAATGACTTTAGTGAAATGTTAAAGATTGCCTCCCTCCTCTTGGCAAAAAAATGTTCAATGACAAGTGTGGAATGAGGCATATGTTGTCAGACAAGGCCTATGTGTAATGTGACATACAACTGCAATGCTCTGCAATCAATTAAAAACAGCAAAATGTTGATCCAAGTCCTGTGGGTATAAATATTAGACACTGATTATACAAGGGGCTTCAATGTCCTTCATATACATATATACAACACAGAGAATAATTCACTATTCACAGAAAATAATTCACTAAGTCTGCCTTAAAACTAACATTCTAGCTCATAATAAATATTAGTTGGGCATTCGTTGAACTTCGCTTTCTTAGAATTTTTATAAAGGCTGGGAGGGAGAGAATGATTTAGACAGATCAGGCTCTTAAAAGTTCTTGAGGGAAATTTGAGCTAATGTTCTGTCTCTTTTGATATGTTTTCCTAGAAAAAAACAAGAGCAGTCAGTCAAGATATTTCCAATGAATGTCAAACCCCTCTCAAAGTTAGGGATCATTTTTAAGGGAGTCTCTTTAATCTGGTTCCCTTATAGATTCTTAGGTTCTTAGAGTCAGGTCACTGCTCAGAGATCAGCTAATCCAACCCCAACCTGGAGCATGAATTCGCACTGGTTTACCTTTGCTCCCTTCCTCACTTATCCGCTATCCACAAAGACAACCTATAAGACGAAAAGAAGGCACAATTGGACATTCTGAAATTTGGAAACAGAGTGGAAGAGAGGCACATTTTCCATTGTTTTGGTGATTCTGGAAAATGTCTGTGGGTAGATAGTGTGGATGAGGCTCAGACCGTTTTTTTTTATACTACCTTCTCTACTTTTACTGTCACCCCGAGTGATTGTCCAACACACAGCATCTGATTTGTATAAATAATCCATGAAATTAATAAGTATACCACAGGCCATTTTCATCATAAGTATTGGCTTTGTTGTTGTTGACATGTTCTTTAATCCATGGGATGCCTGAACAAGAGAGTGTTACCTATCTTGTCCAGAGGAGAGGAGATTCTCCAGAGGAGAGTTACCTTTGTTCTTTGTTGGATTATTGCAGAAACAGTCTAAATTGAGATAAAAGAGACAATTTCAATTAAATAAAGTTTGCATGAACAAGATCACATAGTCATAATTAGAAGAGAAATAATTAGAAGAGAAATAAGAAAGAAGATCTTTGCATACCCAACCATAATTCCAGAGGACCAGTGAGGAAGCAGGGTACCCACCTCCTCCTCCAGATTCAAGATACAAAATGGGGCATATATTTTCAGACATGGTCAACATTGTAATTAATTTTGTTTGACTATGCCTATTTTTACAAGGATTTTTTTTCCTTTTTGCAATTAAGGGAGGTAGAAGGAAGAGATAATAAATTTTTTGCTACTTAAATTTTTTTAAAAGCAAAAATATTTGCAGCAAATTTTCCTGAGCAAGTTATGATATCAAAACTATATAGAGAATTGATGCAACTATGTAAAGATAAGAGCCTTTCTCCCAATAGATAAATGGTCAAAGGCTACAAGCACGAAATTCTCAAAAAAAGAAATGCAAGCAACCAACAATAATATGAAAAATGCTTCAAAACATTAAGAATAAAAGAAATGCAAGTTGTAACAGCTCTGAGGTTTTACCTTATATTACTCAAATTGGCGAAAAAAAGATGTAAAAGGAAAATGACAATTATTAGAGGGACTTTGGGGGGACAAGTACACAGATTCCCTGTTGGTGGACCTGTGAAGAGCAGCCTAACTGTTCTGGAAAGTAATCTGGAATTATATCCCCAAAGTTGATGATTGTACATATTATGATCCTTTAACTCAGACATATTACTACTCAACATATATCCAAAGGGATCAAAGAGTGAAGAAAAGAATCCACATGTACAAAAATATTTATAGCAACCTTTTTATTGTAGCAAACAAAACCCTAGGAGCAAAGGAAGTGCCCATAAAACGGGAAATGACTGAATACATTATGGCATAGGAATGTAATGGAATATTATTTTGCTGTAAGAAATGATGAAAGGGAGAAATTCTGGAGAACCTGGGAAAACTTGCATGAAAGTAAGTAGGACCAAGAGAACAATTTATACAATGACTACAGCACCATTAAGGAAAACATCTTTGAAAGATGTAG
The DNA here is from genome assembly GCA_028646595.1 of Phalanger gymnotis. Lineage (NCBI taxonomy): Eukaryota > Metazoa > Chordata > Mammalia > Diprotodontia > Phalangeridae > Phalanger > Phalanger gymnotis. The sequence continues at coordinate 320,161,502 of CM053622.1, read as the reverse complement.
CAACTATGACGGGTATAATGACCAGTCATGACTTCGCAGGACTGATGACATTCTTCCTACCCCTCGGCAGAGAGGTGATGATTCAGAGGTTCAGAATGACACATGCATTTTCAAACCTGAAAACCATAATACAAATTTGTTTTGCTTGACTATACTCATTATAAGAGGACTTTTATTTGGGGAGTGTTGTGGTAGTGGGAGACATTGATAAAAATGCAAGAAAAAAACAGAAACAAGAATTAAGAAAAATCTAAAAATACACAGACAAGAAAGGTGGTGTTGGTACTGCCATGTTAAATTTGATGTATCTCTTAAAAATTACACATGCTAGATTTATAGTTTATTTGTATATGTAAATGTCTGCATTTATTGATGACCATCAAATTTGTAAAAAAGAAAATAAATCTATATATGACAAAATCTGATGGATTGTGACCTGAGTTTTGGACCATTTCAGGTTAAGAGCTAAGGAGAGACAAAGAGAGCACTAGGCAGCTAGGAAGAGAGGATTTTCTATTTTTAGTGTGTTCCCTGGGTGAACTTTGCAGCGCAGCATGACCCCTATCTCTTCCTTCCACCAGGTCCCAGAGCTCTTCCATTTTCTCTCCCACTTGCCTCTTCCCATATTATTTCCAACATTTTCACTTCTAGTTAGTGGCTGAGCCTAGATTAGTCCAAAGCACTACAATCAACTTTAAAAGCATTGCCTTTCATCACCTTTGAGTCACAAGCACAAGTCTGTATTCTGTTATTGTTTCCTCTTCACAACATTTTTTTTTCAGCTTCTTTCTGAGCTGAATGATACTCAGCAATTATCTGTTGAGTAGCCAAGTGGATCAAGGTGATGTCCATATATTCAGATGGTGATGTAGGTCAAGTGCCCCTACCCTTCCCATCATTTAAACTCTTGACAAAATATGGACTATGCTTTTTTTTTCCTTTCAGTCTTAGAACTATTGAAGTTTAGGGCTGGAAAGGAACTTAACAACTGTCTAGTTTAATCCAGTCATTTTATACATGTGTAACCTGAAGCCTCCAGAGGTGGAATAACCTACACAAAGTCATATAGTCAGTTGGTGGCAGCTTTTTGGCTAGAATTCCAGGGTCCTGACTCTCATTCTCTATGCTATTTTCACTAGGGGGAAGGGAGCAAGCATTACTAAGTGCCCACTATGTGCCAGGCACTGTGCTAAACTGATTTACAAATTAGTAACTATACAACTCACAGCTTCAGAATGGGAATTCAGTGGATATGGTGACAGCCACACCCTTGATGCCAGACTCAAATGTAGTCCAAGGAGAGTTCTTGCTGCACCCCCACTATGGTGCCCATGCGAGATAAGAGAAGAAGAGGAAAGTAAGCATTATTAAACACCTACTAAGCGCCAGGCATTGTGTGAATGCTTTACAAATATTTCATTTGATCCTTACAATGCAACCCTGTGAGGTAGGTGCTATTATTATCATTTGTTACAGTTAAGGAAACTGAGGCAGAAAGAACTTAAGTGATTTGCTTGGGGTCATATAACTAGTAAATGTCTAAGGACAGATTCAAAAATCAAGTCTTTCTCACCCTAGGACCAATGGTCTGTCCACTGTGCAATCCAGCTAAGATCAAAGAAGGAACCCATGGGGAATGTTATTTATGGGTCTGACATTGTTACCATTAAAAGTAAGCCTCATATTTGTTGCTCCTCCTATGCTACTGGTGATACAGCCATGAGAACACCGGGCACCAGAGTGGCAGGACACATGGGGAAAGTATTTTCATTGGTTCTGCCCCAGGCCAACCACAATGGGCCCGTGCTCTATGCATCCCTATGGTGGGCACTACAGGATGACAAGATATTTAGAAGTTGCATATTATTCTTCCTTTCCTGCTATATCCCAATCACTGCTACAGCTGGGAACCATCAATAACTCACTCCTGTTTTCTACCAGGTCAGAGGCATTTCTAGGTAGCCATGGCTGCAGGAAGGAAAAAGGGCACTCAAGACAATGGATGGCAAGAGGAGTAATTCGAACGTCTTTGATCTAATCTAGGTGGATGGATTCCAAACTTTTGAAATGGTGAAAATGCTCCAAGTGACTTCTAATGTCTCACAATGCTGGCGATGTGTTGGGATAGGACCCAGAGAAGACACAAATTAAGCCTGTCTTTCAACTGAGGCCAACTTTTGTTTATAGGCATTTCTAGGGATGCATTATAAAATGCATATCCCAGAGATTTCAGTTGGAACCAATTCCTTAAGACCATACTATAAACACTAGCACAGATGCAAAAATGTGAGAATTCTGAGCTCCTTGGAAGCGCAGTACTTTATAAAACCAAAGTGTCATATCAGTATTCCGTAAGGCCATCATCACCTCTATTTTTCTTCTTACTTTCCTCTCTCAGTTCTTTCAATTCCCCTATAAAAAGGCATTCCTCCCACCCCAACCCCATGCCTTCAATTTTCTCAGCTCTCTCTGCCATAGTCAATGCATAGCTCTTCTCTATTATATTCTCTGATGGGGGATCAACTAGGATTTTCTCACTAAATTTCAACATTAATCTTCTTCCTGCCTCTGTCAATTAAAAGGGCAGTTGGAAGGTACTGTACATTATGACCGTATCAAACTAGCTATTTGGTTAGCATGGTAAGCAGGGTGAGGAGAGATAAAAATCAGCATCTCTGATCTATCAGGGTCTTAGGTTCCGCTCCATTACCTTCAACTCAGAAAAATAGCAAAGCAATTTTGGCTGTCAAAATCTGTTACTTAGGCAACAGAATAACCTAGTGAATTCAATTTAAAGTAATGATCACACTAATACACTGTTGGTGGAGTTGTGATTTGTCTAACTGCTGAAAAAATATGGAATTTTTCAGGAAAAGTCAAATTTTTTGACACAGAGATTCTCCTATCGGACATATAGAACAGTGAGATAAAAGACAGAAAAAAAAGATATCACATATGCAAAAAATATTCATAGCAGCACTCTTTGTGGTAGTAAGAGATTGAAAATAAAAAGCATTCCCATCAATTTGGAGAATAGCTAAATAAATTGTGGCATACACACATTCACAAAAGAGTATTACTGTACTGTAAGAAAAGATGAATATGAAGAATTTAGAGAAGCATGGGAAGATTTATATGAATGAAGACAGCAAAGTAAGCAGGAGCAGGACAATAAGCTACCCAAAGACTATGACAGTAGAAACAAAAACAATATTGAAAAAAAAAGCAATACACTAAATAATTATAATGAATGGCCCATCTTGGCCCCTGAAAAGAGATGAGGAGGCACTGCCCTCCCCTCATTTGGAAAAGAAGTGGGGATTATAGGAATATAGAGTGTTAACATACTGGTTAATTTTGCTTTGTTACAGTGGCATACCTAGTATAATTGACACCCAGAGTGGATCATTTTTTAATGCCCCCTTTCCCTATATGACAAAATTGTTTTTAAGCAATTCAAAATTATTTCGATGATTATTGCTCTATAGCAGGCCTGCACAACATATGGCCCAAGGGCCAGCTGCCAAAAGATTTTGGTGGCTCTCGAAAAATGTAGCACTCTCCTGTTTGTCACATGACCGGGGGTAACCGATCATAGTCAGTCTATCTCTAGTCTAACCTATCTGTGGCCAGAAGAAGTTTAGCCTGTATTAATTTTGGCCCCTACCTACTTCCAAATTGTTTGCAGACCCATAGGTCTGCTTTATAGTATAGTCTGATGTTTGGTATTCACAAGACCACTTCCTTCCTACATTTCTCCCCTGCCCAACCTCCCATTATTTCCTTTGAGAATCTTGGCCTGTAGAAGAATTTGTTTATTTTTTTCTATCTCTATATAGTTTTATTGATATAGAATTAACATTATTAATTGATTTTAAGAATTTAATTATGTAATTTATTTTCAATAAATTTATATAAACAATAATTTAATTAAGAAATTCATTTATTTTTCTCCATTTAAAAATTCTGAACTTAATGAAAATCAACTCCCATAGCTACAGTAGAATAGGAGAAGATTGTATATGAAAATGTGAATTTCTATGATTTATACTATCTTAAACTCAATGTATGTATATATGTAATAAATTCAACATGTTACTTTTATAATTATTCTGTTTGTTTCCTTCTGTACTTCCTTTTCTTCTCCTCTATGTATTTCAAACATGTTTAGCTGTTTAAAGGACCTCTTTCCTTTTGGGGGGACAACCCTATCTCTAGCTTCCCTCTTCCTTTTCAATCTCCCGAAGGAAAACAAAATCTTTGTAACAAATATGCTCAGTCTAGCAGACCTTATTTCCTCATTGGCCATGCCCGAAAATCTACTTCTCACTCTGCAAATTGATCTATCATCTCTCTGTCCGAAGGTGGGAAATATGCTTCATCACTGATTCTTAGAAATTGGGATTGTTCCTTGTATTGATCAGAGTTCTTAAGTCTTTCAAGTTCTTCTAGTTTTCCTCACTTTATTCTGCATCAGTTCACACAAATCTTCCTAGGTTTCTCTGAAGCAGTCCCTTTCACAAGTTCATATGGCATAAGAATATTCCTCTAAATCATATACCATAATTGGTTCAACTATTCCCCAATGATGAGAATTCTCTTGGTTTCAAGTTCTTTGCTACTACAAAAAAAAACTGCTAAAAATGTTTTTGTACATATGGATCTTTTATTTCTTTCTTTGATCTCTTGCGTATAGGCCCAATAGTGGTATCCCTACATTAAAGGGTAGGAAGTTAAATATGTTTTTAGGCCTAGTTCCAAATTGCTTTCTAAAATGACCACATCAGGAAAAGGCGGGGGGTGGGGGAAGGGGGGGAAGACGTGGAGTCAAGATGGCAGCTGGAAAGCAGGGACTTGGGTGAGCTCCCCGCCAGCTCCCTCCAAAAACCTATAAAAATGGCTCTGAACAAATTCTAGAGCTGCAGAACCCATGGAATAGAAGAAGGAAGCAGGGCTTCAGCCCAGGACAGCCTGGATGGTTGCTGGGTAAGGTCTATCTCACAGGAACTGGGAGCCAGACCCCAGCCATGACCTTGCCGATTCCTCCATCATCACCATCCCTCTCTGTCAGCACTCTTCTTTGTCTCTCCTTAGCTCTTACATGAAATAGTCCAAAACTCAGGTCATAATCCTCCAGATTTCTTCATATATAGATTTATTTTCTTTTTTATGAATTTGGTGGTCATCAACTAATGCAAACATTTCCATGTACAAATATACTATAAATCTAGCATGTGTAATTTTTAAGGGATACATCAATCACTGTTTCTTACAGTGCAATATTACTATGTTAATATACTACAATTTATTCAGCCATTCCTCAGTGGATAATCATACTTTGTTTTCTAGGTCCTTGCTACTGCAAAAGGTGCTGCTACAGATATTTTGATGTATACGGTGCCTTTAAAAATCATTTGATCAAAAATCATTGATCTACTTGGGGTATATATGTGCTTAGGAAGGGGATCTTGGGGTCAAAGGGTATGAGCATTTTGGTTACTTTCTCAGAAAATTCAAATTTACCAAAATAATTGTAGTAATTCACAGCTCTACTAGCAGTGTTTTTATTTACCTGTCTTTCCAAAAGCCCTCCAATATTGACCATTCCCATCTTTTGTTATCTTTGCAATTTGTTCTGTGTAAGGTGAAATCCCAGAATTATTTTGATCTTTATTTCTTACTATTAGTCATTTGGAATATTGTTAATAGTTTATAATTCTTCTTTTAAGGACTATTTGTTTCTTGTTCTTTAGAGAATGGCTTTGGTCTTACATATTTATGTATATATCTTAGATATCAGTGTCAGAGATACTTGACAGGAAGATTTTTTTCTTCTGAATTGAATATTTCCGAGTAACATCTGGCCTTCATCCTTGATGTCATTGTACTCATGGAACAGAGAAATGTGGTCCTCCAATTCAGATACAATGTGGTCTTCAGTCATCAGCTGGGAGATAGCCTCTCTAGAGTGTCTCTCTCTGTTTCAGCTCCAAGGTTTTTTTCCTTGGGAACCCTCATTCATTTTTCTGCCTAGTCAGATCTATCAGAAAGCTGCTACACGGCACTTGTGGAGTCCCAGTCATGCCCTCCTGAGTCCCAATAGTCCCACGGTCCTGTGGCAGGGCTGAGATTTGCACCCAAGCCAGACTGAGCATGATCCTGCTCAGAGAGTTCCAACCAACCAAGAAGGGGCCAGGAGAAGAAGGCAAGTCTAGTGATTTTTAAAATGTTCCTCTTGGACCTGTTTTCCAGATAAGTTGTTTATGATACTAGATATTTTATACTTTCTTCTATTTTTTGATATTTTGACTTTGTTTTTATATTCTTGTTGCCTTGTGTAGTCATTGAATTCTATTTACTGCATTCTATTTTTCAAGGAGTCCATGACTTGGTAAAGGTTTCCTACCTTCTGTTCTAGGCTATAGTCTCCTTTCATTTTTTTTCCTCCTGAACTCTCATTTTATTTACAATTTCATTTTTTTTATTTCTTGCTTTATTTTGTTGAGACCCTCTTATAGTTTTCCAGACTGTGCTCAGAGTTGTTGTGTGGCCCCAGTTAGATCTTGGAGATCATATTTTTCACAGGCTTCTTGCCCCAACTCTCTTGCTCTACCTCCCCTCCCCACCCACCTCCACTTCTCTGCTTTCAGAGATGATGGTCCTATCTCTTGCTATGGCTCCCAATGCTCTGAGAAATGCATGGTTGAGTCTTGTGTCCTTGCATAGTGATCTATGTGTTTTGGATCTGTCCCCCACTTCTATTCTGATGGGCTGGCACTGGCATCTAGTTTCAGCTCTAATATTTCGCAGTCCATATTCTAATATTATGTTATTTTTGGTCAGAGAGGAATAATGACTAACAAGTCTTAGGTTCCTTTTTGCTTTAACATTATAGACATCTCAGATCATTCAGTCTAATTACTTTATCAGGGACCCTGTGAGGTGACTAGGTTTGACTCTTAGAGACAGCAAAGCTATTTCATAGATGGCCAATTCTATGCACTGTTGAAAAAGGAAGTATTTGAAATGAAAGTTCCAAATGGCTTCTTTGCTCGCCTTTCTGGTTCATCTTTTTTCCACAGACTCTCAGTGTGGAAGAAAGATTGGCCAAAGCATAAGGTATAGATAAACTCACATTTCCACTTTTGATAGCAGTACTTTCCCTATGAAATCTAAGGCAGCTCTTGTTTTGAAGCCATGGCCAACCCAGAGGATGATTACACACTGGCAAGATACTTGGGCAAAGAGAAGACAGGGGGGAGAAAGTGAGAGAGCAGAGCAATCCACTCCTCAGCCTCACAGACTATCATGGAGTACACCCACCAAGTTGGATCTCCCTACTGTGTTTAACAACACAGCAGGAAATCACCATGAAGAGACTTCAGATTCCTTCTCCCAGACATGAAATAAAACAAAAGATTCCTTATCAGTGGGTTGAAAATGCAGGGAGAGTGGTTGAAAAAAATAATAAAGTTATAAAAATTTGTTCCTTTTTAATAGAATTTTGTGTTGGTACTGTAAATTCATGTAAATGTCACTTTAAAAAAAAAAAGGATACAGAATTAAAAACCCAGTAAAGTTAGATGGCACCACAGGGATGGAGCGTAAATTGAGAGAAAAAAAAGAAGCACTGATCAAATGGTGGAGTTATGCAGATTTGTTTTAGAAGCACCGGGGTTTATGATGGCGATTCAGGATCAGGCCATTGCTACCAGAAATCACAGAAGTTACCCTTAGGGAGCCCGGGTTTAGTGATCTATTATAGATTTTGTAAGGAAAAGGTAGAAACAATACGTGTTACTATCTTTCATGGATTGTCAGTTGACAAATCCCCATACTACAAAGATTGACCTCAAAACATCCTGCAGAAATTAACCTATAAACTGTTCTGGAGGGAGATTATGGCACAGAGGAAACGGCATGGAGATCTGGAGTCAGAGGACCCAGATTAGAATCCTGGCTCAGACGTGTGTTTCATGTATTACCTCGGGCACGTCATGTAACCTCTTTGGACCCCAGTTTTCTTCTGTGTAAAACGAGGGAGTTGGACTAAACGATGTCTAAGGTGCCTTCCAGCTCTGCCTCTATAAGCCTATGAACTGAACCATCATCACTGAACTGTTGCCCACAATTGCCCAGACCTAAAGTTATAGATGTTGGCCTCCCCAGTATTCCTAATCTTCAAGCTAGATGGAACAAAAAGCTTTTATAATGTAGAAACCTAACTAGGAGATGAGCATCACATGAGAGCAGGAGAAGGCACACATCATCTCCGTTGTCCTGACAGCTGCTGAGGTTCTACTGAGGATATTCTCAGGGAGCCTGTGGAGGGTGAACTTACATCCTCATACTTTAATTCAACTATAAAAATCTTGCTTTTTTATATCTATCTGTGCAGTAATCTGGGGGACATTAAACATAAAAGAATAATGGCAGCGTAACAATTTGTTCAGAACTATTTCTATGGGAACCCCATTTAAAAGAATGAAGGTGATAGCGATGTGGAAAGGTACAATCTTTAATAAAGTACAATATTTTATAGTACATAAAGTACAATCTTATAAAGTACAATCCTTTAATAAAAGTATAATCTCATCCTGAGAGAATAAAATTATAACAGGAAGCAGTCATTTTATCTACCTGACCAATAGTCTATAAAATATTACTATCATTAATAGCAATACAATAACAGCTAACATTTGCATAGCATCTTAAGATTTACAAATAGGTAAGTGCAATTATTATCCCCTATTTTACAGATGAGGAAACTGAGGCAGACACCTGTTAAGTGACTTAGCCAGGGTCTCACAGCTAGTAAGGATCTGGATTCTGATCTTCCTGCCTCCAGATCCTGTGTTCTATCCACTATGCCACCTTATTCAATTTAAGTGAATAATAACATGATAGTGACTTGGCCCTGGACCATTTCTATCTGAACTTCATTGAAAAATATAGATTGACATGAGAATAATCATCCTAGCAGCTGGCATGTATGCGGTGCTTTAAAGACTGCAGAGCAATTTGTACACATTGCTTCACTCAAGCCTCAGGACAACCCTGTGAAGCAGGTTTTATAGGAATTATCATCTTCATTTTACAGATGAAGAAACTGAGTCAGTTACCGTTAAGTGACTTGCCAATGGTAACACAGCTAGATAGTGTCCCAAAGGCATCATCCCAAACCAGGGCAGTCACATTAGGATGGTTGACATTTTCCCAGTTAATATAATCATTGACATGGAGGAACTGGGCGATGATACTTGAATTTGGAAGTTATCCCATGACACTTTAAACACTGATATTGTGTTATTTCTGACTGGGGCCATATTGGACAACTGAAACCCTAGTTAGCATTTGCTAGAGAACAATCAGTCTGGGTACTTTGACTTTTTCATCTTAAGAAAACATGTCAAACTTAAGTAAAAAGAGAAATGTGTCACTGTCTTGAGTTAAAGCACTTCACCTTAAAACTCATTTTGACTCATTATTGACTTTTATGTTCACTTCAGGGAAATCTGTCAGTCTAATTCTTTGTTCCTCACTTAGATAGTAGTTCCTTTATAACCCAAGACAAGGAAAGTGAATAATGGAAGTATTGCCATTAATGTGCCTTCCTTAACATTTATGGGATACTGATATTTTATTTCCGGTGGGATCTTATATCTATTCATCAGGCCTGTGCCTCTGAAGTTAATATGTTTTGAACTCATATGGTAAGAGGTAGGAGGCAGGAGCTTCCTTTTTATTTGTAACCTGTGATTCACTCATTCCTAGAATTCACTTTCTGCTGGCTGACATCCTGTAACCCAGACTGTCTTACCCAGACTGTCTTACCTGGTACATTAACACACCCTCCATCTGCCAAACTGGGGGCTAATACAGATAACTGGTGTTCAGATAGTGCTTTCAAGTTTGCTAAGCACTTTACATACATTACTTCATTTTATTCTCATAACAAGCCTGGGAAGTATGTGCTACAATTATCCTTTCCACATCGCTACTTTCCCCTTTGCAGTTTTGATTTATCGAGGGTCTTCATAAGAAATTAAATGGGAATTTGGGGGGAGTTTTGTGGAAGCTGCAGCTGACATACAAGGGCCAGCAGATGACACAGAGTCTATGGCCTAATAGTTAAAGCAAATTTTACAATAAGGTACTATAAATACCCCATAAAAGAAAAAAGGAAAAAAAATCAGATTTCTTCTCTGGTACAAAGGGAGGGCCAACATTTTATGCAGATTTTCCAAATGGTGGAGGCACCACCCTGAATCCCCATGATGTGGAAGGGATAACTGTATTATTATCCTCATTTTACAGATGAGGAAATTAAAGCAGAGAGAGGTTACTTGACTTGCCTGAGGTGGGGGGGGGGGAAATGTCACACAGCTTGTAAGTCTAAAGCCGTATTTAATCTCAGGTCTTCCAGATTCCACGCGATCTAGCTGGAAATTGGAAAAGTTTTCCTGAAGAAAGCTTTTTATTTTTCAAACCTTCAGGATCTTCCTAAAGTGAGCTGCTGTTATGATACCTCAGTAATAGATGACATACATCCCTCTCACGGGCCCCAGTTATTCTGGGATCCACAATTTCCTATAATTTTATTGTTCAGTAGTGTTTTTTTCTTAAATTCTAGATCTCTAAAATTGGTAATCTATGCTAGATAGCAAAGGTACTTGATAGAGCAGAATGCTCCCAGCCATGCCAGATAACAGTATTCCCTGGGCATAGGAAATAATATAAAGGCATTGGGCAATCAGAATGGTCAAGCCAGAGCTCCATTTTAAAGAGCATTTCTGAACACTTAGACAGGACTTAAGCACACCCACAGAACCTATATCCCCTTTTCAGGAAAATACTCCATATTTTTCCAGTACTCTCCCACAATTCTGACACTACTCATTCCTCAATACAAACTCACATTTTAAAAAAATAACAAATTCAATATTAATCTCTAGAGAGGTACTTAGTTGTTGACCAGAAAATGACAATTCTCCAGTGCCAAGAAAACTCCAAATGGGGTCACAAAGAGTTGGACATGACTAATTGACCAAATACCAAATACCAACAAACATATATTGCAATGACGATAAAATCAAAGCTTCTTGCATCTTTTTAGGGGTGGGGTGGGGTGGGGCTAGGGATGGGTTTTGGGAGGGAACTATTTTGTGAGATTCTTCACTTTCCAACAAATTGAAATGCTGCTCACAATGCAGGCAGTCATAATTGTCTCGAGGGCAAGGCCTTCAGATTTGGGGGAGAATAGGACTGAAGATTTGCCCCGAAGCAGAGCTGTCAAATTCTATCCTTTTTAGATAATCAGTTTCAAATCATGTAATGAAATTAATTCCAATAAGATTTTGCAGTTATACACTGTGTGAAGAAAAAGCAATTCCATTTTACTCCATAGGATTTGACTGGGATGCCATCGAGGTCCTGGTAGCTCAATGACTGGTTTGTTCACCACTACTTCTAAAATGCTAAATGATTAAAATTCCAACAAAGTCTTTCTTTGGTCTTTAAGCAGTAGGCAGGTTTTTCCCCCACTAGATTTGATTCACGATCTCAGTCCCACTTGCATTTTCTTTTCAGTCCTTCCCCGTCTCGCTCCCCCAAATACATAAAAAGGAGGCAAAGCAGGGTTTCAGTTCAATGATTAACATCATGAAAAACTTCCAAATCTACAAAGCTACAGATGGTAATGTTCACTTATAGTAAGCTCCAGGGTAAAATTCCAAATGATTGACTTTGTTATCTAACTACACTGACAAACAAAGCAAGACAAGATTTATTATGACTGAAATCTCACTTCTCTCCTGGGCTCTCTTCTTTTTTTTCAACAGGAAAAATATGTTTCTTAAGGAGTTGTTGCTATGGTAACAAGTATTGGCAGAGAATAATATCAACATTATTTTCCTTATTATCTCAAACGTTCATACCGTAGAAATGGAGAATTTGGTATCAACTAATGCAAAGATAAATATTTCAGTTTTGGAGTTAAAATGATACAGGGTGAAAGTGGGCAGTGATTTTAAAATATATATCCCTGGGTTATAGGAATTTATGATTTTATATAAAAATTCTGTTACTGAATGATTTGGGCTTTGTCGGCTGATCTCACTGACATTGGTAACCTCTCCGCAGTAAAGGCTTTAACCCAGGGGTGGGGAACCTGCAGCCTCGAGGCCACATATGGTCTTCTAGATCCTTGAGTGTGGCCTTTTGACTGAGCCCAAGTTTTACAGAACAAATCCTTTCATTAAGAGGATTTGTTCTGTGGAGTTTGGATTCAGACAGAGGGCTGCACTTGAGGACCTAGAGGGTTACATGTGGCCTCAAGGCTGCAGGTTTTTTCATCCAGTGGGACTCTGATCTTGAAAGCTCCATGAAGATTCCTCCTTCTGCTCTGTCAGTAATTACTTTTTCTTATCTAATATAGAACTTCCCTACTATTTTTTATGTGTACTTTTTCTGTTTCTCAAAGGAAAATAATTGAGATTTTGGTTAGATTACTAAAGAACATAATTTGGCTGTTCTAATTCAATATGTAGTCCTACCTTTACTACACCAAGCAAATACAACACATAAACACTGATCTTTCAAAAAGATAGCCTTTCACCTCCTGACACAGAGGTGGTGGCCCTAGAGTACAACTTGAGACAAATTTTTTTTGACGTGATCAGTGTAGGAATTTATTGACACATTTTTGTTACAAGGATTTTTTTTGGTTTGTTTTATTTCTTCAGTGGTGGGGCGTGAAATGGGAGGAAGATAAGGCAGATTTATGCTAATTGGAAAAATTAATTTAAGATATCCATCTCGTGAGGGGTGATGGATTAATTATGCAGAATGAGTTATATTTTTGAACATGATTAACATAGCAATTTGTTTTGCTCGACTACACATATTTATAACAAGGTCTCCACTATATCCCTCCATCTCTCCCTCCCTCCCTCCCTCCCTTCCTTCCTCTCTTCCTTCCTTCCTTCCTCCCTCCCT
>CM053622.1:320100097-320148006 GCA_028646595.1 Phalanger gymnotis | reverse complement strand
AAAAAAAAAAACCAGAAATAAAATATATAATCCCAATTCTTGGGACTGAAAGACAGAATTACATAGCCCTCAAATCAATCTTCCTAAATATTGCTATAAAGAAATCTGTGTATCACAGCTTAGAAATATTGCCTTCTACAGATATGTCTAAAGCAACAATGACAAAATCATCCTTAAATATGTGAATGTACTGTATTGTTCAATGGCTAAGTGGTTTGAAAATGTTATAAGGTAAAAACTTGTTTCTTATTTCCATACTTTAAAGACCTTGACTTTATTAGTATGGAATCTTCCTCAATTGATGCAATTATCAACTTCTCAGTGATTTAGTAGATGGTCTTCATGGGATATAGTGGCCAAAAAAATTAAGCCTTGGTGGTCAATTCTTCTAATAACCTGCCTTTCCCAAACTGAGCTAGGCTGGTTGCCACACCACAGATGTAGAGTTCATCACCAGTCCTGCCTGCACTTAAAGGCTTTTCAGATTGGAAGAACTTTGCCAAACTTCTGCTCTGCCCACTTAGCCTCCAAGAAGTCAGGATCAACTGCTCCATGCCATGATGAAACATGAGAATGGAATTTTAATAGAAAAAAAATCTACTGAGATAGAGGGAGAAGAAAACTAACTAGAACAGGTTAGGAGCTGAATCTATAAGAATGAGCATATGTGCTCACATAAAATACTCAAGTAAAACACTGAAACTAAGCAGAGATGTATTTGTATCTAATAAACTCAATCATAGAGAAAATTTCTCCACAAAAGGCAGGTGGAAGAATAAAAAAATAAGATCACAACAGTATTGGGAATTCTAAAACTGAGTTTGCTAATAGCTTCCTGTTAAACTTTTGGAAACAAATTCATTCTTCTTTATTTTGAAGTTATTCAAGAAGGAAATTATAAAACAATGCTAAAAACATTTAAAAGCAGAATTTAGTCATAAAAGAAGGAATGAGAATAGTAGATAACAGATAATAGATAAGTTTTGAGGCTAACACAGAAGGCAGCAACTACCACAGAATACAGGCCAGAGATCGATATCTTACCCAGTATCCCATTAACGGTCAGCAAATGTCAGTCTGTTAACGACTGAAATATCTGTGGACAAACAAAAGATTCACATTGCCAAACACAACCCCATGAATCACAGAACTCAAGGATGGTGGTTACCTTTAACTTCTGCAGTGAACTGAGTCGAGTGTAAAGGCAATGCTTGGGAAGATCCTTGGATACTAAATAGCTGCCAGTCTCTTCAGGGGTTCCTTTATTTGCATCTTTTGGATCAACATCTAGATCCTGCGAGAATTTGAGAGACCAACAAATACAGCAGTAACAGTCACCAACTAATTATATTGTGTAGGAAATCTTAACAGAATACTGCTGTTGGGTGCACTTGTAGTATACAGGGAACATGGTATGGCTAGGCATCGAACCTGGACTCAGGAGGTGAGCGACCCCAGGTAAGCGACTTTTCCTTGTCGTGCCTTAGTTTTCTCAAAGCACAAAGGAGGTTTGCATTTTGTGAGCCTAAGGTCCCTTTCAGCTCTAAATCTCTGACCCTATTGAGAGAGTATGCTAGAGGAGCACATGATAAAACAGAATTGGAAACCAAAACTACTTGATTAAGTTAATTTTTAAAACAAAGATCTAATCAACAACTTGAATAACAAAAATAAGGTGAGAAGACTTAGAGTATCAACATATTTTCATAGCCAGCAACAGACTCAGCATTTTAAGAGCCTACATCTTGGGCTAAGCAGATGATTCTTTCCCTTAAGCTAAAAAGATCTTGCACAATGCCTTCCAGAGAGCAGGCATTTAATGCACATTAAAATGAAAATGCCATCAATAAACAATGGTGCTAAGACTATCTTCCTACCTGCCCGTGGAGTGCGTATGGAGGTCCTGCTAACCTTTAATTATAACAGCCTTAATCCACAGTAAGTACATTATTCCTTCAAGGCATTCTAGTGTCCTGAAAAAGTGAACTTACCATGGAAACAGTTTTCTTTTTATGCAGTTTTCTTTTTGAAAGATTACTGTATTCTTTAGATAGTGAAAGATTTCTAATCTGTTAAATACTTAGAAGTGATATTAGTAGCTGATTCCCACTGCTCCAGTAGATTATAATAATGTATTTAGCCAAAAGGGCTCATAAGGATGTGAGTTTAAATGAGATTCATCAGAGTTTAAAATATAAATCCATGGTAATTTCCATTTTTATAGTACACTTTATTTTTCACATTACCTCATTTTAGAACACAATAATATTTTAAAGCCACTTTTTCTAAATTAATGTAATTTATTTTTATACTCTAAAACACTGAATAATAAAATAGTATGATAATCAATTTCTTAATATTATGATCATTATTGCTAATGTAAGACATACTTCTCTCTCTAAAACTATCTGTTATCAGATTGGAAGCATCTTAACTTTTCAATAAATGAATATTGTAAAAAGGTAATAAGAAAAATAGGTAACTTACAAATGGGAAATCTGTAACATAGGCTTCACACATCATTATTTCAGGTGGTTTGTATACTATTCTTGTATAGATTATCATGACATTGGAAAACTCAGCAGCGAATCCTAGCTGAATCTGAACACCAGACTTAAAATCAAGACACATACTTTCTGGAAGTTCTGAAAAAAAATGTCGTACATATTCAAGTTATTATTTAAAGAGTTAAATTAAAAGAGCCTTGATAAAATTTCTAGACAATATAAAATGCACATACTTCATCTACTACACTTTAGGCTCTTCAGTTGGATTAACTGAGTGGTTAGATTAACCACTTTCCTAGTGGGAGGGACCACATTTGATTGTCTTTCTGTCTCTTAAGGTGGCTAGTAAAATAGATGTTCAAGAATATTTGTTGAATTAATGTTCAATGATGTACATGATATGTTTTGATATTTTTTAAAAATGATTCAGTTGTTTGTGAAATCATCTAATATCCACTTTTCATGTGGATGGGCTACGATAGTTACATGGCATTTTACATTTTGAATGTGCATGGCCATTAATTTATTAAGAGGAGATATAAATCTTACTTAAGACTATTTAGTGACAGTGTGTTATGGGTGTTCAACAAATACAGCTAACTTCCAATTATCCATGATAATAAGATTTATACATAGTACAGATACTTTTAAGTGTCCAGAATTGTTTTAGCTTTTTGCACCAAACCTTAGAGTACTGCCAACATAGAATGAAACTGATAAAGTATAGATGGAGAAGAGTATAAATAATGTACTAGCTTGATAATTATTTCCTCAATATGAAGAGTTGGCCATATTAAACAACTAAAATATGTTCATTCTACTTATGGGATTATTAGTTTCTTTGTCCAACATCATACTGAAATTAAATGCAAACTGGAATTTAGAGCCTGATTCAATTCTGTGTTCCCTATTAAAGATAAAGTGCTTTTATAATAAAATTGGAAGAAATGATAACAATTTAAAAAAACTCTACCTTGTCATATTAATACATTTCTAGGAAGATCTTACTAAATAAAATTTACTGTACCATGTGCCTTGGCCCATTGCAAATTTCGCACCAGGGATTCTGGAGAACATAATGTTTGCTGTATGGGATCAGTAAGTGCCCTCTTCTCAGATAAGCTGCTTCGAATCTCTAAGGCCTGCTTGCCTTTGGTGAGGTGACATTTTCCCATATCTAAAGAGATGACATATTCACACATACGTATGTATAGCACACATACAGAATTCAGACTGATTTCTCTCACTAATATAATAATTCTATCAATATATCTATTTTATTCTTGTGTTCAATTACCTTACTCTAATTTCTCTAAATTATCCTCCTACACATCTCTCTCTGAAGGTTGATTATATGGGAATTGAGTGGGAATACTCAAGTGTTGATCAAAATTTTTAAATATATTTTTTATTCTGCAAAAGAGAAAACATAAATAACGTAGGCAACATTGAGATCTCAAAGCAGAAGTAGAATGACTTCTCAGGACTGTTTCCAAACCCAAAATTCAGTATAATTTTTGAAGGGATCAGTTAACATTGACAATTAGTTAATCTTGTACGATTTCAAAATAAAATACTGATCACTGATGTAAATATATCATGGTCTACTTTGAAGCATATTCATTCCATTGCATTATTCAGTTCACTAAATAATCATAGCATTACTCTCTTCCTTTTAAATTATTACTATATGTTATATTCTACATTGCTGATAAATTTAGTAAAGCAATCTGACCAGACTGAAATGTGATTCTTAATCCAGAATATGTAAACAAACAAAATTAATGGGTTCAAAGAAAAATGGGTTTAAAAGAAGAATCACAATGGTAAAGAAAGTTGTCCAAATTTTAAAAAGTTAGGCAAGCCTTTAAAAATTTTTTGGAATTCTTAGGAGAAATGAAGTATATGTAATAGACTTTTAAAAGTCTCCTTTAAGGGGGCAGCTTGTTGGCCTGAGAAAAAAGATGTTCTGTTTGCTCAAAGATAAAGCATACAGTTATAACTGAGGAAGCCAGGAGCCCTTAAAATTATTGACATTTTTTGTTTTTAATATCACTTCTGAACATGTTCTCCCACAGTTTACCCAGTGAGCCCTGCCTTGTGAATGAGAACTGTTTTTAGAAATAAAAAAAGAGAGTAAGAAGCAGTTTAGCAAAATTAACCAGCAAATCAACTGAGTCTGATAGTATATACAATGTCCCACACCTATAGTCCTCTGCAATTTTCTTATCTCTTCTCTAGGACCACTCATAGTTATTATAGTTATACGATATTCAGTGACACTTTTTCGTTCAATCCATTTACATAGTTGTAGCTATTGTGTATACAGTATTTTCCTGTTTTTTCCTTGTCTTATTCTGCATCAGTTCCTAAGTGTTCCCACGAATCTTTGAATACTTTATATTAATCATTTCTTAAGACACGTACTATTCCATTGTATTCTTTTCATCTTTTCTTTAAAAAAATCTTTCCATTAAAAAATCTGAATTCAAAGAATACTAAATAAAATGAGAATGTCAATATACACTGTAAGACAGGAGAGGATTGTACATAAAACCACACATCTCTATACTTTTTTAAGTATATAATAAATTCAACATGTAATTTTCAAAGCTATTCTCTATTCTGCTAATCTGTGATTCCTCCTGGACTTCCTTATATTTTCAACTAAATTTTGGGGGGAACTCTATTCCTAATTCCTAATTCTCTCCCCAGAAGGAAAAAAAAAGAAAAACAAAACCCTTTGCATGGAACCAGCTTTTTTTCTCAGTGTATCTATGAAAACTGTCTTTACTTTTATACTTAGAAATCATGCAGTTTAATCTCCTTCTTTTACTGAGAAGACTGAGGAAACAGCCTTTGACCTCAGAGAGCTCACATTCTTATAAGGGATAACAGTCAAACAACTCTATACTGAGTAAACAGAAGATAATCTCAGAAGGGAAGCACTCACAGTGGTGGGGACTGGGAGAGGTTTCCTGCAGAAGGTGTGATTTGAGCTGAATCTTGAAGGAACCCAGAAAAGCCGAGGAGTAGAGAGGAAAAGGGAGAGCATTCCAGATATGAGAGACAGGTAGTGAAAAGGCAGCTAGGTGGCACAGTGGATAGAGCACTGGGCTTGGGACCAGAAAGACTCATCTTCCTGAGTTCAAATCCAACCTCAGACACTTACTAGCAGTGTGGCCCTGGGCAAGTCACTTAACTGTTTGCCTCAGCTTCTTCATCTGTAAATGAGTTTGAGAAGGAAATGGCAAATCACTCCAGTGTCTTTGCCAAGAAAGCCCCAAATGGCATCATGAAGAGTTGGACATGATTGAAAAATTGCTTAACAACAAAAACAATGACAGTGGAAAGATAAAGAAAACATATATGGAATCACAGAACTTCAGAGTTTCACTATATATTTCAAGAGAAATTACTTTGTGGAATAAACATTATCTCCAAACTCTAGTAATCCCAAGTATGGGGAGAGGAGAATTCTAAAAACAGGGACGTGGAGGAGTAGCTTCCCCTTAATTTTCACTTTTACCTTCTGCAACTTCATCCAGTAACACAGTAATTTTCTTGTCTTCTAACAACCGATCTTTTAAGAACTTCATGAAGATTCCATTTGCTAATCCAGAATGTTGGATTTCAAAAGCTTCTGCTCCTTGGCATCTTCAAAAGAGTAACAAGAACCATGTATTTGTTACAAAGTAAAGAGGTTGTCCTAATTACTGATGGACTTACTTTTCCCACTTCTCTTGGGAACATACAAGCAATACACCTTTTTGGGTCTGAAGTTCCTATCCAGAGAAGCAGTATAACATTGCTGGGTGAATGTGACTACCAGGGGAAACTAAGGGACAAATATACTTGTAACAAATCTGCAAATCTCTAGATTTTTAATCAATGAAAAGAAATCATTATTAAAGGAAATCTTAAAGGTTACAAAAAGGGAAGTCAAAGATGAAATGCATTAAGAGTCAGTTTTATAAAATAAGACATTTTTGAAACAAATATTAAGCTCTCTTACGTTGCATATCCAAAAACAATATTAGCAGTGACTCTCAGGGCATCCAAGATTGGAATGGTATCATCATAATCATTTCTAGAATAAAAGCAACAGATATGGAAATGAAATGGGAAAAATATTTTAAAATAGCAAAATAGTGTAATAAAACCACTATATTATGACTTTGTACTTAATATATATTTATTGAGTTAAAAAAGATACCTAAATAAGTTACAGAAGTAATTCTCAAATTACTTCATCTGATGATTGTGTCCCTTTTCCTCCCTTCTTTCATTCAGCATTTCTTTCACCCCCACAAAAGAAGTGAGGCACAATTTACATGCAGATGAAAAGAGAAACAGTTAAAACAACATTTTCCTTCCTTTAGATCAGAAAAGACATATAGCTGCCAGATGATAAATAATTGACTACCTATTGACTAAGGGGCAACAGATAATTCCCTTGGGAAGGGGAAACAAGAACAGAGGATGTGGGGATTTCCTACACCTAACAACTCTCAGCTTCTTAAAGTGCCACTTAGAGCCTGATTGTATTTCTCCTAAATATTTATCAACAGATGAATTACAATGAAATGAACTAAAAGAAAATTAGCGAAGCATAGTAGAAAGAACACTGAATTTGGATTTAGAAGATGGAGGTTTGAAGCCTTGCTCTGTAATTCACCTTTCTGGACCTTAAGTTTCCTTACCTGTAAAACGAGGGTGATACACCAGATTATCTCCCTTCAAGTTCTAAATTCTATGACCTATGGCCTTGCTGCTACACATTTAAAGAAAAAATATAACAAAAGTGGATCTGATTAGCATCAGGCTAGTTTGCAAAAAAGTACTAACCATATTCAGTATCTATATCAGCTCTGTCAACCAAGAAACCGAACCATTGAACCAGAAAAGTTCAAAAAGTAAACAGAAGTCAGTGAAGTTGGAATCAGGAAATCTGACTCATTATAGCCCTATAAGGCATTGATATGAGCTCCATCTTTAGTACCCAATCACTAGCAAGAACTATTTCAATTTATTTTACATGAATGCAGTTAAAATCTACTCAACCAAGGTGATTGGTTTCATAAATTTAGGTCTCAGAGAACAATCATTTCCGCAGCAACTGTGTTACAAATGGAAGATACTTTCTTGGACAATCAAAATTTGGAAAGAAAAAGCTTAAGATTAGTTTTTATAGTGACCTGAGATTAAAATAAGATTGGACTAGACTGAACAGGAATGTCTGGATAAAGTAATAGACCTAAGATGTGGAGATATGAAGTCATCAAAAAATTTGAGACTGTAGGCCACCTGAATGAGAATGGTAGTGATGATGATGGTGGAGGCATGGCTGGCTGGAGGATGATGAATCCAGAGACATTTTGAAGACAGTTGGGAAAGAGGGTCCATTATTCTCTAGGAATTTCCTAATTCAACAAAATTTACTAAATGCCTAAGACATACAAGGTACTGGAGATACAAAAATTAAAAAAAAAAAACAATAGTTTCTGCCCTGAAGGAACTTAAATTCTACTGGTGAACATATAACCCAAGTAAATATGAGGCATTATTCCCATTTTAATCAGGTAGGAAACCAAGGTCAGAGAAGTCCAGTGGTTTGCTTATAGTGTATAGTCAGTATCAGAGGTGCGATTTGAACCTAGGTATCCCTGACTCTAAGCCTAGCATTAAATCTATCATACATTACAATGATACTGGCATATCATCTATAGGTTTAATTCTCTTATGCCATGTATATCATATGTATAGGGAGTGAAATAACTAGACACAATGAAATAAATTTTTTGATGAAACATAATTTCTTCCTAAATAAAGCAAATCAGTAATCTAAAATCCATTAACTGAAGTAGCTTTTGCTTGAATTCTGGTACATGCTAAATAAAAGATAAACTTTTATTATATCTCTCTCTCTATATGTAGACACACACATATAGTTTCTAAATTTTTAGTTTTCAGCAAAGATTTAATATCTGCTTAAATAAGAATTACCTTCTCATTTCACTTAATGTCAATCATTCTGATTTTTGTAGATGTAATCCTCAAAGACTAACATTTCATTAATTAGAATAAATTCACTACTTAACAAGAACAAAAACTTTATTTACCTTTTCCGACACATATCCAACAAGAACACATTGAGTCCGGTCTCTTTTTCTTGCATCAATTTAAGTATACTTTGCACACACAGGCAATTTGCAGACCTATATGGATTTGGAGCATCCACAGGAACCATAAAACTGTTCCCATAGTTTTCATAGCCATGTCCCGCATAATATAATAAGCCTGAGAGAACAAATAAACCCACAGAGAAAATTTTTAAATCTGAACATTCATGTTTTAGAAAATGCAATTTATTCATCAGATGTTGACATAAAATTTAGGAAATAAAATGCATGAGAATGAATATTCATAAAGATATAAAAATAAACCATATAATGGAATGATTGATTTACTTCATACCTAAAATCTAATTACTAAGACAGCAAATGCCAGCTAAACTTGAGTTTAAATTTTTTTTAACAGTTTAAGTTCAAGTACTACATTTTCGAAAAACAGAGGAAACCTATGTATATAGCAACTATAGAGAGGAGTACAAAATAAAATATATTATTCCTGTCCTCTAACCTCGTATAATCTAGTCTGGGAGACAAGAACATACATACTCAGTAGCATATGATGAAATGCCACCAGGACAGAGATGAGGACTCGGTAAACAACTGGCACTAAACCAGATGCTCCATACAAACTGGGTAGTGAACTTCCTCTAATGCACAAAATAGAACACAACCGCAGCAGCCAACAATCCAAAATAAACTGTCAAAATCGCTTGTCTAAACTAGTTTATTTTATTTTTTTAGTTTCTTTTAAAAAAGTTTTTTTTTGAGATTTTATAACTAACATCACCATGGTTATCCCAAGTATCCCTCTCTCCCTTGTCTCTCAGAGACCCATCCTATATGACAATATTTTTAGAAGGGAAAAAAGGGTCTGCCCAACTGATGGATATATTGAACGTAAAATGTGTAACACTTCTGGACATTCCACCTCCACAGAGAGGGTGGGTGGATCCTCTCATGTCTCTTCCTCTGAGTCTTGCTTTGATTTTTATAATTTTTTAAAAATTTGCTTTTGAATTTTTGGTCTGTAGTAGTTCTTTCAATTTACATTGTTTATGTTACTGTGTATATTGTTTTCTTGGCTCTGCTTCCTTTACTCTGAACCAGTTCACATGAAATCTTTCCACGCTTCTCTGTATTTGTAATACACACAATTTCTTACATCAAAGTAACATTATATCATATTCATGTACCACAATTTGTTTAGCCATTCCCCAATCGATGAGCATCTACTTTATTTCCAATTCTTAGCTATTACAAAAAGTGTTGCAATAAATGTTTTAGAGTATATGGCAACTTTTTTTCCTTTCTTATCAATGATTTCCTTGGAGTTGAGCTCCGTAAAAGAGTCTCAGATCCAAAGGGTATGGACATTTTAGTCACTTTATCTGCATAATTTCAAATTGCTTTCCAAAATGGTTGTACCATTTCACAGTTCAACCAATAATCTATTAGTGTGTCTGTTTTTCTGTAACCCCTTCATCACTGACTATCACCATTTTAAAAATTACTTTTTGCCAACTGGCAGGGTGTGAGGTGAAACCTCAAGGTTGTTTTGATTTGCATTCCTCTTATTATTAGGATTATTATTATTATCATTTGATTTGGAGCCTTTTTCATGTAGTTGTGAATACTTTTCACTTCTTTTGAAAATTCTGTTCATATATTTTGACCATATAATGGCTATTAGTCATATATACATATGTGTGTATACACATGATACACATACATATACTATGAGAATGGCTATTAGTCATATAAACATATGTATATTTCCATACACATGCACATGTAAGTGTGTATATATACACGCATACATACAGATGTGTATATATACCTGAACATATAAACAGATAGGCAGATAGATAGCTTATATATCTTGGATACCAAACCCTCATCAAAGAAATTTAATATGAAGTTTTTTTTTTCCCGTCAACCACTTCTCTTCTTATCCTAGACGAATTAATGTTTTCTATGCAGAAGCTTTTCTGTTTCAAGTAATCAGGGTTATCTACTTTATCTTTTATAATCGTATTTCTTGTTTGTATTAACTACAGTTGTAATACCTCCAGCACAACTGATAGATACAATTGCAGAATGAGAAAATTAAGGACAGAAAACAAAGGGATAGAGTACTAAAAGCAGTGTGATCAATACTTTAACATGTGCTTCTACTGTTAACAATTTCAATTTTTCCAAATATACTGGGATAAAGTATGCTATTAATATAAATGAATTAGTTCTATTTTTAAATATCTATAAATATTTATTAGAAAATTTGTTTACATTTATTAGTTTCCACAACTTTTTAGCATAACGTGTTTCCAAACTGTTGAAAGGACATCTTTATCTAAGTCTAAATTCATCATCTACACCCCTAAATCTACTCTTCTTCCTGATTTCCCTATCTCCATCAATAGCATCATTACACTGTCAGTCATTTATGCTTATAGCCCAAAGATATTCTCGATTCCTCTTTATCTCTAAAAGAGACTATAAACTCTGTGAGAGCAAAAAAACTTGTCTCATTTTAACTCTGGAGATCTAGCACAAAGCGTAGTACATAGTAAATAAGTGCTTAATAAAAATTTGTTGAACATGAAACAAAAACCAATATTTTGGGAAGATGAATCACAGAGTTTCACATCTGAAAGGAACTTCAGAGGTCCTCAAGTTCAGCCCATACTTAAAAAAGAAGCCCCGCTACAATAAATGCTTGCTGACTCGGCAGGACAAATGGTCATCCTGCCTTTGTTTGAAGGCTTCCAATGAGGGGAAATACACTATATTACCACGATTTCACTTTCTGAGAGCTGTGAAGAAGCTCTATAAGCAAGCAGGGGTAGATAATTTTGATGAGCTCATCACAAAACGAGTCTTTGTTGGGACTCTTTGATAGCTCATACCTTTCCCTATGGCGTGGGTGTGTCAAGTAACACTTTAGAAAGATAACTTTCCATTAGGTCTCAGTGAGTGAGGCTTCCTCAAATTGAATTATTTGGTACACGAGCAAAATAAATCAGCATTTATTATGTATAACCCTACTATTTCCAAGGTATTATGCTAAATACTTTACTAATATGATCTCATTTGAGCCTCACAACAAACCTGGGAGGTAGGCGCTATTAGCATTATTCTCATTTTACAGTTAAGGAAGTTGAGGCATACAATGTCACATGACTTGCCTAGGGTAACATAGCTAGTAAAGTGTCTGAGGCCATATTTGCACTCAGGTCTTCCTTAATCTATCTTTCTCTATCTATCATATCACCTACTTCCAAGTTGACTGTTTATGGGCCATCGGGAGGTCCTTTACGTGTTTTGTACATTTGTTCATGGGTTCCTTAAGAGTTTCTTGTATCTTGCATCTTCTTTGTGAAATAAAGGCTGTCCTATATCCAGTAACACATTGCCTTGAATGGGTGCTGGGAACTCTACTACCCAGAGCTGTGTAAATCTAGACAGGAATTATACATATAAAATATATTCTGAAATGTTTGAGTGTAGAGTCTGGGTGGCAAAAAATACAGTAACAAGCTAAAGAGACACTGGTTATAATTTCATGAAGCCTAAATTTCCTTCTTTGCAACTTTTCCCATTGCTCCTAACTCTGACCTCTGGGATCAAAAAGAACAAGTCCACCCCTCCCACATGACGGCCTTTGGAGTACTTGAGGGAGATATCATATCCCCCTTGTTGGCCTTCTCTTCACTCTTGTCCTTCAACTGCTCTTCCTACGGCATCCATTAGGGCCCCCAAGCTGTTTTTGTTTCTTTGCTCCAGATGCTTTTCAGTTCATCAATATCCCTCCTAAAATGTGGTACTCCAAATACTAGAAATGTGCTCTGACCTGTGGCAGGAGAGGGAATTTAGGAGGCTACTCCTATATTTCAGGACTTCAGGCATATAGTGGTAAAGTATGAACCTTAACTGGATTTTCCTTATCTACCATCATAGAGACCCACTTTTTTCCTACTGCCTTGAAGCACAGGATTATTAAACTAATTCACAAACATTTTAGAGCTGTTCTAAAATATTTACGGAAATGAAAACAAATATCCAAACAAATTACACATTTTAATGTATTTTTATAATGCATTTGTAATAATTTTTATAATGAAATTAGTAGTATACTTTATATAATTATGGGTAAGAAAAATGAAAATGGTTTAAAGTAAAGGGAAGCAAGTTTTAACTAAAGCACATCAATCACATTAATCTTATCCCTCTAAATTCTTCATTCTTAACATGCTATGGCCACAATCCAGTGAATTTTTATTTTGGTAACTGATTTCATCAGGTATGTAACAATTATCTACCAATTGTGCTCTTAAGTTGGCATTTAAGTAAGTGGATAGTTTGTAAAATAGATTTTGATAGTTTATTTTGGACTGATATGCCACTAGATGAGTTTGGGGAACTTGATTTCATTGCCAGAGTTCCTGTACAACAACTGTTTGTGCTAGCTGTATTATGCTTCTATTTTAGAGATGATTAGGTCAGTTAGATTCAAGAAGTCAAAGATAAGAGTTGTGAAACATGGTTACTGAAAGACAGCCAAGTGCTGGAGCCAGTTATTTGTTAAATATAGACCTGGCTTCAAGACCTAGCTCTGAAATATACTGGCTGGGTGACCCTGGGCAAGTTACCTAATTTTTCAGTGTTCTACCCGGTGACACGCATTGGCAGAGAAAGAAAGTTCCCTATATCAATGAAGCCACAAGTCCAGGCCCTCTCCCTATATATTCATTACCTCTAATAGCATACTACATGGGTGGAATAAAATATTTTGGTTCATCTGTAAGCATTTGAAATGCATAAAAGCATTTATGAATTTTACAGAAAACTGAAACTTCAAAGTATAGCCAATTTCTTCAAACTAGTTACTGTTAGCTATAAAGTTTGTCAATTCTTGGATTTGTTCAAGAGGTGCAGAGTTAAGATCTGACTCCAAACCCATTGTAATGGCCTCCAATTTCTACTACCAATAATACACTGTGTCTGATTAATACTCATTATTTGAATTTCATAACAACTGTGAATTATTTTCATTTTACAGTTAAGGAAATGGAAATTTGTGCCTGCGGTCAACACACTAGGATCGAAGAATAAAGGTGGTCCTTAGAACTTACAGAGTGAAAAGCTCATGAGTGTATGGTCCTGACAGATTAATATGGGCTTCATATAAGGTATTCTCAGTACAGAAGCATCAACTCCTTTATACTTTCTGTCACTTTATTAGCACAACAATTACAAAAGACCCAGATCAGAAATATCCAGTAAATGATGATACAAAGATCTACAGAACTTTAAAAAAATTTGCATGTGAAAATTAAAAAGTGTATATAGCTTGTACCAAAGTTATAACACAGTGCAGATCAGAATTACTTTCCAATAACTTTCCAAATTTACTGGTTTTAGTTTCTCTTTAAGTATGGCATATACATTTAACTAACTACTCCATTTATGAGGGGTAGTAGGTCAAAAGACTCATCTCTCCAAATGATTTTGAGTTTGGTGTGGAAATTTACTCTAGGAAACTGGATATTAAAAGCATGCTAATTCTTTTGTGCTCATTTCCAAGGAAATATTTTGTCATAGCAAATCAAACTACAATACACCATAATTAAAATGGATTTTAAAATACTTTCTGCAGAGACAGCAGATCAAGCAGATGAACTGGCAAATGGCTACCAATTACATAACTGTTGGAAAGGATTTATTTTTCTTTACAAAGCATTCATTGAATGTGGAAAACTTTCCATTGGGGTTATAAAAACACATTGAGCATCTTGAGTAAACTTACATATTGCCCTGATTTTACTGGGTATTCCATAAACACTGTTGACTGCCACAAATAAGATTTTTGATAATGATAGGACTCATGGAAAGATGTTAAAAAGCTTTTCAAACTGATTAAATGAGAACTAAGTATATTAAAAATTCTATACATTATACATACTATGGTGCTTCGTTTAAGAAATCTTGCTTGACGTGTTTTTAAATAGGAAGAATCCCATTTTTTTATAAAACATTATGAAAAATAGCTATATACCACAAAAATCCTGTATTTCTGATATGGTGAAGGAAGCTAAAAATAGCCATGAAGGTCACTATGAAAAGAAAATTTTTTTTGAGATTGGTCAATACCTCACACCTGTAAGAATTTAACATGCATTAAGGAAACAGAAAGCTCCATTTCAAATGGTCTCATTTGATTTCTACATTCTAAAATAAAGGACTCTATGGCAAGTTTTCTATTAGTCTTAGAACCAATCCAAGATTTTGAATATACTTTAAGGAGGGAATCTAGTTTATACTTGTAATGCCACTATTTTGTCCTTTCTGAGAATGTAATTTACTCCACTTTAAATGAATATGTTTGATTTTTCTAGAATACATGGGAATTCAAATGTGGAATTCGGTATCGTATTCACAATTTTATAAAATAAGATCACTCTGTTTTCCCATGGTCTCCACTATAGTTATATTACCATATAACTGTTTTGATTAAAAAAAAAAAACAAAACCAAAAACAAACCACAATTAAATCAATTTAATCAATTAAATCAATTTAGCAATGAGGACTCTCTTAGAAAGATCCAGGTTATTCCTATGTTCACTCAAGACTACTAATGTCTTTCATGTTTTAGCACAGGATGGCCACATTCAGTGCTGAACATGAGGCTCATTTCATTAGCATAGGAGACATCATGCCAAACTGTTCCTCCCCATATTGACCGCCAATGTGCAGCAATTAACATCCTTATCTTGATTTTCAAGGTCTCTCTTAAGAAGTCAGTTATTTCTCTCTTTGGCCTCCATTATACTAGTGCAATATAGCTGGTTAATTTTAATTCTGTTTACTAAGCTTAATTTGAAAGAAACATATTGAGTTGAAAGCTCTGAACTATGTAATTTCTTTTGCTTCATATATTCTTCTGTTGCAAGATAAATGACACATGCAAACGGAAAATACAGTGGTATGGAGAATTCAAAAGAGCATAAAAATTAAAATGTCATTAAAATGACTTAGAAATTGACTTGGAATGTATTTTTATATTTACAGTAAAGAAGTTCATTTACCTTTTGTTTGAAATATGAAATTGAACATGTCCACAAGAGGGTGGTCAGGATGATGGGGTATTTGTAAATCACGTTATATCAGGAAAGGATGAATAAATCAAAATACTTGAAAGACTTAGGGATATTTAGGATTGGGAAGAAATGGAGTTAGACATGATAACTTTCTTCGAATATCTGAAGGACTAGCATGTAAAAAGAGTTATTTCAGGAAACAGAAATTCTCCAAAGGGTAAGAACTAGGACCAATAGATAGAAATTTAGGTACAGTGTAAGTGAGAACCTTCCAACAATTACAAAATCAAATAAAATCCCAGGGCCTCAGAACCGGAAGGGGCTTCAAGGGCCGAGAACAAGACTTCCCTCTACGATATCCTTGACACTTCCTGACACTGCCCATTCTATTTCTGGATAGCTCTAGTCAGCAGGAAGTAATTTCCTATCATTGAGTCAAAGTTTCTCCTCTGAAATCACCATCCACTTTTCCTAGTTCCATCTCCTGGGGCCAAGGGGAACAAGTCCAATCCCTCTTCCAAATGACAGCTTGCAAGTCTCCCCAAGTTGTGTCCTTTCCATGTTAAACATGATCTTGAAGTCCTTCACCACCCTGAATGTTCCTCTCCCCCTCTCCCCTAATCTCTCTATCATCACTGTCTTTGCTAATAAATTGCAGTCCTTGGAATTGACCACAGGCCTCCACATGGGGTCTGATCACAATAACCACAGGAGAACGACCTTCCGCCTAGTTCTGGACACCATACAGTCTAAGATCACAATAGCTTTCTTTGATTGCTGTGGTGTACAGCAGTTGCTACCAATTCCACTGAAAACCTCCGAGCTAGACATAAATTCCTATCTTAAGCATTGTGACTTTACTTCTCTAGTTCCTGCCCCTAACTTCTTCCCTTTCCAGAATATAAGGCTCCTATAAAGCACATCCCTGATTCTACTGTGAAGATATCCCACAGAAAGATCTCAGAGGAGATAAATTACATACTCTGGAGAGGAGCAGTATTTTTGGGCACCTGGGCCTGTTTAGGTCCTGTTTAGGATCATAGGATGATTACTTTTCCTAGCTAGAGTCAAATGCTATTAGTGTATAATAGGAAAATTTGTTCATCTATGTACCCATGTAACCATCCCAAGCACAGGTTGAAAGGAACCCATCTTTCTTCATTGGTTTACAGATTATGGCAAATGCCTAGACAGAGACCAAACATGAAGACATCCGCTGAAGACTGCCCAGCCACCACTGCAACAACTAAACTGGATTCACTGATGCTATCCTTTTAAATATTTCTTTTACCAGTGAGATGAAGGGATGAACAACAAAAGAGAACAAACCAGCTGAGCAATGGAGTAATACCTCATTTGATACCAAGTAAATCTGACATTAGTAAAGGCCAAAGTATAACTCAGAGTGCAGGAAGCTAAAACTCAGAAGTCAGCTATACTGAAAGGAAGCAATAATTTCAAGGCTAATGGAAATGTACCAGAGGGCTGCTGATCCTGTGTATACTTTGATAAATTTCTTTAGACTTATAAGTCATCTTCATGTAATCATTTACGGTCATCTTATAATTTGAACTTAAGCACTGATTGGCTGACCTATCAAGGTAACTTGGTATCACATAGTTCACTTAGATGGGTTTTCAGTCCATTAAAACCCCCAGAGATTTTTCCCTGACAAACTGCTATATAGTCAAATCATCCCCATTTTGTACTTGAGATTGATTCTTTTTGGAAGCCAAATGATAAGACTTATTCCTGTTAAATTTCAACCAGTGATATCCATCCCAAATTCCAGAATGCCAAGATCCTTTCGAATCCTGACTCTATCACCCAAGGTGTTTGCTGCCCCTTCCAGCATTGGGTAATCTACCCATATGATAAGTATCTCACCTGGACCTTTATGTAAGTCATGGATAGAAAATGTTAAACAGCATGAGACCAAGCAGAGACTACTGGGACATGCCATTAATAACTACTCTTTGGGTTTGGCTGCTTGGTCAGTAACAAATCCACCTTGTAGCACCATCATCTTGCCCACCTCTCCCTATCTTTTCCACAGCGATAGTCTGAGAAGCTCTGTCAAATGCTTTGCTAAAAGCTAGGCAAACTGATCTACAACATTTCCCTATGTTATCAGTCTTGTTACCCTGCCAGAAAAGGAAATGAAGTTAGTCTGGCCTGACTAATCTTTGATGAATCTACACTGGCCTTTTGTGATCATTCTGCTGCCTTTGTCAGATGCTCACTAATCATACTTTTAAACAGGATGCTATAGAATTTTGTCAGGAACTGAAGTCCGGCTCATTGGTCTACAGAACAAAAAGACTCCATTATTTTCCTTTTTGCAGGGAGCTTGGTACAAGATTTCCACTTTCCCAATTACATGAAAGCTCACCCACTCTAAAATTTTTCAAAGATTAATGACTATGGCCTAGCAATCACAACGGTCAGTTCTTGCATTCCCCTGGGATGTTCCCTCAGGGCTGGTAATGAGCTGCCACATGCTCTCTTAGTATTTCCTTACTTGACTTGGGTATCAACTTGAACATTAATAATTTTTATTTTGTGTTTTCCAGTCCTAAGATCATTTTTTAAGATAGAAAAAAACAGTAGCAAAATAAGAGTGGAGCAGTTCAGTTTGGTCACCAGTTATGACTGCCTTCAGCCTCACACAGCAGTTCTATTCCTTCTTTGATCCTAATCTTTTCCCCAATGTACCTTAAAAAGGAAAAAAGCTCCCAACCTTTGGGTTATCCCTAGCTTTATTTCTTAGCTGCAGCTCATTCTGAGGTTTAGAGGTCCTGACATTATTCTTACAGAACTTTACCATAACTCTTCTTCCACAGCACAAATGCTTTTTGAAAACGTAATTTTTAAAATACATCAGTTGAGAGATGAGTTGCCGCACATCCACATCTATCTCTTTAGGCAACATCCCTTTTCTTTTCATTGGAATTGCGTCTTTGTGTCTTTGGCATTTCATTCTTGAGAGCTCCCAAGCCCTCCTGGACTGACTTCTGAAGAATTTTAGGCTATGAGATCCTACCTATCCTTTCTATGAACCATATGAAATTTGTCCTCCCCAAATACAGGGGGTATACTAGAAAACAGCTCTAGAAGAATATATAGTATTCAGGAGCAAGGCAAGTAAAAAGTGGAAGCAGGGTAGCATTCTATATTATACATGTCAAGAAACCCAGGAACCAAAGAGAGGAGTCACGATGGAGATCATTTGGATGAAGATCAATGCAGAAATAAATAGAAGTAATGCTGTCACTGGAGGAGGATAAAGACCATTAGCCCAGAAAGCAGAAATAGATGAGTAATTTGGGAAACATCACAGATCTGCCATTCAGACATGAGAACTACTGTGGGTTATGAGAGGCCATCTAGTACAACCTATACCTTTTTCTTGCCTTGTTCCTTCTGAATAGTCTAGTCATCGATCTCATTCTGACAAGTCTCAGTGATAACTGTGACATTAAATTTGTCTCCTTGCATTAGGCACTCTAGTTCATTTTGTCTATTACCTACATTTTGTCTATCTGTATTTAGAAAACCAAGGCTGTGCATTTTTAGTGCTGGCTCCTTTCTTGGATTTTGTCTCCCTTGAGTTTCTGGGCATCTCTACTTCTTTTCTTGTTTGTATACTGTAACTATTCTCTGTTGAGTCTGGTTTAGTGGATATGCGTAGGCAATTTTGGTTTAAAAGTCTTTTTGATTAGATTAGAAAAATTCCAGGCAAACACAGCTTCTAGCCCCACTTAACTGTACTCAATCCCTAGCTAAAAGTCTATAATTCCCATAATTTAAGCCATGGTCTAGAAACTCGAACAATATTTTTAGATACTATATTTCTTAACAAGTTGTTCACTTCCCAACCACTACTTAAATAAGAATTGGTTAAAATTGTTCTGTTGTATGAGGTTCTTAATTTCCTTTTGCTGGAAGTATTCAGTCAAAGGCTATATAGGTAATAGAGGGGATTAGCATATTAGGATGATAGATTCATTCGTGACAACAGTGGAAGCCGTCTCATATGACCTTCTTTATTTTGTAGATGAAAAAACTTTGGTCCAAAGAAAGTAGGTGACTTGTCCAAAGTCACAGAGGAAGTAAATGGTTCTCAGACTTAAATTCATCCCTCTTTCTTCTGTACAACATTGCTTCCCATTGTGTGGGAGGCTGGACTAGGGATCTCTAATATCTTCTTTTCAATCCTATTGTGATTTTATGAAATTAATCAACAAGTGTTTATTATAAAGTGACCCTATAAACCTTCTGATTCTGCTCACAGTTTTTCACTCATCCACTTCTCACAACTGTCATTCTCCCTAGACCACTGTTTTAGTCTTCTGACTTCTCTTCCCACCTCTCTTCACTGTCTCCTCTGACTCATCCTTTATGCCACTGACAGTATAATCTTTCTTGTGCAGACTTCATCATGTTACTTCTCTGTTAAAATCTTTGTGGTTCCTTTTACTGCCTCTCAAGTAAAGTTCAAACTCCTTTCTCAAGTTGTCAAGGATCTGTACTCACTCTTTCCACCAGCTGTGTTGGTAAGCAAAATGGGCTCTTAGCACTTAGTTCAACCAAGTGCCTTTGAAGAGTTTGGTTTTTGTTTCCTTTTAGTAATTCAGTGTATTCTATCGAGTATTACTAAGTGCTAAGCCCCAGGCTTTAACTCCTATTAGGTGTTAACCTAACCTATGTGGATGTGAACCTCCCAGAGTCCTAAGGGGAGGGGCTAACTCAAGAGCCAGTCATAGGAGCCTAAGTTCTGGTCATTCAGATGACGTTTGATGACGTCTGAAATCCTACAAGAGAAGACAAAGCCATTTGCGCAGGGCTCTCACTTTTGATGGCTCTCAGAGACTCCGGGCAGCTGTAGCTAAGAGCCCTCCAGCTTGTAAACCCAGATGCTGGGACTTTGTTAAACTCTGGTAACTATGTATTGGGATTTGAATCAGACAAGGTCTGTCTGTTGATATTTGTACTTTGTTTGTATTTTGCTCTGAAGTTCAGGGTGCTGGGTTTTTCCCCTGAACTAAGTGAATGATATTTGTATGCTGAATTAAAGTAAGCCTGTCAGCCCCTTAACGTTGCTTTCCTTACTAAAGCAGATCAAAAGAACCTGTGCTTTTGCAGTGTGTTGGCAGCTTTCTGGGTGCTGGTTGTTGGTGGCTCTTACACCCCCACAGAAGCTGCTAGCTGGATTGTGGAAACACCAGCATAGCTCACGACCCTGCTAAAAGTCTTTGAAAGATTCTGTGACCAAAAGAATTCATCATTCTGCAGCCAACCTGGTGATAGATAGAGCCTCTTTGAACTTATCAAGGTTAGTCCTTGGATGATAGATAAGCAGCCTACCACCACTGGGCCCATAGTTGAAGTTTTTCTATCCAGAGCTTATGTTCACATCATGCCATAAAGAGATGTAGGTATAGCATTTTAGTGGAGGCATATAAGGATACTGCATAATATATTGGCTTGATTCCCAAGAGAATAATGCTACAGTATAACACATAAGCTTCCTGAGGGTAGGAACTACTCACTTTTGGCTTTTTATCTCCAGTGCTTAAGAAAGGCACACAGCAAGCATTTAATAAATATTTCTTAATTGATTAATCCGGAATGAGAAGAAAAACTAATTTTTAAGGGGCATGTCTATATCATTGACCTCCACTGAATTCCTAATTCAATGACTTAGTGTAGTACGGAGGTGACCCTAAGATTTCTAAGATTATGTCAGTGAAGTTCAAGCTCTGGCAGTTTCTATCAAGGCAGAAAGATTCTGAGCAAAAGCCTGGAGATAGACTGACTATATATCTGTCATCTGACCACTAGCTGAATTTAAATATGCTCATTACCGGATTGGCCACAAGGTGATATTTTCAGTTACAATGACTGTTGAAGGCTGTCTACCATGCTGTGGAGGGCTTTCAATCTAGGTCAATGGAAGTTTTATTCATACCTATTAAATCCCAGCTGCTTGAACTATAGAAGAAATATTTGCATTATATAGTTTTTTCTTGTTACCTTAAGAATAATGGGTGTACCCAAGACCCAACTTTCACGTATACTTACAAAAGCACTTACCATATCCCATAACAAAGAATACTTTTATACCCTAAAATTTACTTTGCATACTTTCCAGTCCTAAGATCATTTTTTAAGATAGAAAAAAACAGTAATAAGGGCATAAGAGTAACTTGCGTTAAGTATTTCAGTAAATCAATATTCATTTAAGTTATAGATTTCTAAAGCATTTTAAATGCCTTTCTTATATTTTTAAAATTGAGAAAAGTACCACCCCATCAAAAATTATGATCTACATTTTATTTATCAAACTCACAATAAAATTTTACATTAATTTTTTAAAGAAAATTAAAGGTTGAATTTATTATATACTCAAAGAAAAATTAAGTTGTACATAATAAAGATTCACAATTCATGTGCAGACTTATTTTATGTCCCATTCTGTATAAGAAAATGCTCAGGATTTTTTTAAAAGTTTGTTAAGTTCTGAATTAAAAAAAAAAATTAAAAGTGAGAGGGTTGGACTAGCTGACCTCTAGGGTCCCTTCTAGCTGTAATCTGATTCGGTAACTATCTGTATCTTTTTTTTGGTAAATTTTAAAATTTTAAACTTAAATACAAAATGAGAAAAGAAAAACAAAACATTGCAAAAAGAAAAACAAAGCACTGCAGCAGACCATAAAAGAGGATTCTATATAAAATAATAAATTTCTATTTCAAGAAAACCTAAAAAGTAAATATTACACATTGTTTTCAAAGCTGCCCAGCTTTTCTTTGCTTCCTTGTTGGTTTGTTTTTTTGTTCTCTGCTGTGTACTTTTTATTTTATTTTTCCCCTCTCCCCCATCCTAAAGAAGGCTACAATCAAGCATGGATATATATACACGTACATAGTTATCTTTAAGCATACACTTATATGCTCATACGTAAGACCATACTATGCTTATTTTCTCCTATCATCATTTCTCTGGTGGTGGATATGGATAGCATCTCCCTTCATAAGTCCAAGTCTTTCCACGTTTTTCTAAATCAAGTAACTTATCATTTCCTATACCACAGCAATATTCAGACCCAATCACATGCTATCTGAGAGACTGTCTATGAAAGTTTTTTACCCCAATTTTCTGCATTCCTTTTATTCTTGGCTACGTAAGTTTTATTTATGTGAGCATTTTAATTTAAAATAATTAAAATTATCCTCTTTATACTTCAACAATGCTCTCAGTCTATAATACAGTTTAAAGTCTGATACTGCTGCATCTACTTCCTTTACATATTTTTCCCCCATTTTATTTTTGTTCTTCCAAATGAATTTCATTATTATTTTTTCCTAACTCAGTAAAATAATTATTTTAGTAATTTAATTGGGATGACATTGAGTAAATAGAATAGTTATATGAAACTGTAATTTTAAAAATTATATTGGCTTCACCTGCCCATAAACTGTAAATATTACTTGAATTATTTAGATCTGAGTTTATTTGTGTAAAATGTTTTATGTTTATACGCATATAGTTATTGTGTCTGTTTTGGCATGTATACTCTCAGATATTTTATACTGTCTCAGTATTTTAAATGATCTAAAACAATATTGGATAATATTGCCTACACAGTGTAGTTTCTATGTTTTTCCACTTTTAACGAAATCTATTTTAACCTTAACTTTGTCTGAGATCATGAATACTATCCCTGCTTTTTTTACATACTAATTTCTACTGTTGCCCTTTATTTTATCTTTGTGTGTCATCTCTCATTTTTATAATGTCTCCTGAAAGCAACATATTGTTGAATTTAAAATTTTAATCTGCTATCGTTTCCATTTTATGAGTAAATTTGTCCCATTCACATTCTATACTTGTCTGTTTTCCTCCTTCCTATTTTTCCTCACTATCCTTCTCACCCTATTTACCTCACTCCTCTGCTTTATTTCTATCTACCTTCTACCTTGCCCTCCTATTCCTTAACATGCCCACCCCTCTAAGAGTCCCTTCCTTATCCTCTCCCCTGTCTCTATCTCCTTGCCCTCATTTCTTTCTGAATTTAGAAGACTTTTATACCCTTCTAGGTATGTGCTGTTTCCTCTTTAACCCATTCCTGATGAGTAAGGTTCCAGCACTATCTGACCTCCCTTCACCAGCTTCTTCTGTATCAACTTTTCCTTTTATGCCTTATTTTTATGAGATGAGTACTCCTTTTTACCTCTCCTTACAGTTTTATTTTTCCTTTAGACTCACCCCAACATACTCAGCTGAGCCCATGCCTTTCTTTCAAACTACCCAAAAATGATGACAATCATAAGAGTACTGCTAATATTTTCACATATATGAAATAAACAATTTGACCTTATTGTGTCCCTTATAATTGGTCTTGGCATTTGCCTTATATCTCTCCAGGATGTTTATATGTCTAATTTTCCTGTTAGTTCTGGGGTTTTTGTCACAAAAACCTGAAAGTCTTTGAGTTCATTAAATGTACATTTATTTTTTTTTTTTCATTCAGAATTATACTTTTTTAACTTTTTCAGGGTCAAGGGTGAGTCACACAGGCAACTCACCCACGTGACCTAGAATCATCACAAAGAAGTGACTTGAACCCACGTGGTCTAAAAGCCTCTGATGTCCCAAACACGTCACTCAAACTCATGTGTAAACTAGGCCCTCCCTGAGGCAAGGAGGTCACCAAGGACATCCAAATCTAATCAAGGAAACAAAGGCCAAACGCTTCAGGGGCACTTGGTTGAACTGAGTGCTAAGAGCCCATTTTCTTTACCAACACACTCTACCCCTTGTTCCAGGATACATAATCTAATCATCCATGGATCCTGGAACAAAATTGACCCATTATACATTGTGATCCAACTACATAGGAGACTAAAACATATCATTCACAACAAAGCAAAACATACCATTCAGTGACATGCACAAATATTTGTTTACAATTCAAATGTCCACCGCCTAGGTCAAAGCAAGTTAGTCTCTTTAGCTCATACTCATAAAGTACTTCTTGAACATCGCACTGCCTTTGCAGGCTTCCACTTGCCATCCAAAGTCCCAATTTCAAACAAAGAGTCCAAACAAAGTTCTTCTGGGGTCTGTTCTCCCCATTATGTTCCAGCCCCCCGTTCCGCTGGGTCTGCTGGGCAATAAAGCCAACGGGGTGGGTCCCTAGGGGTCCAAAGCACTTCCCCCACCCCAACAAAAACAAATCCACCCCTCCCTCCTGGATCCCAAGCAGCCTAAGGGGGAGGCAGAAGAAAGGCACACTTAGTCCCTTGCTGCAAAGTTTCTATCTTGCCCCAGGCCTGAATTCCAAGCTCCTGGGTTCCAACTCCAGCTGGCCTCACCTGGCTTCTGCTGGAATGTAGGTGATTCTCCACCATTTTGCTCCTCTCACCAAAGTCAGCTCCAAGGCAGCTCTGTGCTTTCAGCTTTCCAAAGTTCCCATTCAGGCAGTCTTCTGCTCTGTCTGGATCAATAGTTTGGCAGCCGCTGTCTACTTCTTCTTTCTCCATACCAGCCCCTCTGGGCAAATCTGCAGCACAGTCCTCCCAGGCCAGGCTTATCAACTTAATCCCTCTGAAGGAGGGATTACCTTCCAGGGGCCCCTTCTGGGATCCTGGAAACCACTAGCCTGTTTTCCTTCGGGCCTTTGTCACTCCTGGGGCTCCACAGAACCATAACCACCCCAAATACAAAGAGCAATCCAAAAACTGGGAAACATTCAGCCACCCCAGTATCTCAGAACGCCATACTTTCCTTTTAAAACGCAGGTCCTGCTAAGTTACGTCATTTGTAAGTTACCTCTGGTTGTAGCCTCAGCTCTTTTGCTTTACAGAATGTAGTATTCCAAGACCTATGGTCCTTCAGTATAGTAGCTACTAGGTTTTGTGTAATTCTTATTGTAGCTCCATGATATTTAAATTGTTTTTTTTCTTGTTGCCTCCAATATTTTCTCCTTAACCTGGGAGCTTTGAAACTTGGCTATAATATTCCTGTAAGCTTTCCTCCTGGGATCTCTTTCAGGTAGTGACTGGTGGATTTTTTCTATTCCTATTTTACCTTCTTATTCTAGAACTTCTGGGCAATTTTCCTTGATAATTTCTTATACTATTGTACCAAGATTCTTTTTTTTAATCATAATTTTCAGGTAGTCTAGCTATTCTTATATTATTTCACCTCGATCTGTTCTCCATATTGGTTGCTTCTTCTGATGAGATGTTTCACTTTCTTCTATTTTTTCATTCTTTTGATTTTGTTTTTATGATTTCTTGGTGTCATACAATGTCATTAGCTTCCCCTTGCCCAATTCTAGTTTTCAAGGAATTATTTTCTTCCTTAAGTTTTTGATTCTCTATTTCCAGTTGGTTGACTTTATTTTCATAATTTTTTTGAATTGCTCTTTTTTTTTCTAATTTTTCCTTGATCTGTCTTATTTGATTTTTAAAGTCCCTTTTAAGTTCTTCCGAGATCTCTTTTTGTTCTTGGGACCATTTGATGTTTCTCATTAAAAAAAGGAGTGGCTTTTTTTAAGCTCCATTATCTTTTTCTGAATATAAATCCAGATCTTCTCTCTGTCCCCATAATAACTATCTACAGTTAGGTTCTTTCTCCTTTGCTTACTCATTTACATTTATTTACTTTTTTTTCTTTAGCAGCTACTAGTGTAATCAAGTTGTAGTCCTGAGGTATGTGGAACGATGCCCCAAGCCTCAGTTCCTTCTTACTGTTATTTTCTGAGGTCTGTCTCAGGGGCCCAACCTTGGGCTCTCCTCTCCAATCCTAACTCTCAGATAGGGCCCCCAGCCACACTGTCCTGCAAATGATCGTGCTCCCTGTGGTCCCTCTGGTAGCTGCAAACTACAGCTGCCCTCTCTGCCCCAGAACTGAAACCAGGGACTCTGCTCTCTCACAAGTGCCCAGAGCCAACAGGGTCCTTGTCCCTTGTTACTCCATTCACCTGGTATGTGCTAGCTCCTTTTCCCCATAGCCACAATGCAGGACTGATTAGCACAGCTGTGCTTGGTGTCTCTCAACAATGGAAGGTCCTTCAATCTTCTACTCAGCCATCAGACTCCCCACACTGTCTGTGAAATGAAAGTTTCTAAGGCTGAGGCTGCCTCTCAACCCAGCTTCTCTCAGGGCTTGTTTTTTGTTGATTCTGCAGAGTCTGCCTGGAGGTGTTTCCACTTCACTCAGGCCAAACCTCTGCCCCTGGAGGTTGGGTCTCTCCTGGAGTCTTCTCAAATTGCCTTAGGAGTACAACTCCTTTATCCCATGTTTATTTCTGCTTCTCTGAGGTGATGTTCTCTTTTTTTGTGGAGAACTGAAAGTTTTCTAACCTACTCTGCCATCTTCCCAGAATCTTCTCCCTACATTAATAATTACAGTTTATCTTTAACACTGCTAACAAACAAGCTTTGAAATGTCACTTTCCTGGCAGCCAAATGTTATTGCACAATAAGATGGTAAGCATTATAAATATGTGAAATAAGGTGCCAATAGGTTCAACAGCTGCTCCCTTAAAATCTGAAGGTGTGCCCATTAAAACTAATAAGTTACAAACAATTTGAAAAGTGACAGCAACTTTTATGTGCTTCTAAATTTTATCATTACACAAAGCATCTAAAAAAAAAGAGAAAATAAAATTTTCCTGGCTTTACAATTTTTTGTGCAAAGTATTGCTTTATTAAATTTCACCAACAACCTCTAAGAAATAAAGCCAATTGAGTTGTGCAGAGTCTCTCTTTCTCTCTCTATGTGTGTGTGTGTGTGTGTATACACACACATACATATATATGTATATTCTCTTAAAGAAAAGTGCCTGCACGTTTTTATATACAGAGTTATTTTACAGGTCAAAGTGGAAAAAGTCGGGGAAAGAGAAGCACTATTAAGAGTTTATATATATATATATGCATATATATGTATGTATATATAAATATATATATATATATGTTAGGATTACAGAAAATCTTTGGCTCTGACAAAATATATATACTGACTATGAAATGTAGTTTCAATGCTGAATTATTGGTAAGATGAACATAACAGATTATTACCCAGACGTCGAATTTACATTATAAAATTTTTCTTTGATCTGTAAGCTATCGCAAAAACAAATCCAGTTAAGTCTTTTTAGGACAGCATAAAAACAACTTTAGGTTGAAATCAAAACTAGAAAATTTCCTACTAGTTTTATAAAGCTAAATGTAACTTCAGTCTACTATAAAACAGTCCATTAAGAGATTCCACTAATAATGGACAGGTCCTTTGTCTTCTTATTACCAACTTTTGTTTCATAACCTCCAGTATATTATCAAGAATAAATTGTATGAGATAAAATGAATTAATAATTCTTGCACTACTTCATAAGGCTTTTGTAGGAAGCATGTTTTGGGAACCTTAAAGTACCATAAGTGAAGGTTGTTATTATCATCATCAAGAACCATCATCAATGAATGACTTGAAAAGGAAGTAGGTCAAGTAAGTTTGAAAAAAAAAAAAGGCAAACCTGAATACTACCATGGGTACCACAAAATATATTTTTAAACTGGAGAAAACCTTTCAGTGATTTGGAAAGACTTTCTATGGTGGATCTATAGAAATAGAGGGATGAGAATCGCACAGAATCGGGGTAGTCTGCAATCTATACTAGTGAAGGGAGTATCTATCTCACCCTCTACCATACCCTTTCTAAATTTATTCTGCATTCTCACCATGACCTCCATGCACTCTCCACCCCTTTCCAGTTCTCCCACTCTATCGCCTGACCTCACTTCCCCCCACCTTTTCCCCTTGAGCTTATTACTTAACCAACAGAACTATACACTGGCCTCTACTCTTGATTCCCTAGGTCTTACTAAATCTTAACTCTGGACCACCTCCTTCCTCTACTCCTGTTTTGCACTCTATTGAACACTGCTAGAGGAAGTCACCCAATTCTGATGACTAGGTCCACTAAAACTTATGTTACTTAATCTGAACTAGGCCCTCACTGTAGCACAGGAATCCTTATATTTCCTTGATTGATTTTCTGTCCCATTTCTCACAGCAGCTATTCTAAATCTTTGTTCTCAAGCCACCTATGCCATACCACACCCCTTCACTTTCTCTTAGCAGAAGACCTTGCCTTCTTTCCTAAGTTGAGAGCATCTATTTTGAATTTCTTCCCTATTCTGCCTCTCAAAGGTACTCTACATCATGCCTGTTCTCTTCCCCATTCATTCTAGTATATGATTGGTAACCATTCTCACCAGGACCAATCAGTCCTTTGGAATCTTTGAGCCTGTTTCCTCCAAAAGCCTACCCTTTCAATTATCCCTCTTTTCTCTAATCTTCAATTGCTCTTTACTCACTTGTTCTTTCTTTGTTGCCAACAAACATTAAATGTCCCTGGTCCTTCACTTGACCCAGCTCTCATTTCAAGCTATTATCCTGTATCTCTCCTACTTTTCACAGCCAAACAGTTGTAGAAGCAGAAATTTTGATTTTCAGTAATAATAAAATAAGAGGCTCTAATCACATTTCCACATTGCCTTCTGATTTCCTTAAGAAGGAGACTGACAGGCAGCAATTAGGATTTGTAGTCTCTGAGAGAATAAAACTTAGAATCAGAAAAGCATGTTGGGTTAACTGTTACACAAGTTTCTGCTCTATCCAGCTGATGGCGCCACTTTTCTCTCTTCATATTGTACTAGATATTTTTCCACAGTTAACCATCTGGCTATGGAGATTTACTATTAAAGGGGTAAATTAATGACCATTTTAATTTAAAAAAAACCCTACTTTGCTAGGTTTATTAAGAAATTTATTGGTTTAAAACCTACTTTATTTGTAAACAATTTTCCATAAAATGAAGTTACATAAAATCATCTTCTTTGTATCATGGGAAAAAGTACCATGAAAAAATATAAGAACTTTGGAGAACCCACAGATGACCATTATGAGAGATGAATATTTTTATACAATCTATATATGAACTATGCATGATAAAATGAGAACAACATTTATTTAGTCCAAAAGCAATACCTTAAAAAAGGAGACAAGGCTATAACTTTACATAAATTTTACCTAATAGAGGACAAACATGAATGAACATCAAATTGCTATTAGTCAGAGAAGTTAGGAGATAAAATTACGATTGATTTTTTAAAAGTCGCATATCATTTTCAATTTTTTTTTTGGTAATAGTAATCTTAGAATGAAATTAAGGAGAGGAAATACTTAGATTTTTACCAATATGCAAATATGTAATAGTAGTATAATTTAAAAGTGAAAAAGTAAATAATTTTCATTTCTACAATTAGTTAATTCTATTTGTTGGGAAACTTTTTTTTTACTATGTTAAAGTAAGTAGATACCTTACTATTTTAAGTTGACTAGTCTTTTCTATGAAATTAAAGGTCAAAGATCTGTTTGGAAGATGAAACAAAAATATCCTTGCAGATTTATTTATAATTTTGAGACACTTTTTTTTAAAACAGACTAAAAAGAGACCTTAAAGATTCTCTTGTTCAACTTCCATTCTAATGAATTCAGACTACATCACTCTGTATCAAAGAACAGCTGGGATTATTAGATCCATTACTTATCACAATGAAAACAGATTTGATAGGGGCACCTAGCTGGCGAAGTTGATAGAGCATTGGTCCTGGAGTCAGGAGGACCTGAGTTCAAATGCAGCTTCAGCTACAATTCCCTGTAGATGGTGAAGTTTTACTGATGTTCTTATTTGGAGATAGTATTGTGCTAATAGCATCAAAGCCAGGAATGCTGCAAAGTCTCCTAAATGGATCCATAATCACTGAGGAGACTAGCGTAACTATGTACATAAGAAAAACCAAGCGGTCAATGAATGTGTTCTATTAATCCTAATAACGTGCAAGGAGATAGCCCCTTGAGTTCATACATCAGTACATGTATCTTGGACAGAAGATGGCCAATGAAGCGCACCCAGAGTTGACTGTGAAGAGAGTGAGCTAAATTATAACTGGGAAAAAATGCAGTGCTGCTAATGATCCTAAGCTCCCACTGAAAACAAATATCCGTATTTTTAGGGCCAGTATTTTTCCAGTGATGCTCTATGCTTCAAAGCATGGGATAGGACTATTTTTTCTCTTTTTTTAATTTAATATATTTAGTTTTCAGCATTGATTTTCACAAGAGTTTGAATTACAAATTTTCTCCCCATTTCTACCCTCCACCCTACTTCAAGATGGCGTATATTCTGGTTGCCCTGTTCCCTAGTCAGCCCTCCCTTCTGTCACCCCACTCCCCTCCTATCCGCTTTTCCCTTCCTTTCTTGTAGGGCAAGATAAATTTCTACGCCCCATTGGGGATAGGACTATTTTTTAACTGCAAAAATTTCAATATATTTTTGTCAAATTAGATGTAAAAACAATTAGCTTTTGTTTTTTAAAATTTTTGAGTTCCAAATTCTCTCTCCCTTCCTCTCCTTCCCTCTCTCTGAGAGAACAAGCAGTTAGGTATAGATTATAAACAGGCAGTCATGCAAAACATTTCTGTATTAGCCATGTTGCAAAAGAAAAAAGAAAGATAAAGTATTAAAAAAAAGTTTTGATCTGCATTCAGACTAATAGGACCATTTTCAAAGAATTAAAGTTGCAGGTCATCCAAAAGAAAATGAAGAAGTGTATGGTAGGCACTAGACTGCAGAATATTACTGACAACAAAGTGTTCAGGAGAAGCAGTATGAAAGAAATTTATTATTAGCAAATGAGGTGGATCAGTCATGGAGTAGATAACCACAGTGATATGATGTCAAGTGCTCTCCTTGGAGTAATGGAAGATCCCCCCTTTAAAGGACGACAGGAAGACAAGGTTAGCAGAAGATGAGAACTACAATCTTCATTACAATGAATACCCACATGGTTGAGATCCCAGATCCATCACAATACCCAAGTATTATTTGTGCACATTTTAGTTCTTGTATTCCTGTAAGTTCCTACAGAGGGGGCTAAATCTAATTTATTTTTGTTTTTCCCTTTTTGCCTAGGATATAGTAAACTTGTATTTCTCTTTTTTTAAGGCCACAAGTTAATTATAGTAATTCTGACCTATACAAGTAATATTTATGTAATCTAAAAAATAATCTTCATATTAATTTTCTAGAAACATACTTATCTTTCATTGGTCTTTACTAGCAATTTTTTCTCACTACTAATTTCTTCATAGGAATGGTTC
Source organism: Phalanger gymnotis (assembly GCA_028646595.1). NCBI lineage: Eukaryota > Metazoa > Chordata > Mammalia > Diprotodontia > Phalangeridae > Phalanger > Phalanger gymnotis. The sequence continues at coordinate 320,116,030 of CM053622.1, read as the reverse complement.
ACATACTTTTTTTGTCAAACAATTGTCTTTTTTCATTAATAGTCAGGTTTGCAGGCCATATTCCTTCTCTTATTAGTATCTTCCCTGTTAGTTTTTCTGCTTGTACTCAAGGTCTTTTGGAGTTTTCTAGCCTCTGAGACCTCTGATAATTTCAGCCTTCTTTTCAATATTCATTATTAAACCCCTTCCCTGTTGACTGTGTTTTTCTTGAGGGTGAAAACTCAAAGCAGCCTCAGCCTCCTCTTATGCTGGGCAATTCACATTTTACTTGCTTCAGTCTCTGCCCCAAGTGACTTCTGGGAGAAAAGAACTGGCCCAGCTAGCTGCCAGGCCCTTTTCTCTCAGGTTTGCCTCTGTTCCTCGGTTCTCTATGTGAGCACAAAGCATCGTCACACTGCACTCCCGGTCAGAGTAAGCTCTGGCTTTTGGTCTTCCTTGACTGGTGGGGCGGAGAGGAGGGGCAAGGGCACAGGTGTGTTCTTTTGAAAACCTGCAGGTTGGCTGGTGCAGCCCTGAGAGACCTAATGGTCAGTGGGGCAGGGGTGCTGAGTAAGTACGGCAGAGGGTAGAAATTAGCCTTCTCTGCTGTTGGCTCTTTAGGTTATGTCTTAAACTGCAGAGAAACTGCTTTACCTCTTGTGCATGATTCATATCACAGAGAGTTCTGGGAGGCTGTGAGGATCAAAGAAAATGTCTCATCCTCCATTCTGCTGGCCAGGTGACCTGGGAGTTAGCGACTCATTTCATAGTGCTACTTAAAAGCATGAGATTTTAAAGTTGGAAGGAACATTAGTCTTCATCTAGTCCAATCTTCTCATTTTTACAGATGAGAAAGCAGACCCAAAGGAGCTAAGAGGCTCGTTAAAGTCACACGGGTTGAAGTAGCACTTGTTCGGTCATTCGGTCTTATCTACAGGACCCCATGGACTTGTCCATGGGGTTTTCTTGGCAAAGATACTGGAGTGGTTTACCATGTACTTCTCCAGTGTATCCCCACTTCAGATGAGGAACTGAGGCAAACAGAGGTTAAGTGATTTGTCAAGGGTCACACAGATAGTAAGTGTCTAAGGCTGGATTTGAACTCAGATCTTCCTGACTCCAGGCCTGGTGCTCTATCTATTGTACCCCTGTACTGAATAGTAGTACCAACATTCATTTCCAAGCCCTGACCCCATATCTAGTGTTCTTTTTACACTTCCATACTTTTTATATCATGCAGAACTCAAATTTCTACAGAAAAAATCACAGAAAAAGAAAAATCCTATAACTATTTGTGAATCTGCATCTTCCATAATAGTTACAATAAATCTTCTCTAAGTTTAGGATTAATTTCTGAAAGGTTACATAAAGGAAAGATAAACAATATTTTTATGATGAGAAATCATTACAAGCAAAGCAGAATTCCTTTTTTTTCTTTTTCACTTTTAAAAAAACAATACATGAACTAAGAATGTGTTCATTAAGGAATGAAAAATAGTAGTAGTAACTGTTTGGTATTGGTATCCAGTCTAAAATAAGAATATAGATAAGGAATTTGTAGTTCAAATGAAAGGTATAGTTTTTTTAAACTTCTAATATGATTAACTATTATGTAATTTTATCTGAGCTTCTATTTGTTTAACACACATGCTATGAATAGCAACATGAATGCTACACTAGGTGGTACAAAAGATTTTAAAACAAAACATAGAACATTTGGTAATTAGTGGATATTGAATAGTTTGAATGATTTCAGGGAAATGTGAAAATCAAGAGAATACCACAAAGAACTTACCATATACTCCTTGGTCCAGAAGTAATAAAAATTCGTCCACGGCATTGCGCATTTCATACTCAGTAAGATCCAATAATGAAACCACCTTGAAATCTAGTTGTCTTAACAAATTGGTCAATTCATAGACATCTACCAAGGGAGCCTTAAGTTTAGGGTGATTCCAATAATTCATATTCCCAATCAAAAGGGCTACTTTGTCTTTTGCTGTAAGAAAAAAATGGACTGGTTTTAAAATTTAAGAGTTTTTTTTTCTCTTTGTAATATGTGGCAATATCAGAACCAGAAATTTCATTAAATGAATTGTAACAAATATTTAAGTAATAAGATTACATTCTATACTATTTTTAGAACACAGTGTTTTTTATTATTTTACATAGGAGAAAAATACATAGACATTATCAAGATTTTTTAAAAAACTGGAATTAAAAGAAACACTTCTGAGAACCAGAAGGGTGATAAAAGTTTTAAGAGAGTCTAACACTGAAATGTAGTTATTTCCTTTGATGTTATACCAAATGTTTGCTGAATGAGAACCAAAAAAAGAATGTTAAGACTTTCAAATGGAGTTTAAGTAATTAGAAGTACATGTAACTTTAATTTTTACAAAATGGCTATTTGATTTACAGGAAATGTGTCAATGAATAGGAAGGATGGGAAGGTTATGAGTGAGTGTCAGAATAAAGGAAATGGTGAGAATAACAGGTCAAAAAAAAGGATACAGAAGCAGAAATGAGAGGGAATGGATAAAGGATGAGGAAGTAAAGAGAGGTACTAAATGAGGTTTGGAAAGAACAGAAGACTCTGCCAAACATTTTCTTCCATTTTCACTCATGTGTGTAATATGATTATTTTTAAAATGTGCCCTCCAAAACTTCCTCAACTGCTCTCCATAACCAGTCCCTTAATTTGCTATACCAGAGCGGGTACAGGGCCTAGCTCTGGTGTAGCTGAATGGCTCTAATACATAAACTGTGAAGATGTGTAACTTGGCTTTGAGTAAATCTCTATATGTCAACATATCTGTTTTTAAAGGACAAAAGTTCCTACCCATGGCAGAAAGACGACACGATCTGTTTTAGTTGTTCTGCTAGGCCAAAGAGATCCTGACTAGAAGAATTAGGAGACCATTAGGTCATATTTAATGATGACAAATATGGTTAAAACCTTAAAAGACCACTCTGAATGTACCTATGTTTAAAATATACCTAAGTTGTTCTGGGGTGAGAAAAAGGCACATGGGCAAGTGACTGGAATAGCAACGGGAAAAAGAATGGTACTAGAGATTAATAAAAGGCAGTAGAGGTAAAATATTAATAGCATGGGTAGCAGAAGGTTAAGTGGCAACAAAGAGGTGATGTGCCATACTACTGGCTGATGGTCTAACATGCCACCTTCTAGCATAGCTGCCAGGACTTGCTGACCCCTGTCACTGAGTGTTGCTAAGTACTTTATTTATAATAATTAATGGTACACTTATAAAGCTGCCACAGTGTCTTTAAAAATAATACGAGTTGATCAAGATATTGATTTGATTTCTAATTTGAAAGACATACTCAGATGCTCTCAATAGTCAAGATGACTATTTTATAGGAAATTTTACAGATTTTTTTTTTTTACTAATTTTACAGAAAAACTCAAAACTTTTCTTTCCTAATACTAAAAGTCTAATGTCAAGTGAATTGTGGGGAGGAAAAAAAACTAAACTAATAACTATAAAGCAAATGACCACATAAAATTAGGCAGGGGGAAACTACTTTGCATTTAAAAGGCCTCAAACCTTTTGGTGATATTCTCAGACTTTGGGCTACTAGGTGGTACAGTGGATAAAATAGGGCTTGAGTCTGGAAGATTCATCCTTATGACACTTACTAGTTATGTGACCCTGGGCAAGTTATTTAACTCTGTTTGCCTCAGTTCCTCATCTGTAAAATGAGCTGGAGAAGGAAACAGCAAACCACTCTAGTATCTTTGCCAAGAAAACTCCATATGCGGTTGTGAAGAGTTGGATCCTCAAGAGCAGAGAACCACAAGATTACCTAAAGAAGAGTGAACTGCCCCAAGTCAGGAGAAACAGCAAATTAAAGCTGTCTGCTGTTTAGTATTGAAACTGGGTCTGGGAGTGGCTGTTGCACTTCCAGCTTGGATGAGAGAGGGTCAACTTGTCTCCTCTTATCCCCACCCCGCAAAAGCCTGAGTACTCATCCCCTCCTTTATACCTCATAAAAGGTGGTATCCCATTCAGATGTGGAGTTTTATTAATAGAAAAGGGCAGAATCAAGGACAGTTGTGAAACACTGAAAAAGCAGCCCCACAGAAAAGACACTAATAGTAAAGACAGCAAAATTCCTATATCTGATTTGTGTAAGATAAACATGAGGACTTTAAGATCAAAACTTGGGAAGCCCTATTATTTATAACTATTTAGGGACTATGAGACAACTGTGTAATACCTATTTGCGGTGTTGCTGACAGACATGTGGATTTTGGCTTCTTATTATGAGACTGAGATGTATTATTTAACCCAAGACACTCTGCTCTAGAGCAGTAGGTTTATCAAGACTGGACCTCCTACTGTATTTGAGAAGAACCCTTAGAGCTGGGTCACAGTAAGACCTCAGAGACTACACTATTATTTGCTGCTTGGAGAAAAGCTTTGCTGTTGAGAAGGGCTGACTGGAGGGGAAAGATTTTACTTTTATCTTTTCTTGCACTGCCATCTATAGTTTATGAGTTGGAAAATACCTCAGATCTCAGTCAAGGGAAGAGACCTGGAAATTTTGCTCAGCAGATCTCAGACTTAGGGTGAACTGCTTTTGGATGAAAGAGTGTAATGCTATCTCAGAGTGCTGACAAGGAGGAAGATCTGGAAAAGCTCTGCAGTACCCAGGCTGAAGGTTCTGTCTTGATGGAGAAGTTAACATTGCCTTGGAAGCTGAACAGAGAAGTGGTTCAACGACCAAGCAGGGAGAGGCCCTTGAGGGCTGACTCCAACCATTTGTGAATTGTTGTGCATTGTTCCTGAAGGAGAAATCAAGGCCTGAAGTTTAGACCTATGATTTACCTGGGGCAATGTGCTACTTAATTAGTGTGCCTCTGTGCTACAGAAGTGACCACTCTTGTTCATAGACACTGTGTGCTTAGACATAATGTATCCAAGGTTTATGGAATGTTATGTTTAATTAGTGTTACTTTGCCTTATGTTTAGTAAATGTTTTTGATTAAAAGTTAATGGTATTCTCTTCCTGCTTCTTTTTAGAAGTGTGGGTTCCCAGGGTGTGGAAAATAAAATATAGTATCAAAATTTTTGATGTATTGATTGGTTTTACAGCTGGGTCCTGATTAGGAGAAAAATTAATCCCCTACATATATTTGAATTCGCAATAGTCAAAGTCATAATTATGTAAAATATGGTAGGTAGTTCTAGACCAATAGAAGTATTTGGTATAAATTCAAATAATGCAGCCACTCCTGGGAATTCTTTATTTGCACTAATTGGGACTTAAGTATATTAATTTTTTTCTTACTTTCTTTTTTTTTGGAGGCAATTGGGGTTAAGTGACTTAACCATGGATCACACAGCTAATAAGTGTCTGAAGCCAGATTTGAATTCAGGTCCTCCTGACTCCAGGGTTGGCACTCTATCCACTGTGCCACCTTGCTGTCCTTCTTTTTCTTAAAAATAATTATTTTTAAATAGATGGCTCTCTAAAGGGAAGAGGAAGGAAATAAAGAGAAGTGGAAGCTATGTAAGAAACAAAAGTTCAATAAATGACTTTTAAAAATTAGTTAATGTATAATCTTAGCTGGTTTGCTAAATGGGAAACAGTGATGGAGGCTTAAAAGCTACAGTTGTGAGTAGGAGAAGCACAACTCCCCAACAACAGCGTTACTCCTTGGATCCCCGAGCATGAGTTGTAACAACATGGCCACCCCTTCTGGGAACTCCTGATTTATCAGTGTGCAAGTTCAGGTTGGGTGAGTGAACAAGTCAACCCAAAGAAAAAAACAGGAAGGAAGACTGGGTGCCATGGCACTATATCGGTATTATCCCGTCCCAGAACAGTATGTAATCATCCCTTCTCTGACATGCATCTTTTTTTTAAAAAATAATTTCAGCTCTGAATTCTCTCCCTTTCACTAGCCCTCACCTCACCCACTGAGAAAGCAAGAAAAACAAAGCCCATTACAAACATGTATAGTCAAGTACAACAAATTCTCATGTTAAGTTTTGTTCTGTGTCCACCACCTCTAACTGGAAGTGATAGTATCTCATATGCATCTTCAATCTCTACTTATCCATTGGTTGCTTCTCATTATACTTAAGTCTCCTTAATACTACAACAGTTTTCAACCATTCTACCCCATTGCATCACTGTCTCTTCTCTCACCTCCCTTTCACTGACAAATTTCTATAAAAAGCAGACTACATATCTGAATGCAGATTGATGCAATGATCAATTTTAACTCTGGAAGACTCACGATGATAGTGAGGCAGTGGACCACATATGTAGAAAACTGTACAAACTTTAAGCCCATTGATGTTTTTGTCAGTTTGTGTTTCTTTGTTACAAGAAAAGGTGGGGAGAAGAAGTTACTGGGAAGTAAAATGTTTTTTAAAAAGCATCATTAAATTTTATGTAATTTACATCTTCATTTCACAATCTTCACTCTTCAGTTTGCAATTTGACTTCCGTGTCTACAACTCTACTGAAACATCCTCTTAATGGTTGTCAATGATGTCCTTTTTACATCCTACCTCCTCAGTGACTTCTCTGCAGTATTTGACACTGCTGATAACCTGTCAACTTCTAGAAAATCTCATAGAATAAAAAAGGTCAGAACGGATCTCAGACTTTTAGTGTAGACATTCCTAACTTGGTATCTCTAGATAAATTTCAGAGGAGTCTTAGAATGTGGATGGGGAAAAATTTATCTTTATTTTCATTTATCTCTAACTGACATTTAACATTTCTGACAGTTACGGAAAAAACGTTTTTCTGAGGGATCCAAATGCTTTATCCAGCTGCCAAAAGGGTTCATGATACACAAAATTTAAGCACCCTTGATCTAGTCTAACCCATACCTGAGTAGAAACCTTCTCTACGATGCCACAGAAAAATGGTCATGCGCTACCTCATCCTATGGCTTCCAAAACACCACTCTTCTAGTTCCAGCTGTTATCTAATCACTTCCTTCATTGACTCCTCTCCTCCCCAATCTGTCAAGGTGAATATACTGTGAGGTTATGTCCTTGGCTTTCCCTCTTCCCAAGCAAACTCACCTATTCCCATAATTTCAACCGTTCTATGCAGATGCCTCACAAATCTCTTTATCAAGCCTTGAGCCTCCCCGAAGCTCCCAAACAGCATCTTTTTGTAGTTTAGTCATTTCAGACTCTTCATAAGGACCCCATGTGGGGTTTTACTGGCAAAAATACTAGAGTGGTTTGCCATTTCCTTCTCCAGCTTATTTTACAGATAATGAAACTGAGGCAAACAGAGGTAAGTGACTTGCTCTGGGTCACACAACCAGTAGATGTCTGAGGCCAAATATGAACACGGGAAGGCAAATCTTCCTGACTTCAGGCCCAGCACTCTATCCACTAAGCCACCTATCTGCTCTGCATCTTTAACTCCTTACAATAAACAGCTTGATCTCTTGCAATCACCTCAAATTCAACACATCGAAAATCGAATCTATCATTTTTCCCCAAATAACTACTCCTTCTCACTCCACTATTTTTGCTGGTGGCACCACCAGCAAATCAATATCCAATATCAAACCAATACCCAATATCAAACTATCATCCCCCAAAGCTCTGTCCAAGGCTCTCTTTTCTTTCCTAAGAAAATCTCTCACTCGGTGATATTAGTTCTCATGGCTCAATTATCATCTCTATACAGATGACTCTCAGGTTTATTTACTTAGGCAAAGTCTATCTCTTCAGCTCCAGTCCCATATCATCAAATGCCTAATAGACATTTTGAACTAGATGTCTCATAATCATCTAATATTTTGTGTCCAAAACAGAACTCATTCTTTTCTCCCAATCACACTCCTCTTCTGAACTTCCCTAATATGTCAGAAGCATCATCATTCCAGCTACCAAAGTTCATAACCTCAATGTCATCTTCAACTACTTTCGCTTGCTCACCCCACAGATCCAATCATTTGTCAAATCTTGTCATTTCTTTCTTTATAACATGCTTCCCACACATACCCATTTTTCCACCCACACAGTCACCTCCCTGGTCTTGCCTTGATTACTGCCATAGCCTCCTAATTGGATTCCCTTCCTTGTGTGTCCCTCCGTTCTAATACATTCTCCATATAGTGGTCAAAGTGATTCTCCTAAAAGTTAGACCTGACCATATCCATCCCCTTCTTCATCTTCAATTCAGCAAAGTATAGTACCTCCCTATCACCCTGAAGATCAAAAACCTTTATCTGGCATTTAAAACTCTTCACAACCTGGTCTCTTTCGACCTCTTGAGTTTTTTCATACAATCACTCAAAAGTACAGATCAGGGGCCTCCTACTTGCTGTTCCTCTCTAAATTTATTTTTTAATAAACTGTATATGTGTTCTAGCTTCTTATTGAATTGAAAGCTCCTTGAAGGTAAAGATCTTTTTATTTACTACAGTGCCTAGCACTCTGTGCGCAGCAGTTAATATATGTTTGTTTAATTGAACTGAATGTCCTTTGTAGCTTTCTAAATGAGAATTAAGCCTAATGATCCACACAAGCAACAAGTGGGTCAGATATGGTCACTCTGTACCCTTTTTTGTTGTTGTTTAGTGTCTGACTCTTCATGACCCCTTTTGGGGTTTTCTTGGCAAAAATACTGGAATGGTTTACCACTACCTTCTCCAGTTCATTTTACAGATGAGGAAAATGAGGCAAACAGGGTTAAGTGACTTGCCCAGGGTCACACAGCTAGGAAGTATCTGAGGTTGCATTTGAACTCAGGTCTTCCTGACTCCAGGCCTGTGCCACCTAGCTGACCCTCTTTATCCTTATACATATATATTTCTCTCACTATTAAATGGAAAGTCTTTTTCTATAAACTTGTCCCTTAATAATAACATTCTATACCATTTTGCTTTATTTCATTTGGGCTATAACAATCTAAATTTTTTCTAGTAGCAAATTAGTTTTATCATTACAAAAAGTTATGCAGTTTTTTTGGTGCTAGAATTCTGTATTTAAGAGATCAGTTTATAGCATAGGGTTGGTCAATGCTAGATGAAATGTGTCACTGAGACATACTAGTCATGTTTAGAAATCTCAAGGGGAGTGGTATCAAAGCTGAAACTATGTTAGGTGTGGCAAAATTTTGCCTCTATGATACAAAGATGACACAGATAAAAATATTTCATTAGTATCCTAAATTAGGTACATATAAAACTTCTTTAAATACAAAATGAACCAACTGTTGGTGATAATGATCTTTAGTATATTAAAAGCAGCTGCCAAGTTTAATCATTTTAAATATCTTTATTATTACTACGACATGTTCCTTTTTTAAAAAGTTTTTTTAATTCATTGCATTATGTCCTGCATAGTCTTCTAAATGAGATCCGCCACCACCAAAGAGAATTCAGCCTAATGATCCACACGAGAAGAAACAAGTGGGTAAAAAAATTTTGTTCAAAGCTAATATAAAGCTAATCTGTCACTACAAATACCTTAGAATGATCCCAGAAGAGGAAGAAGAGAATGAGCTACATCATATTTGGGAAACTGTGCAATGTTTTCAACAATCTCAAGCTGAGCCTTTAAACGGAAACTCATCTCCTTGAAAACTAGTATCGTTCTGGTATTGTTACACGTGAGTCTCAAAATACCACATCTATGAGGAGCCAAAGGGCAATGGTGAGATATTGTGGGTAATAGAGGTGACGGTATATTGCCAATGATGACCCCTACACAGGAAGCGTCACAAGACATATCATTCAGGAGATACACTCTTGGAAAATGAGGCGGGCCAATCATGCAGCAAGAACGAAGGGTAATAGATGGGAGAGCTCTACGGCTAAAATGGTATTCGCATAATGTTAAAGACCCAGAAGGCAGCCTCTAGCATTTTGATTAGATACCTCCTTCCTATCCCCTTCCCCCAGGCCCCTATTCTGCCCAATACAGAAGATTTATAGGACAGAGATAAGATATGCACAAGCTAAAAAAGCATAGATGAATTGTGACCTACTCCACTGGAAGGAGAAACAACAATTCAATTATCTATCCATTTAAGTATTACTACCACAAAAAAGGGCTAAATACTATAGACACACATATAAACATATGCATTTATGTGCATTTGTATGTTTGCATACATATATACATATATGCATGTATAAGCATATACATACATAAAAAAGCTCTACTCACCAAAAGGCCGGTCAGTTAATTCGTCTTGAGTATCTGTTTAAAAAAATGAAACAAAAAGATAGTGATTATAAATTATAATATTTTTCACAGTGCTGAAAAACATCACTCAGAAAATTAATTTTTAGATACAAATGAAGGGCCACATAGTGCTATACTGGGAAGAGGGTATTCTCTTCTAGTCAATCAGCAATCATCTGCTGTGCTTGGGGAGGGGACTCCTGTAATTTCATGGGTATTGCCTATTTACTTACTACTTACCCCACTTTACTTTCTTCACTCAGATATTCTTCTGCTTTTCTCCTCAGTAACTACATAAATTCCACCAAAATCTTCTCAGGAGATTTTGATGGCTGCCCTTGCAGCTTTATACACTCCAAAGAAGGGACTTACTACACATTCATCTCTCTCCCAAGCTTCATCTTCAATTCAGCTTTTAAGCAAGGGAAATGTAATGACTTTATAGCTTGAGTAACCTTATTGTTGGGCCCCCTCTGATTTTGTACCCTGGTTACAGGAACAGTCTCTTGCCCCTGGGCCTGAATCCCTCCCTTGCTAATTTATCTTAAGGATTACAGTCCTATCCTGAACTCTAATAGCAGCTGGCTGCCTGAAACTTGCTATTAGATCTCTCAGATAATGACTCCCTGACTTCCTGGACTGAGGCCTTTTAGCTTTCAAGATTTTCCTCATATGTAGATAGCCTCTGTGAAATAACTTGTCCTTTACCAGACCCTCCTAGTCATAAGATCACAGAGATGGAGTTGTAAGGGAGTTCAAATGTAATCTAGTCCAACTTCTTCATTTTACAGGTAAGAAAAATGAGTCCAAGAAGTATTTAGTGGCTTAGTGTACTAAGTACAGGGCTGGGATTCACATTCAGGACCCATGACTCCAAATCAGTGCTGTTTCTACTACGCCATGCTGTAATAATTGCATTCCCAATAAAAGATGTTTACATTGCCGTAATAAAATATTTCGTAGTATACTTCTACGGCTCTGTAATGCCATCCATATGGATAATCCCTCCCTTGACGTAGATCATAACCCATCTCTATCTTTGCAACTAGGGTCCATGCCCTCCCATAATTTCTTGAGTAGGAGTCAACCAAAAGTAGTATGGGCTTTCCTCTATGTCTCTTGAAACAACATATGAGGACTAGGGCGTGATGGCACATACAATTTTTGAAAAATCCCTCAATTTTGCTAAAAGGCTGCTCCATCTCCTTTTCTGGTCATACTTGTATGAAGATATCCTTGACTCTCTTCTCTTTGCTCTCTATCCAGGGATTGTTATCCTGGAGTACACAGAACCTCCTGCTCCCCTCGCACACACTACCACCGAAGACTCTCCAAATAGACTTCCGGGAGCCTGTGAATTTGAATGAATATTTTCACTAACCTTTAACTAAAATTTAGCATTTCACTAAATTAAAAAAAAAAACATAAGAAGGGGTTCACGGGCTTCACCAGATTACCAAAGAGGTCCATGACAAATAAAAGTTTAAGAAACCCCTGCTCCATGCTATCTCACTTGGTAATCACATCAGATCCAATGGGTTCAGTTATCATTTCTATTTAGAGGCATCCCATAGCTATCCATCCAGCTTTAATTCTCTCATGGGCTATAGTCCTATATAACCAACTGTCTTTTCGATCTCGAGTTGAATGTCCCACAAGCATCTCAAAAGTATGTCCAAAAAGAACACATTTTCCCCCCAAATCCTACTGTTAAGGGTATCACTATCCTCCCAAGCATACAGACCCTGAACCACAGTAGCTTCCTTGACTCCTTACTCTCATTCACCTCAAATATCTAATCCATTGCCAAATCTTGTCATTTCTATACCCCCTTCTTTCTCGTCATACAGCCACAAGTTCTTCCTCATCTTATATCTCCTGAACATGTACATAGCTTTCTAATTTATCTTGCTGGCTGGTGTTTTCCCATTCCAATCGATTCTCCACTAAAGTGTAGATCTGACCATGTCAACCTCCAGTCAGTGAACTCCAGTGGCTCCCTATAAGCTCTTCTATTTGGCATTTAACGCTCTTCACCCCTACCTTTCCAGTCATCTTACTCCCTCTCTAGTCACTCTTTCATATAGCCCTACCTCCTGTTTCCTCCTTGCACAGGACATCCCATTCTCACTTGCCTCTCTACACTCTTCCCCTCACACCTGTGCTCTGCTCCTCCACCTCCTCCTTGGTTTCCTCAACTTCCCTTCTAGAATCAGCTCAAACCATAGATTTTTCAATTTTTCAAACTCTAGATTTTTCCACATTCCCATATTTCTTAAAATTTAACTTTATGTTATATTTAGTTCCCAATTCTCCTCCTCCTCCATGAAGAAGGCAAGAAAGACAAAGCCCATTACAAATGGAAAATATGCTTCATTCTCCACTCTGAGTTCATCACTTCTCTATCTGGAAGTGAAGAGCATATTAATTATGAGTCCTTTGAAATTGTGGTTGGTCATTACGAAGATCAGAGTTCCTAAGTCTTTCAGAGTTGATCTTAGTGTTACTGTACAAACTGTCTCCTGGCTGTTCACTTGCTGCATCACAGAGTATACACAATTTACTAGCTATTTGGGCACAGTTCCAAATTGCTTTCTAGAATGGTTGGACTAGTTCACAGCTCCACCAACAGTTCATTAATGTACCTGTTTTTCCACATTCCTTGCGTCTTTTTTGTTTTTGTCATCTTAGCCAATTCAATGGGTGTGAGGTGATACTTCAGAATTGTTTTAATCTGCATTTCTCTAATTAATAGTGATTTTATTTTCATACGGCTACTGACAACTTGGATTTCTTCCCTGAAAACTGTTTATTCAATTCCTTTGACCATTTATCAATTGGAGAATGTCTCTTATTCTTGGAAGTTTGCCTGTTTCCTATATATTTTAGAAATGACTCCTTTATCAGAGATATTTGCTACAAAATTTTCCCTAGTGTCCTGCTTTTCTTGTAATTTTAGTTGCACTGGTTTTGTTAGAACAAAAACTTTTTAATATTATACAATCAAAATTATCCACGATATATCTTGTGAACCTATATCTCTTGTTCATTTATAAACTCTTCCTCTAGTTCTGACAAGGAATTTTTTCCCAGCTTCACTAATTTGCTTAATTACATCACCCTTTATGTCTAAACCATGCACCCACATTTTGAGCTTATCTTGTTATACAACGTGAGATGTTGGCCTATAACTAGTTTCTACTAGACTACATTACAGTTCTCCCAAGTTTTTGTCCAGTACCTGAGATCTCTGTGTTTATCAAACACCAGGGTACTGTACTCATTTGCTTCTGTATATTGTGTACCTAACATATTCCAAAGATTAACTTCGTTTCTTATCATCATCAATTTTTTTAAACAATTATGGCTTAGTGGTATAATTTGAAGTCAGGTATTGCTAAGTATTGCTTCCTTCTCATAAAAAAAAATGGGTTCCTTTGTTTTTCTTGAATTTTTGTTCTTCCAAATAAATATTATTACTTTTTCTAGATCTATAAAATAGTCTTATGGTACTTTGGTATGACAAAGAATAAGTAAATTAGTTTGAGTAGTTTGTCATTTTTATGATATTGGCTTATTTTCCCAATTATTTATATCTACTTTTATTTGTATAGTCTTTTGTAATTGTGTTTACATAGTCCCTGTGTATTTTGGCAGGTAGACTCCCAAGTACTTTATAGCATCTGCAGTTATTTTAAATTGAATTTCTCTATCTCTTCTTGCTGGATTTTGTTGACAATATGTAGAAATATGGATAATTTGTGTGGTTTTATATTATATCCTGCAACTTTGCTGGCATTGTTAACTGTTCCAATTGACTCTTTAGGACTAAACTATCATGTCATCTGAAAAATGATGGTTGTCAGTTCTTTACCTAAGCTTAATTTCTTTTTCTTGTCTTATTGCTATAGCTAGTATTTCTATAACAATATTGAATAGTAATGGTGATAATGGACACCCTTGCCTCACTTTATTTTATTGGAAAGTCTTCTAGCATATCCCTATTACAGACAATATTGGCTCTTAGTTTTAGATAGATACTACTTATCATTTTAAGGAGGGCTGTTTATTTCTATGCTTTTCAGTGTTTTATTTTTTTAATTTTAAACAGGAATGGGTGTTGTACTTCACTGGTTTTTCTATATCTATTGAAATGTTTTTTTTTTCTTATTAATATAGTCAATTAGCTTTACAGATTTCCAAATATTAAACCAGCCGTGTATTCTTAGTTTAAATCCAGTCTGATAATGGGTTTTGACCTTTGTGATATATTACTGTAATCTTCTTGCTAATATTTAAAATTTTTGCATCAGTATTCATTACGGAAACTGGTCTCACTTTCCTTCTGTTTTGTCTCTCCTGAGTTTAGGTATCAAGAACATATTTGTGTCATTGAAGGATTATGGTAGGACCTCATCCTTAAATGCCTTTTCAAACAGTTTAGGTAGTATTGGAATTGTTCTTTCAATGTTTGGTAGAATTTATTTGTAAATTTAAATTTGTGAATCTACCCAGTTCTAGTTTTTTTTTTTTAATTTGGAAATACACTTATGGCTTGTTCGATTTCTTTATCTAAGATAGGGTTATTTACTTTCCTATTTCTTAATCTAGGCAATTAATATTTTTGTAAATATTTACACTTTTCATTTATATTGCCAGTTTGGCAAATAGCTGGGTAAAACAGCTCCTAATAATTTTATTTTTTCATTAATTTGTAAACCCAGCTTTTTCATTTTTGATACTGGCAATTTGGTTTTCTTTTTGAAAAATCAAGTTAGTTGCTTATCTATTTTTCTTTTTAAAAAAACATTACCTAGTTTTATTAGCTCAATTCTTTTTCCTTTCCATTTTCTTAATCTCTTTGATTTTCAGGATTTCTATTTGGTGTTTAATTTGGGATATTAAACTTGTTGCCTATTGAGATTTTAGTTGCATACCCAAATCTGCTCTTTCTCCCTTTTTAGAGATTTATTATACATTATGTATGTTTATATATGAATAGGAGAATCTATATATTAATAATTATATAATACTATATATTATATATTATCTATATATATCTATATATTAATAATAATATTATATAATAATTTCTTTATTTAGAAATTATTTAGAGACATATCATTTCCCCTAAGTATTGCTTTGGTTGCACCTCTCAAATTTTGGCATATTCTCTCATTGTTGTCATGATTTTAAATAAAATTATTGGTTGTTTCTGTGACTTGTTCTTTGACTCACCCATTCTTTAGGATTAAGTTTAGTTTCCAATTAATTTTTAATCTATGTTTCAAAGGCCCCTTATCAAGTATAATTTTTATGCATTGTCATAAGAAAAAGGATGCATTTAATATTTTTACTTTTTTGCATGTTTGTGAGATTTTTTTGTGCCCAAATACATGGTCAATTCTTGTGAAGGAGCAGTTTATAGTTAAGAAATAGGTATACTCCCTTGTATTCCATTCAATATTTTCCAGAGGTCTATCATATCAAATTTTTCTTTTTTATTATTTAATATATTTAGTTTTCAGCGTTGATTTTCACGAGAGTTTGAATTACAAATTTTCTCCCCATTTCTACCATCGCCCCCACTCCAAGATGGCATATATTCTGGTTGTCCTGTTCACCAGTCAGTCCTCCCTTCTGTCATCCCGCTCCCCTCTCATCCCCTTTTCCCTTTCTTTCATGTAGGGCAAGATAAATTTCTATGAACCATTGCCCGTGTATCTTATTTTCTAGTTGCATGCAAAAA